>CM030847.1:6189885-6659885 GCA_018105865.1 Metaphire vulgaris | reverse complement strand
AAAGGTTATCACCACCCAATGGCGTAGCGTGACTTTTGGGGGCCCGGGGGCATCTTTGCCATGGGGGCCCCAGAGTTTCGAGCTGACGAGCAAAAAAAAGAAAAAAGGTCGTCAGCACATCATTTCTAGGGTTAGTCTTAGGGTTAAGTTAGGGTTAACCCTAACCTAACCCTAGCTTAGACCCCTCTTCGGGCCCCCGCCCGGGGCCCGGGGGGCTGTCAACAAATTGCCCCCCCGCCCCTCCCACGTTACGCCACTGTCACCACCACATGACTTGTAGGCCTATACTGTATTTATCGTCGTCCATAAAATGCCTGACAAGCGGAGAAAAGGTAATTACCACTTTTTTAGCACTTAGCACGTGGTTTATTATGGTTGCGAACTTAATTATATATATATATATATATATATATATATATATATATCAGTCCCAAATCAGGCTACGCCGGCCGTAGCCTGATTTGGGACGTAACCGTGGCAGACACAGTCGCCGCCACCCATCTACCCATCACGTCTTTGTTGGCAGGTGCGGCTGCTGAGGCAGCAGCAGTTCGCAAAAATACTAAATACGCAGATCTGACAACAGATTACAATTTCCTGCCATTGGCCTTTGAGTCCTTCGGGCCAATAAGTCTCGACGCACAGATTTTCATCAGACAACTATAGGTCGTCGAATTTCAGAGTCTTCCGGAGACAAAAGGAAGGAAGCTTTTGTTTCAGCGCTTGTCTATGGCCATACAGCGCTTCAACGCAATATCGTTTCGAGGAACTTTTTCCGTGGCCGACCTCGAAGAACCTGACGAGAGTTAACACACATTAATTTTTGTCTCCGGACAATTTTTTTCTCATAAGACCTTCGGGAATGAAGTACCGAGGGCAAATATATATATATATATATATATATATATATATATATATATATATATATATATATATATATATATATATATATATATTGCCACACAGGAGTTTCTTTCCTTGAGCGTAGTAAAATTGCCCAAAATTTAGTCAATTGGGAAATTGTTGCCCAAGAGAAATTTCTTGCGCACACGGACCCTCAAGAATTAGAGGGAACATTGTCCCTGGTAATCTTTTGACGCACCCACTACGAGGTCGAGATCTATAATTAACCGATGCAGCATTAGTCATCAAAACATAAAAGTCGTATACTTCAGCATTAACACAGCAGAAAACAGTGCAGAAATTTACCAAAATATCAATAGATTAATTATGTGGTTGGCCATTGTACGAAAAAGCAGACAGCAGGTTCACAGATCTCGGCTTTCTCGGGTCGTTTGATGGATGCTCAGACCTTGCTCAGCGGTGACACAGTCACATAGCATGTCTCTTTTGATTGGAACGAAATTAGTTTTTGTTACGTTGACATATCATGCGGACGCACATCATTCGCTATCGGCGAACTGCATAGTAGCAAGCAAATTAAATTCCATGGAAGTGACGGACCTGCGCAGGTTCAAAGCGCTGAATCCCATGCAACGGTCCCCACCTGCCCAGGTACGTCTGCTCAGGTACAGTCTACGTGCGTGCTTCGTGCGCGCTCTTGCGTTTCCATTTGATCCGGTGAGCATGAAAGAAATTGCCTGACATTTCCAAAGATAAGAAACTCTGTCTCGACGTTCCGTATAATCAATAATCAACAATCTTGCAGTCGTTGTAAGAGCACAGTGTAGTCCTACACGAGTCACACGACATGTAACTTTGCTGATGAAAGGTCAATCTATAATAATTAAATTACAGCCTCGGTTTTGACTTCACGCAAAACTCGGCGAACTTCGGTTTAATCTAGACTCTGGACTTCCGGGTGGGGAAACTGACAAAGCCGGGGGAAGTCAGCTAGGAGTTAGTTGATGCAGGATGCCAAAATTTCCGGGGGGAATTTGAAATTTCCGGGGGATAAAAGGCAATTTCGCGCGGAAACGGCCTAGATTAAACCCTGGGTTGAGGACTGAAATTCAATGAATGACAGAATCTGCGTGTACCGGTATGCGATTTTTGGGAGGGTTGCAAAGTTAGCTGGAGGTTCAACCCCACCAACCCTCCCCCCCCGGCAGCTCCAACACTGTTGATGATCTTAGTAGACGTTGTTCGATGTTATTTCTTTTTAAATCAACGAAACTCGACAATAAAGTTCACCAACAAATTTTTTTAATGTGTAACGAAAGAATATAAATATTGGTTACCAGACGCTATTTTAGACGCAGCTCAAAAACTGAAAGAACAACTGATGCAATAATGAAATGTCTCGACATCTTCAAAGTTCCAGCTACCGACGAAATATTTCGCCTACAGGCTACAGTAGTTCAATAAAGTTACAAACTCGGATCGTCATAATCTACGAAACATCTAGATTCTACTGTAGAACATAAAACGCTTTACGTGAAACGAGTATTGAACCCAGTGTTTTATCCAGACTCCAGGCCTTTGGGGGAATTGAAGCCTTTGGGAGGATTTACTTGCTGGAGGAGAAGACACACAGTTCAATGCAAAATGTATGTCAGTGTTGTTGGTTTTTTTTGGGGGGGGGGGGGTATTGAGGCTTAGGGAGCGGGAATCTCCTCCCTAAGAGGCCTGCATAGAACACTGATTGGACCGCGCTGCGTAGAAAGCAGGGCCACTATAGTTAAATTAGAAAACTAACGAAACATTAAGTCATGCAACAATCGGAAATTCCGTCTAGATATAGACGATAATTAATTAGCACTACTACTGTAAATAGACATTATGGATGTCTCTTGAGTCTTGGCATACATTTGCGTGAGTTTCTTTTCAATCAAGCTATTTGCGCAACAAACCAAGCAATGACAAATTTTCATCTTCTGCCAGTGTTTATTCTAGCCCCCTTGACATTGGGGGGGAGATTTTGAAATGTTTGGAGGGACAAGGTTTGATTTTCCACACGTTTGGGGGGGGAAATTTCCATCCCCCCAGCCAACATCTAAAAAAATTGGGGGGGGGGGGAATTTCAAACTTGGGGGGGGAATTTCCCCCTAAGAAGGCCTAGAATAAACACTGTCTTCTGCTGTCAAGGGAGAGAAAACGCAGCGAAAATCGTGTATAAAGACAAGCAACATCAGAAAGGAAGATATTCCTAAATTTTGATTTAAATGTTTTAATAAGTTACTGCAATATAGCCTTCTGCTGACGACAACCATATATTGCACCAAGTTGCTAGTATGCGAACACGTGACAAAATCGCGTCCGAAAATGAAAATGCATGGAAAAGCATGTACAAAATTGTTTCGTCGGCAGCCAAGAGGGGGTTCAACCCCAACCCCCTTTGGCTACGCCACTGTATAGGCCTAAAACTTAACAACTCCGTGCATCTAAGTGTTCGATGCATTCCAAAATGCTTGGACACATTGCTTAGCTATGGACAAAGAAGCAAAACCAGTGACATAGCCATACACGACGATTCGAATTATCGGCTAATTTACCTTAAGATCGTACCAGGTGAGACAAAACCCAAGGTTCAGTAAATTCCACAAGAAAAGTGTGGGACCAAGGGAAAAGAATTGTCAGTGCTAGGATAGTGGATTTAGGGAACTGTTTGGACGAAAAGACAGTAACAGCTGAAACAAGAAACGGATTCAAAAGTTATCTGGGAGAAAAGATAAGTTATTAAATGTAGAGAGTTATTACAATGGTTCTCACACAGACCGACTTAGCTCCCGAAACCACTTGAAATCACGTGATTAATGACGTCAGTGCTTCACAAAATATTAATAGCGTGTTTATTGTAGACGATCAGAATCCCAAAAAATCACTCTAAAGCGATGAAAACAGAAACAAAACAACATCCACAGCGGTCTCTAGATGTGCATTTCGACCAGGGGAGACTTCGAACTCTGACTTCCGTTGTCCGACACCGAAGTGGAGGCGCCTCCAAGGTCCCTGCCGCCGTCTCCGCCGCCGCCGCCGCCGCTGCTTGTAGACAGCGACCCTGGGGCGGCGGCGGCGGCGTGGCCCGGACGCCGTCCTCCGGCGGTCTCCCCGGCAGCCGCGCCGCCTCCTCCGGACACGACCACCCGGTTCGCCTGTTTCGCCTGACTCTGGAGCCGGCGGCGAACGATGGTGTAGGCGAGGCAGTTGTAGATTCCGCCGAGGTTGATCAGGATGACGGCCAGCACGAGAACGGGCGCCGGCGGCTGGGCGAACAGCAGCACCCAGACGTTGAACAGCGTCAGCGACCACCACTGGAAGATGAAGACGGCGACGAAGATCAGCATCACCCTGGCCGAGTTCTGATAGCGTCCGGTCGACGACGAACCCTTCATCAACCGCGCCGTTCGCTGGATCTTCACCCAGATGGCGCCGTAGGCCAGCGCTACGATGCCGTACAGCACCACCTGGAAAGCGGTGAACACCTGATAGTAACGGATTCCCGCGTCTGTTGCCAAGTTCATGTAACACCTGCAATTATGGACGACACATCAGAAGGCGTATGATATTAAGTAATAGTAGTAGTAGCGGTAGTGCACCGTAGTAGTAGTAGTAGTAGTAGTGGTGGTGGTAGTAGTAGTGGTGGTGGTGGTAGTAGTAGTAGTAGTAGTAGTAGTAGTAGTAGTAGTAGTAGTAGTAGTAGTAGTAGTAGTAGTAGTAGTAGTAGTAGTAGTAATAGTAGAAGTAATAATAATAATAATAATAATAATAATAATAATAATAATAATAATAATAGTAGTAGTAGTAGTAGTAGTAGTAGTAGTAGTAGTAGTAGTAGTAGTAGTAGTACCAGTAGCAGTAGCAGCATAGCAGTAGTAGCCTAGAAGCAGTAGTAGCAGCAGTGGCTGAAATACAATAAAAACTAAAAGTAATAATTTGATTTTAAGCGGTCTGGTATAAAATCTTATTTATTTAAGTCTTTCTATGTCAACTATATATGCAGCTAAGATTTCAGAGCCCAAAAACCGAAAAGCGACAGCACAGATAGATGAAAACACTCATGTTCTTATTTTCGAAGTCTGGACTCGAGCACTGACCAGGCACCGGAAGCGCCGAGCATCTCGTACTTGATCCCGAACGCTCCGACGACGAACGGAAAAGCGAACGCAAAGACGAACAGCTTCCAGTCCCACCGTCCGAGAGAGAACTTCTTTCCGAAGACGACGAGACTGCAGGCGCTGCTGGCCGAGAGCAGCACGACGAACCACTGCGCCACGGAGAACTCGTGCAGGAAGAAGGCGAAGAAGGCGCACATGAGTTCTGGCGGGTTCTCCTTCGTGTAGTACATGTAGGCGTGGTCGAAGAAGTGGCTGATGCCGAGACCGATGTCGCACGCCCCGAGGTAGAGAACGAACCGCTCGCCGACATTCCACTTCCAGAAGTTTCGGATGTGTTGTTGTTGTCGTTGCTGTTGTTGTTGTTGTTGTCGTTGTACCCCGTCGCCGCCAGATGGCCGATTTCCCTTCGACGCCGCCGTAGTCCCAGGGTCTCGCTTGCCGATCGTCGCCGCTCCCGAGAAGGCGCTCGAAGGATCGTAGTTCACCTCTTTGCGATTGCCTCCTGCTCCTCCTCCTCCTCCTTCTCCTACTCCTCCTGGAACTCTTCCGTCGCGGCCTTGTTTTCCGTTATTCCCTTCCCGTCCCTTGACGGTGGCGTCGTCGTCGTCGTCGTCGGCGGAGTATTTCTTAGGGGAGGGCGACGGGTGACGACAGCAGCACTGGTGGCAGCCGCAGAGGAAGACGAAGAGTCCGACGGAGACGACGGTCGACAGGGACAGGACGACCAGCGCCGACAGGTGAATGGCGGCGAACAAAGGGCCCGGGTAGCCGATGACGGGAACGACTCTTCGCGACGGCAGGAACTCCCATTCACTTCCGTTGACCGCTGGGATACCCTCCTCAGACATTATCTGAACGATTATAGTGACATTTTTACTACTATAGGCCCTACAATACTACTACTACCGTGGTATGCGTGTTACATTTACTCCAGAATTTTGTCGGTCCAAAGAAATATTGAATGCTATTTACAGAAATTCAACCTATTCGGCGGTATCTTGTTCTTCCAAAGGTCACCAAAACCAAGTTTCGATCAGGAGGAAAAAGGGTTTCATCATGAAGATCAAGAATAAGACTGCAATGCTTAATATAGAACGGTGCCTTCTAGAAACGTAAAAGAGACAGAATTAGCGTCTGATGACGCTTCGTTCTCGATGATGACGTCTATTGGACGTAAGAAAACCATGTGTGAGAAATTGGGGGTTCATTTAGACTTTTAGACGCCTCGAAATTATGCACAGCTGTCCTGAATTTTTTGGCCTACTGCACCCCACGTATTTTAGCCTGCGAGTTAATTTCACCAGACCAGTTGGTAAACCAACATGGTCACTTTTATTTATAATTAAATTAATTGATGTATGCGTGTGTAATGTGTGCAGGGTCACTTTTATTTATAATTGATCAATGTGTGTAGGACCTATGCATATATATGTTCATTATTTAAGAATGCTTTCAGACGGGCTGCATGCATTCGTTAGAACGTATTTGGCGGGTCTGTAAAATTTAGTGTGCAAATTTAGTACCTGATATTTGAGGTACGTTATATCCAATACCATCCAATACAGTGGCGCATCATGCGTTGCTGTACTTTTTAACCGAGTGTACGTTATAACCGAGTCCGTTATAACGACGTTCTACTGTATACAAGTAGTCGATATATTGGGTTATATTCAAAATCGTATGCTAGGACTTACTTAGGTTTACATCCGATGTTTTCATTCTGAAGATTTGGCAAAAAGTAACTGATTGCGTTATCCTATAAGTTTATATATAATTTATGCATGGTGTCTTAATTAACATTGTGAAAACTTTCTAAATAAGTAATTATCAAATAGGCCTATAGACAAATACTAGAAACCTGATTTCCAGGTATTAAGCTTTCCAAATCGGCCAACCGAATTCCCCTCAAAATGTGCGTCTGTCCTCAGATATTTTGCAGCTCTTTGTCGTCGCACGTAAGCTTTTTCATCCAGTTTCCTCACTGTATACAGACGGAGCGACGTTCATTCAATATTAGACCTGCAACGACTGCCAGCTTCGACGGTCGGTTCACTTTAAGTCGGCTACTGTATATAGGCTATCGATCTGCTCTTTTGCGGACGGTTTCGGAGTTACATCGACTGCTATCCTATAGTTTAAAATTACTACCGTAATGATGGACAAGTAGTAAACTTGTGTATAAATTACGGGGCTTTGGAGTAGCCACGGGGCGGCCGCCTCCTATTCGGGCCGGGTCCAGACGTGGGATTCGTCAAAAACCGGTGAGTAGTTGGGTTAAGGGCAGGGTTTTTTCTCAGTGGGAACGCACGGGAATGGCGTTTCCACACTTTTTGTGCCAGATTGCATAGGCCTATATAGTTATGGACAGGGTGCGATTTGTGACCTGGAGCAGTGGAGGGGAGGATATGTCGAGCTTGGGGGATGTAGTTGTTGGGGGAAGTGTGGCAGTGGGGGGAGGTAGTGGTGGGGGATGTAGCAGTATGGGGATGCAGTTGGGTAGTGGGGGGAACCCTCCTTCCCCCTACAAATCGCGCCCTGATTATGGATATGTAAAAATGCTTTTGGGAACGTACAGGTACGGCGTTCCCATACCTGTTTTGTTGATGAGTAAAAAAGTATGAGCTCCCAAACCTTTCTTCCTAGAAAAAAGCAACGCCTAAGGGTAGTATCAGATCGAGGATGGGGAACGCACCAGACTTCAGAGCGCTTGGGACGACGACCCCCCATTCCGGAATCCTGGTTGTGCCGCTGATTACGGAGAAGTTGACAGTGGTTCTTTGGACGAATTACAACAGTCGAGGCAAAATTCGCTTGTGCATGTGACCCTCGAAAATCGATCTGCCAAGTTCTGATAGTTTGGCAGCTTGGCATCAGATATACAAGTAGGCCTAATGAATAAGCCGATATGTTTGTACCGATTGTTAACTTAGTATCCGATGGACAAAGCCTTTTAATGATTCATTTGCATTTGGAAATATGTGATTTGCTGTAGAGAGATCGCTGAGATGTTGCTTAAAATGACACAAATGATAAGCATTAAGCAATAAGTCAATCGATCGGATAAAAAACCACCAAAATGTCGTCAGCATTTCGTGTCGTGGACTGACTATCTAATATAAATATGCAAGGTAATCATTCGTGCATGCAGTGGCGTCGCGAGGCAAAGTGCCGCCCGGGGCGAGAAAAAAGTGCCGCCTCCGAAATTTTCCAGACAAGCAAAAACACGTTATCAACTTCCCGGTTCGCCCCACTGCCCCCTCGCTACGCCACTGCGTGTAGCCTATGCATACTTGTAGGCTTATGTGTAAATTTCTATTAGACTTCTAGGCTCAAGCCCACCCCCTCACCTTTTGAGAGGCTACAATAGGAAAGGTATAGAGGTTGGGCTCGACTCCACATTTTTTATCCAAGCTTACGCCAGTGGCGGTTTCACGTGGGGGATGAATGGGGATGCATCATCCCCCACCGGACTTACTATTTTGCTTGTGAAACCTATTTTTGGGTTAAAGTCTAGTAAAACTAACTGCGAATGACCTTTATTTTGCTTGTCAGCCTATTTTTCGGTAAAACTATAGTCAAATTAGGGATACAATTCCTTTTTCAACCTTTTCCGGCAAATTTTATAGTTTTTTCCTTCAATTTTCACCCTCCCCGCCAACTTTCTATGAATTCACTTCACCCCCATCCCCCCACCAAGAAATCCTGGAACCGCCACTGGTGTTGCAGGCGTTTGTACGGTGTGTGTTTTTTGTGTAGTGGTCTGTTTACCATTGGGCCTAATTGCCGTAAGCCGCAACGTCTAATTAGGCCGATACTGGATGGAGAAATGTTTTCTCGTAGACCTATATAGCTTCGCCCATAGCATAGGAGTTTCAAGATGAAACAAACATGAGATCGCACCCAAATTCAAAATAAGTTCCATTCACGGCTCTGCAAATTACTGCAGTAAACTGAATTTCGGCAAGTTGGGCACGAAAAGCTGGAGAATAGCGTAGAACATTGGCGTAGCCACAGGGGGGGGTAAGCACCGCTCATATTCTAACCATGGGGGCCAAACATTTGTTGTTAGGTATGTAGTATTAAGTATAGGGTCCCAACAGGGGGAACCATTGGGGCAGGCACTCAGTAGGGGGCCCCAGGGCCCGCCTGTGGAGCCGCCACTGAATGTTATCACAAAAAATCACCAAAATTTCTACCACACTTTGGCAACTGATAAACTAAAAACAAGAACGTTTGTTTTGGTTATCGCACTTATCAACATCATACAATTACTACTTTCAATAATTCTGAACAAAAAGACTGAAAGGATAAATTCCTATTTTAAATTAAATATTTGCTGTCACTTTGAAACTATCTGCAGTAAACACCAGACTGTACTTGTCTACAGTAAAATCCTGTTATTACGAAATCGGTTAATACACACAGGGTCAGCAGCAGGGATATTTTTACACCCCCTAACATACACCCCATTTGAGGTCGACACCCCCTAAAAAATTGGTAATGTGACAATGGTATGCATACAAAATACATACTAATTAGCTCCGGACACCCCCAATTTGAGGTCGACACCCCCCCAACAAATTCACAATCCTAGAAATATCCCTGGTCAGCAGTCTATTACAATTGATACTATATATAATAGACTGAGTCAACATGACCATTTAAGTCCATCATAGTGAGACTCTACTTCACAGCAATCACTAATACAACCAGGGCGCGATTTGTAGAGGGGGAAGGGGGAATCTTCCCCCCCCCACTGCCCAACTACATCCCCCTTACTGCTACATCCCCCACTGCTACATTTCCCCAACAACTACAGGACATCCCCCGAAGCTCGACATGTTCCCCCCCCCCCCCACTGCTCCAGGTCACAAATCGCACCCTGAATACAACTTATGCCGCACTGCATAATTTGTGATAAAAATTAATAAATTATGTATGAAATAATCGTAGACAGAAAGAAACACTATGACATGCTGCTACCGCTGCTTACAAATCATACGGCATGGAATGTAGTAAGTAAGAAAAGCTTGCAATTGTTGCTTTAATTTCAGATGACTTGATGTACATTAGCGTCTGCAGCACAGCAAAGGTTATTTCGTTAATATCTTCGTTGAAAACCATTTCACAAAGTAGTGAGGGCAAGCCTAAAGTGTTGGCTTTTAAAATATAAGGGTCTAATGGCAGTCCAAGCAAATTGTCGAGTGGTTTGCTCGATTGATAACTGACAAATTCACTCCGATGATCGCCATGCTTCCTATCTGGGTGAACCTCCTCCTGGCACTGAACCGAGTAAATAACCACTCTTCCTATTTCAAGCATAGAGAGCAGAACTTTTGATCATCTTTCACTTCTATGTGCTCAACTTCTGTTCACTGACTAGGGTATCATCACCAGCGATGAAAAGGAAGCGGCCTTTCTCTTGCAAAGTCAAGTATTTCCAGATGAAAACATGATCCCATGCTATTTGCAGACAAAGAACAAAAGGCTCTTGTTGAGAAGACGTTGAAATTGATTAGGATTCAGCTTTGACTGTTTTGCCGTTTGGGGTTCTTTTGGGTCGACTAGAGAGTTCCTTCATAATCTGAATAAAATCAGGAAACAATGACACACATTCATCACAATGACATTCTGTAAGTGATATTATGTCCTAAATAGATACAAGGGTCCATCCATATAGAATGTACATTCTGTACAAGGTACAAGGTACATTCTATACAAGATACAAGGTTACATATAGAATGTACTCACTGAGGGAAGAGGGGGTTGGATTTTGGAGATTTTGCATATGCAGACTATGCACGGTGTGTGCAAAGGGGGAGAGGGATTGAAAATATGCCTTTATGCATATGTACTATATAGATGAGCCCCAATGAACAATGTTTGTATACCATTTCTATATAATGCAACTGAAGAATAAGTTTTTTTCTGGGGCAGAAAAAAACTAAACTGCTGCTGTCCTTAAAAAGACATTCATCCTGCAAAACAAACATTCACACATGCCAACACTCTTAGTGCGTTTGAATGGCACAAGAAGGCTATAAGTGCAACTAAAATTTCACAATCGGATAATGCCATGTAAGATCATGGCATTCAATGAGACACCAGAGGCCATAAAACACGAAAAACCAGTTCAATCACTGCAAATTTATAACTCCGGTACCAATGTATAATGCGCAGATCTTGGTGTTAAAAGATATACTTTAGAATAGAAGAAAGCTCTTAAGTCTTAGTACCTCAATTAGACCATCAAGGCCTACGAGGTAGCCGTCTTCATGATTGCCAGGCATCCAGGGCGAGTGATGAGTGATTTTCTTGTCAGGCACGTGTGTCGTCTTTGCGAAATCGATCATCCATATATTTGCATGCTTGTCAGAGTCGTAGATGAAGAGAAGTGAACTGCCAACAATCTGAAAATGATTGGGAACAATTCAGTACTACTACAACAGATCGGAACAAGCATCAGAAGTTGACTTATGATGGGTCAAACGCACGTCCAACTCTCACTGACTGATGGCTACCTTGTGCTGACCGGCTCTTTTACAGATATCGGCATATTGGTGCAGCATTAATTAAAATCTGTCTCCATTAGAATTGGTTCTATAAAAGTGCATTACTACTAATACTATCACTACTACTACTATCACTACTATCACTATTATTATTATTATTATTATTATTATTATTATTATTACTACTACTACTAGAAAGATGCTCGCTTTGCTCGCAGTGCAGGATAATACTCAGCAGCAGTTCAAAATGCTGATACTAAAGAGCAAATGTAAGAAAAATAATACTATTTGTAAGAGAATTTTAACCTCATGATGTTTAAAATACTCGGAAGCTTCAAACTTTTTCCTAATTTCTTGCAACCGTCGATGAAACTGTTTACATACTGACGGTTGAGCTCTGACAAAATGCTGAATTGTGCTGGAAACCTACAGAATAGCAAATTTCAAATTTTACGTTCACACACACACATACACACAAACACACACACACACACACAGTACCTAGGTGTAACTACTTTACATCCCCTTTTCTGCTTCTTTGATCAGAAGTAAACATGAGTTCCCAGAGAACACAAAAATTTCAAACTACATCAAACATTTATTCAACAGTAGTCACCAAACCTTACCTGTCAAATTAACTGACTCTGATGAATCAATCAATTCTGAAAGTTCATTATGAAAAATCTCACTTTTCTGCTATATGACTTTTAAACTGTGAGCACCTCAGAGTAGAAAAACACCCGATCTTAGTAGCAACTTGCTTTTTAACACAAAATTATTTATAACTGCCTAAAAAGCACACATTTAAATTCTTTCATGCCTGATCTGAGCTTCTACTGTAGTGGCCAAAAATTAAGGCACTCCGTGTTTTGGTGCATTTTTCACGATTTCTTGTTCGTACAACTTGTAAAAGTTACTATTGCTTACTTAAATATTCTACCATGTAGACAAAGCATATTTTGTAGTCTTTGCTTGGGAATTAGCTGGTTTCAGTGTAAATTTAGGTCTACAGTTAAGATTTTGCAAAGATGGGAAATAAATCTGCCAACAATGGTTTTGTAAGCCTTAAGTCATTGAGAAATGTTGGAATCTGATGAAAAGAAAGGTGGGTGCACACATTCCAGCATCTGAAGAACATTTAGTCGGCATTTTGAAGCAAGTTTGGTAGCTGAGATTATGTTGGAATACTACAAAGCACTTGTGAACAGTATGCTGTCATGTATATTAGCTGTCATGTATATTAGCTGTACCAAAAAAATCGAGGCGAGGTTATCCGACTAGATATTAATTGTTTGGATTTAGACACAAAATGTGTTCAAATTTTCTCTTGAACTGATTGCTTACTTGTGCAAATAATCTCTAATAAGCAAATTCTTGAATGGACCAATGGCCTTAACAACAAAATATGTGATACATGAGAGAAAATGTCAAATCTCGTGGGGCGCCTTAATGCGATGGACACTACTGTAGCATAGACTAATAAAAGGCAATGTTGATCAAAATAGTTGCTATTTCAAATTGTCATTCTCAATTATTTAAAAAATAAATTCTGTCTCAGTTAATAATGTTACCTCATTTCTGGTGTGAACTTTCTTGAAATCAGTGTTTGATGGCTCACCAGTCCGCTAATGTATAAAAAATATAATTTGATTAGCCTTTGGCTTGGTAACTACATAGTATATTTCTCAAGCGTTAGCAAGTACGCTAAAATATACAATGTTTCACTGCTATAAGCAGTATTGACACACTGTAATTCATACTTCTGTCAAATTGCTTAAAATTTAATAACTCTGCAATCTAGCGTCCTATATGGACTGCCAGAAAATCGACTGCGAGGTCTACAGTCAATTGTGAACACATCTGTGAGACTAATTTTTGGTGCGAGATGGTGCGATCATATCACTCCTTACTTAAGAGATAAATTGCACTGGCTACGAGTTCCTGAACGCATAATATACAAGAGATGTCTGATAACGTTCAGAGCTATAAATGATCAAACCTGTCCTGATTATCTGGCTACACTGATTCGAAGACACACTACGCCGGCCAGTAACCGACAGCTTCGCTCCAGTAACAAGGTCTCCCTAATCATCCCACCACCTTCGCAAACAACGATTCTAGGTGAAAGATCAGTCACCAGAGGGAACCCACTTCTGTGGAATTCCCTCCCGGACTTCGTCACTAATTCGAAATCTATCGATCAGTTCAAGAAAAATCTCAAGACACACTTGTTTAGTACGTCGTATGATGGCTAACTCTTTATTGTAAAGCACTCTTGATTTAGGCGTATGCCTTGTTATAGGGCTCTATAAATTATCAGATAATAATAATAATAATAATAATGCTTTCAGTAGAAATCCCTTCTACGGTTGAATCAAGTGTATGAATTGTAAACACAGGAACACTTCAAGAACTTTTAAGCTGCTAGACATCTAAAAGCTATTGTCCATTAACACATCCTATAATATTTTATTCACGTCTTCTATCTCAACAACATCGTGAAAGAAATGCACATGCATTAATCCGTATCTATTAAGCCTCCGTATACAGATTGGTCAGAACCTCCATGCAACGGTTGGTATCAAGCCTGAACTGCTGACCAGGGTTTAATCTAGGTCGTTTCTGGGGGAGAAAATTGCCCTTTTCCCCCAGGAAATTTCAAATTCCCCGGAAATTTTGGCATACTACATCAACTAACAGCAGCCCCTAGCAGAATTCCCCCCGGCTTTTTCAGCTTCCCCCCGGCTTTGTGACTTTGTCAGTTCCCCCACCCCCACCCCCCCCCGGAGTCCAGGAGTCTAGATTAAACACTGCTGCCGACTCTCTGGTCACAAGGTATGTACCTTTGCCACTATCCCCTCCCCAACAGATGGCAGGATTTAGTCAAGAATGAACAATTATGTGCAGCATACTTAACTACTATATAATACAAAATTATTTAACAAAGGCTCAAATAATGAGAACAAAACTAATGACTTGATATGATAAAGAATTAAGGAAGATTAAACTGATAGCAGAAAATAAAAAACTGAATTATATTTTCTTACTCGTATCGCCTCTATTCTGAAACCCAATGAAGCTGAAGAACTGCCCCGCTCTCTAAACTAACAACAACATTCAACAAATGACAATGTAACCAAGTAACAACAACAATAACTGCAGCTACAACTGTCTCCAGTTCATAAAGTGGTTCTTAATTTCCATTACTGCATTCTTGCCCAGATTAAGTAAACACTGAACAGTGACAATGTTTACAGCTGGATTTCTTTATAAAATTGTCTGGCTTGCTGCTGTGCGTGCATGGAAAATGTGCACAGTCATGTTTAAGTTCTTATGCTGGGCATTATGCTCCAATGTCATATTTATGCCTTACAAATAATAAGCTGTCTAATGGCTGAAGATTTATAGTCCTCTCATTGTCATCTAAACGACCAAGATTGCAGATTTTATATCTGTAGTTCACGCAATTTATTACTTTGGTATAAGCTTATTATTACAATTTAACACAGTAGCCATAGACCCCTTAAGCAAAGGACTAGAGGCGCGCGTCCTCGGGTCCGCGAACTTGGGTCCATTGATTTTTTGACACCGCAGCATCTATTACCTGTCATAACTTAAGTTCGGGTATAGATACAGCTGTAAAATTTGGCAGTCTGACTCAGAATATTGAATTTCCTACAAATATCAGGCAACCGGAAGTTGATGACGTCATTACTTATTTAATTATCAAATTAAACAAATTAATGTGTGTATATTGAGTTGCTAATATAATAGCATTAATTACATGCTGCAACTCGAGTTTGCACAATGTTATAGCTATGCCAGCCATAAAACCTTGTGGTCACACTCATAAATGAACTCTACCCATCCCAGGTAACCGGTAGTTGATGACATCATCACTTATTTCTTTAACAAATTAACAAATTAACGTGTATCCATTGAGTTGCTAATGCAATAGCATCTATTACACATTGCAACTGGAGTTTGCAGGCATGAAACCTGGTAGCCACACTCAGACATGAACTCTTTACCCATCCCATGTAAACGGTAGTTGATGACATCATTACTTATTTCATTAACAAATTAACAAATTAACGTATTAGTAATTGCTGCAGCTGCAAATTAACATAGTTGTATCATCAAATGTGCTTGATTATATAGCTAAGTTATTTTGTTAATTAAATAAGTAACGACGTCATCAACTTCCGGTTACCTGGGATGGGTAGAGAGTTCATTTCTGAATGTAACTATCAAGTTTCATAGCTGTATCATTGTCCAAACTCCATTTGAATCTTATAATAGATCATAGATGCTATGGTGTTAGCAACTCAATGGATACACGTTAATTTGTTAATGAAATAAATCATGACGTCATCAACTTCCGGTTACTTTAAATGCATAGAGAGTTCATTTCTGAGTGTGACTACCAGGTTTCATGGCTGTCATAGCTGTATCATTGTGCAAACTCCAGTTGCAGCATGTAATTGATGCTATTGTATTAACAACTCAATGGACACACATTAATTTGTTTAATTTGATAATTAAATAAGTAATGACGTCATCAACTTCCGGTTGCCTGATATTTGTAGGAAATTCAATTCTGAGTCAGATCGCCAAATTTTACAGCTGTATCTATACCCAAACTTAAGTTATGACAGGTAATAGATGCTGCGGTGTCAAAAAATCAATGGACCCAAGTTCGCGGACCTCGGGTCCGCGCACCGCTAGTCCTTTGCTTAAAAGGTCTATGGCAGTAGCAGACCCATATCATAATATAGTCTGCGTGGAACCCTTACCGAAAAACACAGTTAAAACAGATTATCATTAAGACATAAATACTTATTAAACAGAGCATGAATAATATTTATAATGCATGTGATTTCAACAGGCTGACACTGTAGAAGGCATTACCGGTAGCCTGTGTGAAATAATTACTCTCAACATTTAATAGCCCAGTTTTCCTTGATAATTTTTGAATCCATTTATTGCTTCAGCTGTTACTGCCATTTTGTCCAAACTGTTCCATAAATCAACAACCATAGCAGTAAAACAATTTTCCACGGTCCCACCCTTTTCTTGTAGATTTACATTTGTGACCTTTGGTGCTCCTAGAATGTGCCAATGTAAAGAATTGTTCATCTGGCACATCTAATTCCCCATAGAACTTGCAAGAACCTTAAGTCCTAAAGCCATTTATTACAGGATTGTACTATAGTAAAATCAATAAATTTTTAAATCAAGAGAACACAAGCAGTCTTAGCATCAGCATTAGCATGTCTGTCTTTACAACATCAGTATTAAAATCATCGGATTTTTGAAGTTCTTGTTGGACATTTTACCTGCATGTATCTTAATTTTGTGATTGCAGCCTGTTTTCTTTCATCCTCTGTTGGCTCAAATGGGTCGATCTGAATCATTTTTTCATAAAGATCGTGTCTAAGTTCTGGATTTCTGACTTCGCTTTCAAGAAACGTTCTGAAAAACAAAGTATGCATTTGAAAATGCATGTTCTTGTTCTCTGGAATTTCGTTATCACAATCTAGTTCTTTCAGTAATGATTCAGTAGCTTCTTCCAATAAACAAACAAACAAAACTTGAAAATCGTAAAATGCTGCACCAAAACAAGCCAAATGTAAGAAAAACAAGCGACGTCCAACACAAGAACGAAACGTACCTTGTCCCCATTTTCACGTCCATCACATTTGGATCTCGGAAATGCTTCAGCAAATCTTCCATCTCCAAATAAACTAACGATAAAAATTAACAAATATTGTTCACAGGATCTGAATCACAGAGTAATGAACAGGAAAGAATGGCAACAAACGAGACCTATAGAGATGACATTATACACCAATGGGCGATAGCCCATGGTTGATGATGATGATGATGATGATGATGATGATGATGATGATGATGATGATGATGATGATGATGACGACGACGACGGCGATGATGATGATGGTTGGGTTAATAGCAATAGTCAATTTTTCAAAAAAAGCAGTGGGGTCTAACTACACCACCCCAACATTCTCGACCTCCAGCTTGGGGTTCAGACAGCTGAAAACCCAAATTTTCAGCCTCCATCAAGGATCGGCCCTGACTAAGAGCTAATGGTTGCTGAGAGAATAAGTTTTTCACTGAAAGGTAACAGCAAATGGGAAGGCCTTTTTATTCAGCCATTGTAAAATGAGAAATTGCATTAATATGTGGAATAATGGTAATTCATAATATATCTTATGATGAAATGTTTACAAAGAAGACATACCTGTATTGTCATATTCAACTTCTCTATAGAATTTTGGAACCACATCTCTGACGGCATCGTGCTTCAGTTCGTAAAGACACTGGCCTTCCGTATGATTGTCCTTGGGCTGCCTTTTCCACACCGTTTTCGGCCCAGCTGGAGCAAAGTTTCCTGTGAAACAATAGGACTGAAGCTCACCAAAACAACTCTAAAGTCTGCAGTTAGCTCAGAGACACAAAGCACGTTGAGTACATTGCAAATACAAATTATCATCACCTGAAAGAACTAACCCACCACAGGGTACAAACAAATGGCTCTAAATATAAATAATATTGTTTATTCAGTGAAGACAGGATGAGTTCTCCATTAACCAGTCCTCCTGTGCCAATATAAACAGATAATGCAAGTCTACTGGCAAAACGCTAAGCCTCAAGAAATGTATTTGCTGTGATGTTTCTTTTTTGGAGGCCTATGATCATCCAACAGTTCAGACTGCCGTTCTCTCCCTGTGAACTTCGTCTATAAATTTTTACCTGATAAGTGCAACTGCTAACCACAAGAACCATCTAGGTGATATAAAGCGATAATCTATCTCATAAATTATCCTCTTTAGCTGAAGAATCTTCCCAGCAGAGACGGCTGCGGCGGCTGGCAGACACCAGCACACCCGCTGCATAAAAGGAGACGCTACCACTTGATTCTACTTGAAAACAGCATATCCTGCCCAGTATCTGAATCTTCATGGAAATATCAAGTGAAGATCAAGGTCGATGGGTAGTCTTAGCTTCACAGGCTGCCTTTCTGTATCTTACTGTTACTGATATTTCTGGTACAGATGTGATCTTGTACAAACAGATACTGAGGACTGTGTATTGAATACTGGTACTGCAAAACTGGGCAATAATAATAATAGTAGATAATAATAGTAGTAGTAGTGGTAGCGCATAGGAATAAGGAGCTACTAGCGCATAGGAATAAGGAGCTACTTCGGTGCATCTTTTGGAAGCGCTTTAGAAATTAACGAGATTTTACTTACTTACTTACTTAGTAGTAGTAGTAGTAGTAGTAGTAGTAGTAGTAGTAGTAGTAGTAGTAGTAGTAGTAGTAATAATAATAATAATAATAATAATAATAATAATAATAATAATAATAAATGCTACATGGGGTGATTGCAACGTCTGTCTCTGGTGATTTCATTTACGTCGCCCATATATTGATATTTAGCTGTGACAAGTCTTCCTGCATGTTGCCTATCCATCTCCTGCACTGTCAATCTCTGCTTTGGGAACTTGGCAAATGGCAGGTAACAGGTTGGTATTCATTCACAATACAAGATAGCCCAACTGAGTCTTCATTCTCGTTTTTGTTCTTGTTTTCAAAAAGCAGAACACAATATATGGAGATAAATCACAACCGGCCACCTTCAATTTAAAGATGGCACCCATGATGACGACGATGATGATGATGAATGATGACGATGATGATTTGTGGTTTAAAGCTAATTACTCAAATATGTGGCCACATTAGTTACATAAATTCCACTGTTCTGAAACACATTTTTCACCATTTGCAAAAAAGTCTGTACAAATGATATTCATCATTTATAATGATATTTATCCAAATCACAGGACCCAGCGAGTTTTGCATGAATTTTGCTGGTAACACCAGTTTTTCCCCCATCATCCAGGCATATGCACTGTACATATTTTTCAAGGCATACCCAACACTGAGAAAGGGGAGACGCATAACAACCAGTCATGCCTTAATATCACTTACAGCTGTACATAGAGGCTCATTTATTATATTATGCACAACAACCAGTCATCTCTTAAATATCACTTACATATAGAGGCTCGATTATAATAATTATAATTTCGTTTTAGGCTATTTTCATACAGCAATCTGCTATGCAGAATTTTCACTATGAATCTAGAATGTGTCAGTATTTCAAAAGTCATTTTCTGACAATAATTTTCATGTTTATTTATTTAGAAAAGAATACTGAAAAGACAGTTTTATAATGAAACAGATGACAAACACGTGCAAAAGATATGATCTGAATTTTAAACTGCACACATATGTGTACATCACTGTACAAGCAAGCAAGCATAACAAGAGCGTCAGACATAAAACAATCGTGTTATTGTTAAATGAAAAGAAAAATTATAAAGTTTCAGTTTAAGGTGCCGTAAACTAATGAGTTGTACAACAAAATTACCGGTATACAAAACACTAGCAAGTCAATTACTAAAACCCAGGCACTTTATAAATATTTTTGGAGTTTCACAAAAATGTAATGCCAAACTCAGAAATCCTGCATTGCCAGCACCATTGGTTCAAATATAACATAGATAGGCCTTAGATACAAAGATAAGACATGCCTGAATGTCCTGCCAGCTGAATCCATGTGCTCTTTTTCTTTAAAACTGCTTCTGATAAAGGTGTAGGGAGTTCTAAGGTGCCCTGTGCAAACACAAAGAAAAAGACATTTTAAAAAAATGCAATTAAAGCAGAAGAAAGTATGAAGCAAATAATTTTTAGATGAAGGTAACTTTACAAAGATAACTGCTGGCAAATACCGGTAACTACCGGTACCCTGAATGCACAAGGGTTATGTTAAAATTCACAGAGTAAGTCTTCATAGAGAAAGAAGCCGTCTATTTCACCATTTCACTGCATATGAAAGCATCACATACACAGTCTTTGCCCTCAATCAAATTGAAAAAGCTTTCAAAGCTCATTCCAAATGCTAATAGCTCATTTCTAAAAAATAAACTTAGCTACCATCATAGGCCTACATGTTAAAAATTGCCATAGCACAAGCAATTGGCCAAAAGTCCATAATACCACAAAAATGTTCATACAAATTTGATGACATATTGATGAACTGCCCTGTAGCACAGAAATAAACCATCTCTGGATGTCATATCTGGAAGTTGCCTAATAACTACACAGCTTGTATTCTCCACTACATAAACCACAAGAGTAGAACCCACTGCCATAAAACTATTGACGGCCTAGATGGGCCCAGGCCGATTGCTCCTCCGTCAAATGTTGATCTAAAATAACTTCAAATGCTGTCGAACGAAAACAGGCCGATGCAGCCAGCTCAGAGGCGTCATTTGGGGGGGCTGGGGGGGGCGTGGCCCCCCAAGGAAATGAAAATATTAATTTATAATGTATTAATGTGCAATAAAAAACAAAAACAGGGCCGTGGCCCCCCCCCAAAGAAACAAGGAAATGAAAATATTAATCTATAATGTATTAACGTGCAATAAGAAAAGAAAAAAAAACCAGGGAGGTGACTAAAAAAAAAAAAAAAAAAAAAAAAAAAAAAAAGGCCGTCAGCATTTTTTGGAATAGTCGGAAAATTTTTAAAAATTCTCGCCCCCCCAAGAAAAGTGTGAAATGACGCCACTGAGCCAGCTACCGTCGGTAACCAACCGATTGACTTTCGACTGATATTCACAATGAGTTAGAAGCAAATAATTACCAGCTATTTGTAAAACACAGACATACTCCAAATGCAAATAAAGATTGTAAAGATTATGGAAACGGTGCTAAAAATTGGAAAATGATGGCAAAAAGGCAAAAAGGCAGCACCTAATCATACAAATCTGTTTTGAAATGAGAAATGAAGGAGAGGAAGAGTCCAATAACATTTCCTCTCAGATTTAGGATGCTTCGATTTTCTCTCTCTCACTCTGAAATGTGATTTCTTGCAGTGAATATTCTCAGTGTGTGGCAAAAATAACAGAATATTCACTTTTCAGTCTGAATGAGAGAGATATATATTGTTGAAAATGACAAATTTCACAATGAATCTATTATAAATATTTACTCAGAAGTCTCAAAGTCAGACATGCATAACTAAATACAACCACAGTATTAAAAAACATACCACAAATTACATACACTCTAGGCTACTGAGGATCCCAGTTCACCAGACCGTGACACTGTTAACCAAAATTCCAACCATAAAAGTGCTATTCATACAAATGTTATACAATACACATGCTCCCACAACATAAATTTATTAACAGATGTACAAAAAGAGAACAGATCCAAGACATTCAAAACAACTATTAAACGACTAAAACAACAATTCTGTTAGTTATTTATAGCATGCATGCAAAGAATGGAAAATATCAGCTGGATGGAAAAGACAACCATCGAAAAGGTCTGGAAGAGGATGGAAAAAAGCCTAATAAACAATTCCTACTAGACAAAAGAAGTGGATAGGTCATGTAGTGAGAGAGGAAATGTGCCTGAGAAGAGAAGTACTAGCAGAGAAGATGGAAGGGAAAGCACAAAAAAGGGTGACCTGCCAACAACCAAGGACATCGATGCTGGAATGGAAGTTCGATTCTACAGCAAAAGAACAAGTATTGAACTCTGAAGAGTAAAGCTCATGGGACCTGTCTCTGGACAGAACACCTGAAGAAAAAGAAGAAGAATTCACAGCAACAAGTAGATTTGCAAAAATTAGAAAATCAGATATTCCCATGATATGCATGTTACTAGCGGAGTACGTTATGATCAGTGTTTATTCTAGCCCCCTTGACATTGGGGGGGGGGGAGATTTTGAAATGTTTGGGGGGACAAGGTTTGAGTTTCCACACGTTTGGAGGGGGAAATTTCCATTCCCCAGCCAACACCAAAAAAAATTTGGGGGGAATTTTCAAACTTTGGGGGGGAATTCCCCCTAAGAAGGCCTAGAATAAACACTGGTTATGATTATAAATGCTCAAAATGTCTTTTCTCTTTTACAAATCTTGTACCATAACTTATCACCTTGGCACTGATCCTGTCACAACTTACAATGCATGGCGAATCAGAGGCTTACCCCCCTCCGTGCCACCCCTACAAAACGAGTCCCTGGAAATTGTTTATCTCATGTTCCCATCAGTCACAGCTGCACTCCTGCTCAAGTTCATTAATTACTAGGCTAAGGTCCAGTTTTGATGAATTCCATTACGCTTAGATATGATGTTATGAGGTGCTGCTGAAAAACAGTACCCGTAAGTATAAGCCGTTTATGAGACCAGTAAAGTGTAACCCCAATCCTGAAAATGTCCCATACCACTATATAATGGCCAGAACGCTCATGCGTCAAATGTTGTGCTGTCCAGAAATGGCAGTGGGTCAACGGGTCAGCCGGGTCAGCGAGTCAAATCGGTCTTGATCTTTAGGCCTAATTTCCTAGGACCCAGGGGTATTTTTACACCCCCTAAAACCCCCAACACCCCCTCCCCAATTCGAGGTCGACACCCACCCGCCAAAAAATTGTAATGTGACAAAGGTATGTAT
The DNA here is from genome assembly GCA_018105865.1 of Metaphire vulgaris. NCBI lineage: Eukaryota > Metazoa > Annelida > Clitellata > Crassiclitellata > Megascolecidae > Metaphire > Metaphire vulgaris. The sequence continues at coordinate 6,636,801 of CM030847.1, read as the reverse complement.
ACAAAATGCATATTAATTAGGCTTGGACACCCCCAATAGAAGGACACCTCCCAACTTTTATCCTTGGATGACCTTTTTTGCTCGTCAGGGTTTTTTGAGAGTGGGTAAGGTTTTTTTTGCTTGTCATACTTTTTTGGCAGAGACTTGCAAACTCCGACACCCCCGGATTTTCCCGACACCCCCCAAATTCACAATCCTACAATCCTAGAAATTAACCACACCCTCAGATTTTCCCTCCCCCCCCCCCCAATTCACAATCCTAGAAATAACCCTGCTAGGACCCGTGGGGTCATGGATCACGTGACGTGGGTCAAGAGTTCAGTGGGTCGTTTTGGATAAAGACCCATTTGTCAATCTCCGGTGCTGTCTACATCAGGAAACAGTGTACGTAAAGCACTTACTTTAGTCAGATATTGTGACTTGACGTCTTGTTCACACCGGTCCGGATGACAACAGTTGTTTCCCATTTGGAAAACACACTGTCACACAGCATTGACTTTTCAGTTATTTCAAAAAGCACAGAGTGTATATAGGTCTATGCACACACACTCCCAAGTATCGACAAAGTTTCACCGTAAAAATTCGACGCTCGAATCAAATCAAATCACACAATACACAGAAGCAGATCTTGAAGACTTCAGTTTAGCCGTTCGGTCACGACACACGCCAACTAACAAGCTACGTGACGCGCGATCCATTCACATATGATGACATGACATATCCGTCCCGACCGAATGCTGAATGGGATTCTGGCCGACAGCAGCCAGTCTTTATTCTGGAATGCGATCGGCAGAGACCGAAGAAAACCGAATTGTCCGACCTGCTTCGACGTGGGCGAACGTCGATTGAGCGGTGACACTGCAGGGGGCCCAGCGAATATATCAATGGGGCGTCCGTGCGCAATATCACAGGCTCACCATGCAGCAGAACACTAAAATTCGCATAACGCAACAGCTAGGTCGCCTTGTATTTAAGTTGTAAGCCGAAGTCAGTCGGTTGGTTACCGACGGTAGCTGGCTGCATCGGCCTGTTTTCGTTCGACAGCATTTGAAGTTATTTTAGATCAACATTTGACGGAGGAGCAATCGGCCTGGGCCCATCGAGGCCGTCGCCGTTTATTAATTTACGACGGCCTAACGTAACGAAAAGCAGGCCTGCCTGCGAACGCGGGGTCTGTCAAAGACCACAAGCCGTGAAGTCATATTTCACCGTCGCTCCTCCGCTCCCCCTCGTTACATGCAAGCGTTATCCTCCGCTCAATCGGAAGCGATGAAACACATTTCAAGTATCCGAGTAGTTTGGGGTCGTATCCTTCCTGCGCCCCAGAGGAATCCCGGCAGATAATCCGCTACAGTCTCGTTCAAAGCCTCACTCTTAACGTGCAGAGAAGAACCGGTTTCTCGATAATTGAGGCTCCTGCGTCAGATAAGAGCCCCAAGATAACAGCAGCCGCAAGCCTTGCGTCACAATCTCTGTCTGTCTGTGTCTGTCTGTCTGTCTGTCTGTCTGTCTGTCTGTCTGTCTCTCTCTCTCTCTCTCTCTCTCTCTCTCTCTCCCGAGCCCATTTGCACGCGCCGCGGTGATAACTGAGGACCTAATAACGCGCGGTTGAATCGCTTCTGTTGGTAGTTTATAGCAGCTGCTGCGTATTTTAAGACGCAGGCACCGGGGTGAGGCAGCGTCGACGGCTAAACATGTCGTCCGCCAATCACTTCGCAGAACGTAAAAGGGACGGAATGTGTAGACGGGGAAAAACAAACGCCCCTTCAGGCGTTCGAAGTTTTTTGCCAGTGGCGTAACCAGGGTTCGGGCATAGATGAGTCAGTCGACATTTTCGGGTTAAAAAACTCTCATAAGAACAAAAAATCGGTCCTCGTGGATACACCAATGGTTTTTGCCTGTTGAGCTACTTTCTCTCTTTCTTTCTTTCTTTCTTTCTTTCTTTCTTTCTTTCTTTCTCTCTCTCTTTCTCTCTCTGTCTCTCTCTCTGTCTCTGTCTATCTGTCTCTTACTCTGTCTCTGTCTCTGTCTCTGTCTGTCTCTGTCTCTGTCTCTGTCTCTGGTGCAGCGTACCTAAGGATGATTAAGTCATTAAGCGATATTCCTCGTTGCTCTCTTATTTAAATTCAAATCCTTTGAATTTCCTTAAAGAACTAAATTCGAAGGTTTTTCGGTGATAGTGGCATAACAAGCAGCAAAATGACCTACATGGCAAATCAAAGGTTGTCGAGTCTAAAGAAACCCGCTCCACTTTCTCCTCCCTCGGTGGACTTCGGTTTAGAGACCGCTTATGTCTGCCCCTTCACAATTTTAGCATCGAAAATAATTATCAGCTCATAACAGTGAGTCTCGTGCTGCTACTAACTTACTAAGCTCCTAAGAATAAGCAGCTACTACAGATTAATAAAAAAAGCGCTATACAAATTCACGACATTTTGTTTGCTTCCTTGCTAGGCCTACTGATCATGGACCATACCATATAGTGTCTAAAACAGTCTAATCAGATACAATTTAAAATTCAAAGCATGAAAAAGCGAACACCGCAGTTGACTCGTTGACTCAGTTCTGACAAAAACGCGGCCAACGAGTCCGCCTATGAATAAATAAACTAGATAATCGGCGGCGGAGAACATAGTGCAGTATTTAACGTGGTTGGAAAAAACCGTTGTGCATCAAGCATTCATAGGACAAGGGAGCTTTAGAAGTTAGAAATTGTATGCTATATGCACATGTTTGATATTTCTTTGGACCTATACTTGTAGTACTATACTTGTTATTTTGTACTTATACCGTGAGTTCTGGTAACTCTAGCTACTTTAAATATTTTTAAATTGGGGTTTGTTATAGAGTGGCCGAAAGCTGCAGTACAACTAAGTCCATCGCTTCGGTCTAAAGAACATTTTGCACAAATCCCACGAATGGTCCCAGTCAGGGCCGGATTAAGGTCCGAGTGGGCCGGGGGGCTGAGAAAAAAAGGCCGTCGCCTATACTGAAAATCTCTGACAAGCAAAAAAGGTTATCTCCCTTCCAAATCATGCTGACAAGCAAAAAACGGGTTATCTCCCTCAAGAAAAGGTTATCTCGAAAATCGGTGGGCCTATTTTCATGATGGGCCGGGGGCTACAGCTCCCTCAGCCCCCGCCTTAATATGGCCCTGGTCCCAGTCCGAATAGGGGGAGGTGCCCCACTCCCCGTGCCCTTCGAGGCTGCGCTAATAGCCATGCTCTTCTTCTGAACATTTTGGTGTTTCGTAATTATGATAATCTCGTGTCAATGACTTCGTATTTTCATGACAAGAATTTCGATGCAGCAAAGTCTACACCTACAGAAGCCATCAGAATCGACGCGCGCGCGCGCGCACACACACACATACACACACACACACATTATGTGACATACACGACTCAAGAGTCGTGACTGTCGTGTTCGTGTAACACTTTCTAAAGGCAAATGCGGTTGACGAAGTTACGAGTTGCGAATAGGACGCACTCAAACAAGAAAGCAACTCTCTGAACTGAAGAATCAGTGAAAACTCTCTGCAGATTGTCTCGTCGAGGTCTCCTGACGGCAAGCGCCATATTAAAGCCTAATTGAAATTCAAGGAGTGTCCATCGCTGGATAAACCGTCTCGTATGAAGGTTTTAATCTCAAGTGCATAGGCGTAAACTCCTATTAAGCCTCTAGGTTCGAGCCCCACCCACGTTTTGAGAGGCTATCACACTGAAGCGGGAATGTGTTGGGGGTTGGGCCCCCACTTTTTCATCCAAGTGTACGCCAATGATCAAGTGGGTCGCTATTTAGGCCTACACAAAAAGCATTAGTCTACCATCGACCTTAACTAAACATGTTGGTCGCGCTCACATGTTAATAAATAAGTAAATAAGTAAAATCTCGCGAAGTTATGTAGCGCTTTCGTAAAGAGGTGCCGTAGTAGCTGCTTATTACTAGGCGCTTAATATGCCGTTGAAATAGCTATAGTCGAGACTCGAAGTGTAGGGGTCAGCCGAACAAGGTCGATTACAGTGGTTCTCACACAGGGCAGGGCAGTCCCTATTGAACCACTTTAAACCTTGTCATATTATTTTATATTAATTGTAATAATTTATATTAATTTCAAAAATCAGTCACAGTTTCTATACATCAGATGTAGACCTGGCAAAAGTGTCTTCCGAAGCTCTGTAGCAGTGGGGTGCTTTTTTTATAGCCCCTATGGTGCCAAACAGAAATTTGTCGGTCGAATTTAAGAAATAAAAAATGAGAATGAACGTTTGGCTGGGTCCTTCCACTAATTCTGGCTGAGTCATTCGGTCAGTGTTCAATCCTGAATAGGACTGTCTTCATGGGGAAAATTTTCAAAGTTTAATTGGCAAAAAGAAATCAAGGACAGAGTCGGGTTTGACTAAATAGGAGTAGCATGCAGCTAATATTGTAGCTATTAAATCTGTGATCTGCTGAACGCAGTGTTTTATACAGGCCTGTAAGGAGGAGATTCCCAAAAAAAAACCTCTAAAAATTCCCAATCCCAGCACTTACACAAATTTTGCATTGAACTGTGTCTTTCCCCTCCAACCAAGTCGATTTCCCCCGCCGAAAGCCTCAATTTTCCCCCAAGGCCTGGAGTCTGGATAAAACACTGACTAAACAGAGCGAATTAATATTATTGAAAAGGCGCATCAAAAGTCTACCTGCGACAATTTTAATAAACCCATGCACAACAGCCTCGATCCACTCGCGCGATCTTCCTCTCGTGCCACTCTCTTTCGTCCTCTGAATCAATCATCTCTCGAAATCTGCAACCGCGTGCTTTTTCATACGCTGCGCCAGAACTGTGTTAGGCTACTTGATTCCATCGTTCCTCTGCTGTCTACACCACGGTCAAGCAACAAGTTTCCAGTCACAATTTCCTTAGCATTTCCTCAAGTTTTTCTATCAAAGATTAAAGCAATTCTCTTTAAAAATTCATTTCCTCCATATAGCTGCCTGTAACGTCCCAACCATGATGACTCTTTGAATAAAAATACTCTGCCTGGATGACCCCCCACCTTTTGGCTATCGCTGTTTCAAATTTAGACTAAGTGCCTAAGAATAAGCACCTATTGCGGTACTACTCGAAAGCGCTATATAAACTCACGAGATTGTAGGCCTACTTAGCCTACTCAAATATGCTTTCAAAGCATAAGTGCCATTAAGGCAATCAATTAATTTAGTCTATTATATATAATAGACTTAATATATATATATATATATATATATATATATATATTGAGAATATATATATATATATATATATATATATAAATTGAGAATATATATATCGAAGGACCTGACGAGAGTTGACACACATTAATTTTTGTCTCTGGACAATTTTTTATATTTTTTTCTCTCAAGACCTATATATATATATATATATATATATATATATATATATATATATATATATACTTGCCATTGCATTTGATGAATCGTAGACGGACTTCTGCTGTGAAAACGGAAGAGAAGAGTTGTTGGCCGCTTCCGCCATCCATCCGACTTTTAAGTTCACTTCCGCTTTCGTCATCCATCGACGCAGCTTTGACGTCATTTTAGAGCACATCAGCGCGCTTCAATTAATCCGTCTTTCTACTGTATGAATTAAGAGTAAAGTAACTGCTTTTAGGATGCGTTTAACCGTCTCGTAAGCTTAGTAGTACGCAAAGTAGATTTCCGTTCAGATGCGTTTGCAATCCAGCTTAAATATATATAGGCCTACAGGTAGGACCCGGTGAATCAGGTCTAGGTCTTTTGGCCTAAAGGAAGGACTAACTCCAAAGTTGACTAACGCAGGTCTTCTAAAAGACGGTCGTATAAGGGCACGATCATTATCATATTGGGGGAACTTCCCTAGTTATTTATACGCCGTTTGTGAAACAGGAAAACGCACCCGGCGATCCGGGAAGAATGAGTCACTGGCTCACTGCTACAACCAGACAAACAGCGCATGAACGCACTTATTTCATGCCGTTAGTTCGCTACTAAATGACTAATTTTGAACGCGACCTGTGACCTTTGGGTGGGGAGATAGCAGGGAGGGGGATGGTAATGGGCGAATCAATGACGTTAATGATAATGATCATGCCGAAATTTGGTGGTGACCAGTGTAACCACACTTCAATTAGGCCTATGGGTTACTGATGGAGGTCGAAGAACTCGGTAAAGAACGATGACGTAATCATACCCATAATGCAATAGCAGCACCGCAGTGTAACTCTGAACACAACTGCTTCCAAGAAATATTGCATTTGCATGCGTTGGCTAATAAGTAGGCCTAGGTAGGCAAATATGTAGGCCTAAGCGATCCAACCAAATTTTGTAGCTCCAGTCGAAAGCCTGGCGCAGTCTATTACATGAGCAATCATCATAAACCTTAATTAGGTCAATTACAGTAATGAAAGCCCATTGTGGATAAGCGTGTAATTATGCAGCCTTGCTTATAGTCAGCTCGGTTGGATTCGTGATCATGAAATTCACAGGCTCTTAGAAAATAAAATAATATAGCGCATGGATTTTAAGATTCTCTGTCTGTTTGCCTATCTGTCTGCCTGTCTGCCTGTCTGTCTGTCTGTCTGTCTGTCTGTCTGTCTCTCTCTCTCTCTCTCTCTCTCTCTCTCTCTCTCTCTCTCTCTCTCCAGTGGGGAGGGGAGTCAGAAAGCAGTGACCTAAAATTTCCCCACAAAATGCCCCCGTGGCTTTGTTATAGACAGTTCTATTTTTGGCTCATGGTTCGTTGGACCCCATGCCACGGGAAACTCATTCCTCTAACCATGACTCAGACGCTGCCATTTAACATCATCTGTCACTAAGTCAACCGGGTTATCGCTCGCTGTGTGTGACCCGCTTGAACTGGTACACTTCATTTACCTTCCTCAATGGCTTCGCGTCATCAGGTGAAGTCAGCGAAACCAGAGCACTTGAAATAAGACGCCCTGTATTTCATGATAAAAGTCAAGCTATAGGCAACTTTGAATGAGATCAAAATTACCTCTATGGCACATCATCGTCGTCGTCGTCATCATCATCATCATCAATCATCATCATCATCAATCATCATCATCGTCGTCGTCGTCGTCCAGTGGCGTAACGTGACTTTTGGGGGCCCGGGGGGCATCTTTGCCATGGGGGCCCCAGAGTTTCGAGCTGACGAGCAAAAAAAACGTTATCGCCTCCTTTTTACCCTGACGAGCAAAAAAAGGTCCTCAGCACATCATTTCTAGGAGGTTAGGGTTAAGTTAGGGTTAAGTTAGGGTTAACCCTAACCTAACCCTAGCTTAGACCCCTCTTCGGGGCCCCCTCGCCCGGGGCCCGGGGGGCTGTCAACAAAGTGCCCTCCCCCGCCCCCTCCACGTTACGCCACTGTCGTCATCGTCATCGTCGTCGTAGTCACAATCATCACCGTCAAATTTAATATTTCTTATTCGAAGAGATTAGTTAGAAAATTAAAATGACTTCTGATGGAATAAAATTGTGCAGTTCGTCAAATTGCGTAAAACTCTCGAATTAAATTGAAAGCATTAATATTAATTTACAATTGTGTGCTTATTACTATGTATGTATGTATGTATAGATGTATGTATGTAATGTATATATATATGTAATATATATATATATATATATATATATATATATATATATATATATAACCCACATACCTACTACAGCGTAGGTCGAAAGATACGTATGGGCCTATTAAATTAATAAATATTTATACAGTGGCGTAGCGAGGGGGCGAATCACCCCAGGCGGCATTTGCCTTAGGGGCGGCATTTTCGAGATTTTTGATTTTTATTTAGGAAGCTGTGATGACAATGGGTTTTTTGCTTGTCAATAATTTTAGGAAGTATTTTAGGAAGTTGTGGTGGCCTTTTTTGAGGCGGCACTTTTTTCCCCCAGGCAGGCACTTTGCTCGCTACGCCACTGCATATATATATATATATATATATATATATATATATATATATATATATATCCAATATAAATACTAGTATACAGCACATGCATGTTCAGATATGAAAGTGATTAACCTGTGTTGTATAATGTGATTGCAATTTTACGAGATTTTCTTTCCTGGAGGTTAATTCACTGATTCTACATTCACTTATCCTTTCACCGTATTACAGTAACTCATCTTCCACATCGTCCTACCCTCAAAATCACGATTCAGATTGCCTCGGGTGATGATGATGATGATGATGATGATGATGATGATGATGATGATGATGATGATGATGATAAGTCCCCTTCACGAGCGGTAGGGTGGGGAGGGAGGAGTGACGTGAAACTCACTGAACCTCGAAGACTCACTGCTTCCGCACGCGTGCGTTACAAGTCGGTCGTGCGTGACGGAAAGAACGACGTCACGATTCGATGAGTGTCGTCCGGATTGTTGTTAGTAGTGCGCCATTTTGGAAGTGGCGATGTCCTTGAAACACTGGCGTAGCCACGGGGGGATGCGGGGGACCGGGATCCCCTATTCTTGGCTGGGACCGCGATCGTAAGATTTGCGCAAAAACGGTGATTTTTTAAAGGGGGGTCGTAGGTAGTATGATCGAAGAGAATATGTGAATGTGCGAGGATGGAAGGCATACACGGCCTTTTTGCTCGTCTAAGATTTCTTTTTACCGCAAAATGCCGTTATGTCCTCTTCTCCGGAACCCTGGCTACGCCACTGCCATAAAGTAGGAGGCGGCGTAGAATCACTGTCTGGGCAATAACTCAATAGATCTCATGTACTCGTTATGATACAGCGTTTAATGGAATTTTAAAACAGATGATAAATCTGATTATTCAATCACCGGCTGCCGATTTCAACTGTTATACGAAGAAAACGCTGAAAATAAAACGAGTTATCGATCTAACTTATTTACAGTTTAGGTTAGATTAAAATGGACGAACTCAAATGAGCAGTGGCGTTTCCAGGAATTCTTGATGGGGGGGGGGTGAAAATATGTATAGGAAGTTGGTGGAGGATGCAACGTAAAGAAGAAGAAAAAGAAAAGAGAGAAATGGGTAATTGTTAGTGTTTTGCCCACTAAGTGTTAATAAGCCTTGCCAAAAAGGACAAGCAAAAAAAAGGTCATTCGTAGTATTCACTATTTTTAAAAAGCTCACCGGAAAATAGGTTGACAAGCAAAATAAAGGTCATCCGGAACCCCGGTGGGGGATGCATCCCCAGTCATTAAATGGTGGAACCGCCACTGCAAATGAGATTAAATCGCTTTTTCCGATATCAATCATTTTACAGTTGCGTAAATATCGCGATGAATGTCAGACGTAGGAAGCAGTTAACGCTTAAGATTTATTCAAACAAAGGAGCTTCACTGTCTCAAGAAGCTTATAAATAACTAACAATTCTCGATTAATAAAATGAAAATACACCGAAGAAATGCTCTGATTTCACCATAGACATCCTTAAAACATCGGTAGCCTTTACGTTAATCAAATGTTAATCGTACAATTTGTACTGTAGCAGGAAAGAAGTGCATGGAAAGTGGAAAATTCGTGCCTCGAAAATAGAAATTTCGGACTTCCACACGTCACACGTGGTTAAATTTTTGTCACTATCAGCGCCGGAAATGAAAATACTCAAAAAAATTAAGAAAACGGTGATAGTTGGAACGACAAAGAGGAATGTTTAAAAAAGCTTTTCAATTTACATTTATATTCAAATTTGATGCCATTCTACGAATGTCTTTCCAATTTCGGAGCACTTTATACCTCATCATTGAGATTTGCAAGTGCTCTAATATAATCTTAGCTTAGAAAATCATTTGAGTCACGCTTACCATAGCTACTCGATTATAAGCCTATGTTTAAATTCTAAGCGTATATAATATGCAAATGCTCATAAAATGTTGTCTAATTATGTATAATTGTATTGATTGACGCTGATTGAAACTAACAAGGTTCTCTCTCTCTCTCTCTCTCTCTCTCTCTCTCTCTAAAGACGAAATTTAAAGAAAATCACATAGAAACAACAGGGCTTGAATCTTCTGTCGGTTTTACCGGCATTACCGCATTTAAACCGAGATGATCAGTGCACTCTTCACTTTGTCGCATTCGTCGGATAGAAGTAGAGGATGGCGAGAGTGAGGGTGCAGATGGCGGCTACGAACAGCAGCAGCATCAGCCGATCGAATACCCTAGCCACGAGCTTCCATTCGTCTCTGACGTCGTTCTTCACGCCGTTCTGTCGCAGCCGGAACGCCAGGAAGCGAACGTTGGCGAGTATCTCATTGAGTACGGAAATCGCCGACGACGAGACCGCAACCGAGTTGTTTTCGACGACGTCGTTGACCTGCATAAGACCTACGACGTTCTCCGTCGTGTTGATCTTACGGATCTGCGCGAAGCCTTTGACACCGTTGTCGGCGGCGACGTACTGCTGCTGTGACGACGACGTCCGTCTATGCTGGTATTCGTCGTCGCCGGTCAGGTAGGGGAGGGTGCTGTTTGAGCGCATCGACCCCGACTGGCGGTGGTTGTTGTGTTGGTGGTGGTGTTGGCGGTGGTGTTGGTGTTGGTGGTGGTCCGACTTCCGGTTCGGAGGAGGACGTCGACCGGAAGCGATGAGGCACAGACGCCTTCCGATCGTGTCGATGATGATGCGTCGAAGCAGAGGAGGAACGGGGGTTGTCGGGTCGTGATGGTGCAGCTCCAATACGAGGACGCTGGCTACGATAGACGATGCCGTCATCACCATCACCATCGTCAGATAAATGCCTGACACGAACGAACAGTAAAACTCTCTGAGCTTAACTATATTCGAGTACAAATTCCTAAATGCGCTTAGGCCTTTTCGTAGACATTTTATCATGCATGGGGTGATGTTTCTTTGACTTCGAAAAGTTCAGTGCAAGCGGTACATAACCGACAATAAAATAATGTCGTCAGTTTTAAGATTAAAAATTCTCTGCACGAATTTTATTTCTTCATATATTAAATTTGCATGTGGAAATATATCAGCACTCAATGAAATGTATTCTTTGAATAATTCCTGCGCTTGAACAACAACAACAACAACAAAGTTTTTAAGCGATTCTTTTATTCTTCGAGAAATAAACTTCATGACATATTTAGCAGAATTTCGTAAAAACGAAACAGATTTGTTTTTTTGGATGGACAAAGAACGTGAAAGATTTTGCCTGGTTTCGTTTTCTTCAGAATAAATGATTTGATAGCCCAGTGCAAAAATAGCAAAATCCAGATTGCACACACACACACACACACACAATACAAATCGTCTACTCTGGAAAAAACTCTTGTCCGGTTTACCAATGAGAGGCACACAGTCTGACGTCTTCGGAACATTTTCGGCAATGAGAAGCAGAAACACGGAGAAGGACAGGAGAACGGTGATTCCGAGTGACACTTTCTCCCCGGAGTCAGGCGGCAGGTAGAAGACCAGTAGGTCCAGGATGGACATCAGGATGCACGGAGCCACGATGTTTATCATGTAGAACTTCGGTTTTCGCTGGAGAAACAGCTGGAACTTGACGGTGGGAAAGGAAATTCCCGGATCGCTGTCGAATTGTTGATTCAGACTCAAAGACATTGTTTTCGTCACCTTTGAACAACAACGGAACGAAATTTAGACTCGAGATCCGTTTTGATTAAAGTGTGAGACATCAAACTACGTTTATTATTTATTATTATTATTATTATTATTATTATTATTATTATTATTATTATTATTATTATTATTATCATCATCATCATCATCATCTTTATTAGAAAAACTTGTAACTTTACAAGTTTATTATGCATTGCATATAATATGGGCCGTTAGAATGACAGATGGAAAAAAAGCATAAATCAAAATGAAAATATCAACGCACTGAAATGATGCAGGAAAAGCATCTCGTCCATTGCCATTGATGCTTTTGCTGAATCATAAAAGTGTGTTGATTTTTTCTTTTCGATATGATGATGACTATGATCACAATGACGATGAAGACGGTGAATATGATGAAGAAGAGGATGATGAATCATGATGATTATAAATTTATGATTATAAATTGATGATGATGATGATAATGATGATGATGAAGTCGGTGAAGCTGAAGAAGAAGATGGTGATGAATGATGATGATTATGATTATGATGATGATGATGAATCGGTGAAGCTGAAGAAGAAGATGATGATGAATGATGACGACGATGATGATGATGACGACGACGACGACGATGATGATGATGAAGTCGGTGAAGCTGAAGAAGAAGATGATGACGATGATGATGATGATGATGATGACGACGACGACAGTCGCGTGTTACCTGCCACTCGCCGTGTGTTCTGAAGACGCTGAGTGCGATTTCGTCACTGCCGTTGACGAGAGTGACGAATCGACCGTCGTACGTCCAGTCGACGAAGTCCATCTCACACATCTGGCTGTCGAACGGATAGTAGGTGATGTCCAGCTGGCAGGACGTCACGAACCGACCGCCCGGAACCCACTGGATCCATCCGTCGTGGTCCACTCCCGCCCGGAATTTCCTGTCCGCCTGGTCGTCGTAAATGGCTTCGGCACTTGCAGCGTATACAAGATGAACGCACTAGTATTGAGAGCGCAGAGCGGGAGGAGGAGGTATTTGATTCAATTCCATGAATGCCAGATTTTTATGACTAATACCAGAAGGCCAGGTGGATATATTTTTAGTTGCAAAAATACGATTCATCAGCAGTATTAGAAAACAGGTAAGTTGAAAACAAGACATTATAAATATAATTATCGTAGGTGTTAGATAAAGCTAGTACTACTACTACTACTACTACTACTACTACTACTACTACTACTACTACTACTACTACTACTACTAGTAGTAGTAGTAGTAGTAGTAGTAGTAGTAGTAGTAGTAGTAGTAGTAGTAGTATTTAAGAGAGCTTTTTCTATTTCTGGGCCTAAAATCTGGAACTCTCTCCCTCTGGCTGTCAGATCTTCCAATTCATTGAGCATCTTCCGATCCAGACTTAAGACACATCCCTTTCAATTAGCTTTTCCTCCATAGTTCGTCTTACTCTCTCTCCCTCTGACTGATCTCTGGAATGACCTGGATCTTTTGCGGATTGATTTCGAAGTACCATCGATTGATACCGTGGGTATTATAACTGGTGATATGGAAGTGCATAATTATTATTAGTAGTAGTAGAAGATGGCAGAGTGGGTTACGTGCTGGAGCGTCTGGCTGACGGAGCGGGTTCAAGCCCCGTTAGTGCCCCTAGTGGCTTTCACACAGGCAGCAATGCCTTCTAAGCCACTTTAAATCATGCTAAGTTTAAGCCTCAGACCAATTCATAATACTTCAAGCCTCTGCTTCATCAATTTTCTACAGGTGCTTAACCCTCGTCAATTCGATTCAATTCTTCATCAAACCCATTGTCTTCGCTTACATAATGCTGCCTCATATTTCTTATTATTAAAGAACTTTCTACCTGTTCTTTATGCGCGTCAAAATCCTCTTTAAAACACAAATGGAATTGACGTTCAGAGCACGTCTATTATTGTCAGCGCCTCTCTCTCTCTCTCTCTCTCTCTCTCTCTCTCTCTCTCTCTCTCTCTCTCTCTCTCTTATCTTCATCTGCACTAAAAAGGCTTCGATTCCAATCTGCCGTTGCCTAGCAACGATCAACGTACCTCTCCCTCCTCCTCCTCTTCCTCATCCTCCTCCTCCTCCTCCTCCTCCTCCTCCTCCTCCTTCTATTCCACGACTTTTCCTTCTTCTTCTCCTCCTCCTCCTCCTTCTCCTCCTCCTCCTCCTCCTCCTCCTCTTTCTCGTTCTTCTCGTTCGCAATTGGATCGCGGCTTTTCTCGACTGCTGGATTCGATCGTCAAACGAATTTTTAAGAGACGAGGAGGAGGGACGACGCAGAGGGGAGGAAGGGGGTTAGGGAGAGTGAGAGGGGGTTGGGGGGAGGGGTGGCGTGGGGTCGCGTCGTCGATGGAGGCGATCGACCTTAGGACTTTGAGGCGTTGATTGAGTTTAAACAGAGGGGGAACCGATCGGTATAGTGTGGCGCCGTATCATGTCCGATGCAAGCGGAATAACAAAAGCCAAAAAACCTATTTTTAGAGACAACGAGCGGGGGGTCTCGATTTTCCGGTCATGCCACCACCACCCCACCTCCGCCTCAAACGTAGAGCCCTTAATCGCTCTCCAGGTCAGCGCTGAAGCCTTCGAGAAAACAGCTTCCAGCATACGTATTGCGTGTGAGCCAGTCAAAGGGTGGCAGAGAAGGGGGGCCGCAGATCGCCAAATCGCTTGCGAGTTCCCTTCTGCCTCAGAGTTTCTACGATTTCACAATCCGCTTGTAATACCCGAGTGTCATACTTTGCCGACGAAGACTAAGTCGCCTGTTAGTGTCTAGAGTGTAAAGTGTAAAGTTGTACCGAGAGAGACAGAGAGAGAGAGAGAGAGAGAGAGAGAGAGAGAGAGAGAGACAGACAGACAGACAGACAGACAGACAGACAGACAGACAGACAGACAGAGACAGAGACAGAGACAGACAGACAGGCAGACAGACATACAGACGGACAGACAGACAGACAGACTGAAGACAGACAGACAGAAGACAGACAGACAGAGAGGCAGAAGGGGAGAGAGAAAGAGGCCGCCGTACAAATCTAAGGCATCCTAAGATGAATGCAAAATTAAGGAGTAACTACGGGAGGATTGACAATGAGATCCGTCCCCTCTGTTTAAAATGAAAATACACCGAGGAAATGCTGTGATTTCACCATAGACATCCTTAAAACATCGGTAGCCTTTACGTTAATCAAATGTTTATCGTACAATTTGTACTGTAGCAGTGAAGAAGTGCATGGAAAGTGGAAAATTCGTCCGACCCCCCACGCTAGGATCGGGCGTGGGATTTGGGAAAAAACCGTCAAGAAACCGTGTGTGTGGGGGGGACGCTAACGTATCAAGAACTCCCCGATGACCTTTTTAGGGTGTAGAATTTTTTTACCCCAAAGTTAGGCGTCGGTGCCCCAGTGCCCCACCTTTACTGAAACCCTGGCTACACCACTGGAATAAAAGGATCCAATGTGACAGGTAGTAGGCCTACGTTAGTTGGGCGCTCACCTGTTCTCGAGGCCGAAGTCAGGTAGCCAAATGAACTGAGGCGGAACAATTATTCTCTGCAGCGATCCGTAATCTTCAGGGTCCCAAATCAGAAAATCGTCTTTCCATTTCTGTCAATATTTTACTGTTTCAAGTGAAATAAGATGACTGAGAAAAATTATTATTATTATTATTATTATTATTATTATTATTATTATTATTATTATTATTATTATTATTACTAGAACTCGAAGGCTCGCTTCGCTCGCGCGAGCTTCGCTCGCATGAGGGTCGCTTCGCGTCGCTTCGCTTCGCTCGAGGAAACGACCAATCCAATTCCAATTCCAGAACGACCAATCAGAACGCTCACTCAGCCAACCAATCAGAACGCTTGAAGGTAACCAATCAGAACGCTCACACAGCCAACCAATCAGAACGCTCACACAGCCAAACAATCAGAACGCTCGAACGCAACCAATCAGAACGCTCACACAGCCAACCAATCAGAACGCTCGAAGGCAACAGACATACAGATAACGATTTTAATGTAATAGATTATTATTATAACTGGATTTAAGTGGTTTAGTAGGATTTCGCCTGTCGCAATATACAATACAGGCACGCATAATAATTAGGCTTCAGTTCTTCATAATTTCTTGTACTATAATCACTACGCATAGATAAACTAACATATAAGTTCTAGATCCAATTGCACTGAAGTTACTTTTAAAAGTCAATTTCAAAGACAAATTTCGCAGCAAAGTGCTCCAACGAAGCTGTGTCCTGTAACGGCAAAATGGCCCACGAGGCTCAGCGCCAACGTCAAAATAGCACTGATTGGGGAATGCGGATATACGGTAACCCATCGGTCTCATCATTAACAGGGCGGGCGGGCGGAGGAGAAGCGTGCGCTGGAAAGCCGCAATCAGTATGGGAAAGAGGTAATTAATGACCAGCAACGAATTATGGCAACCGTCTGAGAACGGCGTTGGCGGATGTAGCGCAGCAATTGTGATTCAATAACAGCGAATGAGAATGAGATTCAATGAGCTAAGTGGTTTTCACACAGGCTTACTTAGCCTGATAAACCTCCTTAGCCTCCTAAAACACTTAAAATCACATTATTATTAAGTGGATTTCTATGGTCGCCAGCCGCCTTAAATGAAAACAAACAGAAGAAGGAGGAGAAGGAGAAGGAGGAGGAGGAGAAGAAGAAGAAGAAGAAGGATGATGATGAGGCGAATAACTAGAACGAAGACTAAAAAAGACAGAGAAGGAGACAGATAAGAAAAAGAGAAGAGAACGAAGCAACAGGAATTAGGCTGGAAGATGGGAAGGAGGAGAAAACAGGTGGACGAGGAAAAGAAGGAGTATGAAGATGAGGAGGAGGAATTGAGAAAGAGAACAGAAATAAAAGGAACAAAAACAAGAATACAAAAAGAAATGAAGAACAGGAAAGAAGAGCAGAAAGAAGATAATAATAATAAGAAGAAGAAGGAGGTGGAAGAGAAAAAGGAGAGAATATGAAGAATAGCGTTTTAAACGCTACCTGACATCGTGAGAACGTTGAAAGCGCTTAAACAAGCGCAGTTCGTTAAGGTAAGAGTTAAATCCAATTGTGAGCCAAACGTTGGCGTGACTAACTTACTTACCACTTCCAACCAACCAAATGTCGTCAGGATCTGATTTTTCTCGTCCTGAAAATCAAAATAATTCGCATCCAGGCATCCGTCAACAGTTGGAAAATCGCTCAATAGAATTATAGAGCGCCTAAGAATAAGCAGCTGCTACGGTAGCGTCGGTAGGCCTACTACTTCTGAAGCGCAAGATAAATTCACGAGAATTAACTTACATGCGTAGACTATGTACATATTTACTTACTTATTGCGTTTACAATTTCTGATTTTACAATAATTGCAGCACACAGTATGTATGAATCGTTGATAGATCGCCAGAAATCTTTGTATTGCGCTATAAAATAAGAAAATTTGCGCATTGTATTTTGCATTATGATAATATAGGCCTAATCTATAAAATTATCAGCAGTCCAAGTATAGTAACGTTCAATGTCTTTACAAATGGATATAAAGAACAAACATTTAAGAGTGTCATCGATTCTATTCCAATTGCAGACTTGGACTGCATTTTACAGCGAAAATTCTTGCTATGAATTTAATGTCAGTTTCACGCCGCGAGTCAAATTGAGTCTGCAGGTCCCTACTGGCTAATTATGGCCTGGAGATCTGTGGGAATTAAGTTATAGCCTATGCGCATGTACATTATATATATATATATATATATATATATATATATATATATATATATATATATATAACCTAGAATCCTAGATTTGTTGCGAATAGTGGGTGAAACAGTGGGTCAGCGTAAACTAGCAAAATCTCAAGTTATTTTTCTGCCGACATTATTTAAGCCGCCTGTCTTATCTTATAAGTGTAAGTAGGCGGCGATACAAAAAATATCCTCAGACTTAAAAGCGAATCTTTCTTCAGAACTTCAATCTGTTCGATAATGTTCTGTGTCGTCGTCGACGTCGACGACGACGACGACGACGACGACGATTAAACGTGGAAAGTTCGTTATTTTCAGCTTTTCCGGGGCCGCGGGTCTAGGCCTTCGGTTAGGATTTCGTCGCCATTAGTTCAGAGATGCGCCGAAGAAATTTCAACGCCAAATGCTTTCTTCGCAGAACGACACGTCTAAGCATTTAGTCTATTTGACAGAGACCGCTATATTGTAAGACTGAGAGCGATAGAGTGAAAGAGAGAGACATACAGACAGACAGGCAGGCAGACGGACAGACAGACAGAGAGAAGAATGAGGTATCTGGTCAAACCATGTAGAGAGTGGGAGAGATGAGCGAAAGTGAAGACTGAAGATAGATCGGAGACAAGACTCTGACAGAGGAGAGAGAGAGAGAGAGAGACAGACAGACAGACAGACAGACAGACATAGACAGACAGAGACAGACAGAGACAGAGACAGACAGAGATAGAGAGAGACAGAGATAGACACAGAGACAGAGACAGAGACAGAGGGAAAGAGAGACGGAAATAGAGATACGGAAAGAGAGACGGAAATAGAGATACGGAAAGAGAGAGAGACGGAAAGAGAGAGAGACGGAAAGAGAGAGAGAGACGGAAAGAGAGAGAGACGGAAAGAGAGAGAGAGAGAGACAGACAGACAGAAAGAGACAGAGTCAGAGTCAGAGAGACAGATACAGAGAGAGAGAGAGAGAGAGAGAGAGAGAGAGAGAGAGAGAGAGAGAGAGAGAGAGAGAGATAGAGAGACAAATAGACAGACAGAGGAGAGAGACAAAGACAGATATGTAGCTAGTCCACCACTGGAATTCAAATTATGTAGTCGTCCTTTCATTTGCCGTGAGTCCGACTGATGACCACATTTTTCAAGAGTTTCTTTATTTCTAAGCATTAAAAAATTTCGAAAAATGATTTGAAATGCAATACAGAACAGCACAGAATAAATATGCACATATTAATTTGACACAAGACTTACGCCCAACCATCCATCCATCCACCCATCTATGCATCCATCCATCCGTACCATCTATCCATCCATTCGTCCATCCATCTAGCAAACTATCGATCTATCCATCCATTCTGAGTTTGCATTTACACGCGACGCAATCCGCAGCAACAGCAGCAGCAGCAGCAGCATTGCCTTATGGGGATCGCCTTTGTTGTCTCGACCCTCGTCTAACAGAGTTTTATGTACTGACAACCGAAGACGCGCAGCAGCTGTCGTCTTCGGATAATAGTTAATTAAAATTACGACCTCGTCGTTTGATCGCATGCAACACAGCTCTCGACAGTAGACGCCGCTCCATAGATGGCGCTTCAACGCACCCACCGAAACCCAGCGTCATCCAGGATCTTGGGGGGATGCGAATCAGACCTGCATCTGCGCCCAAGCCCAAGGAACAATGTGAAGGTCATCAATCTAGGGCTCATCCATAAAGTACGTACGGAAAAAGGCAGATTGTCAACCCCCCCCCCCGTTTGCACACAGAGTACATGGGCAAAATCTCCGAAATCTAACCCCTTCCCCCAGTGATGGGCAACTAACTAAATATCGTATTTTGGGTGGTGTCAAGTCCAGTCCATTCAAGAATGTCATCGAGAGAAGATGGATCGATGACATTCTTGAATGGACTGGACTTGACACCACCCAAAATACGATACACATCATGGCCAAAGAAAGGAAAGAGCCATGGACGAGCACTTTTACACCGTTTGCTCCGACGGTCCTTATGGACTATGGAGTGTGATGATGATGATGATGATGATGATGATGATGATGTTGATGATGATGATGATGATGATAATGATGATGATGATGATGATGATGATGATGATGATGATGATGATGATGATGATGATGATGATGATGATGCTCCTTGTGACGCTGCTGCAGATAATGAAAGATTTTTATGCGACAGCGCCGTCGCCGCTTTCCTTCAGCGCCACCGCGGGTCCCTCAACTTGCGAACACAGATCTTCCGAAACAACAATTTCGTCAGATCCAGAAAATGGCATAAGAATTACTTCCCCCGCCCGCCTGACCACTGACCAGAATCGAGTTACGTCTTGACCCATAGCGACATAAGAGATTTCACGAGTTGGTCGTTCTGCCACAAACTCGACCGATGACTCGATTATTTTTACTTTTTTCCTCATTTTACCGCGGCCGTAAATTCTTTAATTTCGGCTGGAAAAGAATAGCGGGACTCTCTGGCTGCGTGTATCTTGTTTTCTGCACGCCATTCTTCCACCAAACACACCCCGCATAACCAGGGTTTAATATAAGCCGTTTCCGGTGAGGAAAGGACAATTTCCCCCCGGAAGTTCAAATTCCTCCCGGAAATTTTGTCATACTACATCAACTAACAGCAGCCCCCTAGCGGAATTCCCCCAGGCTTTGTCAGTCTCTCCCGGCTTTGTCAATTTCCCCCCGGAGTCCAGGAGTCCAGATTGAACACTGCATATAACTGCGTTCAGGGATACGATTCGTCGTAGTATGGTATTGCTTTTTGAGAACAGAGATAGAGACAGAGACAGACAGACGTAGACAGAGGAGAGAGGGTGAGAGCGCTACGATGATTGCCTCTTTTCATGCTCTTGCTTCTAACATTCTTCTTCTTCTTCTTTAAGTGCCCTGTTTTACAACGTTGGTGACCATGGACTTCCACTCCTCTCTGTCGTATGTCGCTTGTAGCAGTTCTACTTCTGATATTTTGTCTTTCACGTCGCATAGCAGGTTTTCGATGAACGTCAATCTTTGTCTCCCTCTTGCTCTTTTCACCATCACTTTACCTGTTGTGGCTAAGTTTTCCAGGCCTTTTTTCTCATTACATGTCCGAATAATTCTAATTGTCTTTTCTTTATAGTCTTCAACAATTTAGGCCTAACTTCTAACACTAACCAACAATTTTCCTTTCTCGATATACCGGGTAGGACTCTCTGTTACCAAAGTGGATCACATGTTCGTAAAGACCGACCAATCGCGCTTAAATGTAAATAAATAGAATTTATTTTGGAATTTTCGAATAAACAATGGCGTCATTTTTAGTGCAGTGAGTATCAAACTGACCGCCAGAGTAAAATCAAAGTCCAGAGATCCGGATAGATCCGGTACATCCGGTCCTTGACTGACATCCGTCAGTGGACGGCTAAACTGGTCGGGGACCTTTCTGTGCTCGTTTATCAGATGGTCAGGTCAGCCTTCGAGTCCTGGTACAGCCCCTCTCCATGTCCACTGCACGTCGAAACGTCAACGAAATGGACGTTAATTGACCATAAACTGGCTTGATATAACGTTCCCGAATGGACATCAAATTCTTGACATCAGAACTTTTGATTCTTTAATCAGACAAAATGCAGTGAGGTCGAACAATTCTCGCCCTATACTAAAGGGCAATGAAACGAAGTCGACAGTTATAGGGACTCGGTAAGAATATCAAAAACTTGCTTCTAGAGACCAGTAGGCTAAAATCACTGCGAGAAAGGGCATGGTGCGGTGGTAGGTCACCGGAGTCACTTTTATTTTTGCCCTTTTCGGTTTGTCGTTCCTTGATTTTTGACTTCCTTTTACGTGATAAGATAAACGTTAGGCTATATCTTATCGACAAGGTGAAAAGTCTGTAGAGAACATTCTCATATAGACCCACGGTCATATAAATGAATCAAAATTAATTACCAAAACCTCTAAAAACAATCTAAATGTTTTAGAATTTAACGAGCCAGGTTCAAATTTTATTTTTACCCATCTTGAAGTTTAAGATATCAAAATGCGAAATGAATGAATAAGGAAAAAACTCTGTCTGACATTCATTGCTGCGTGTTTCTTTTCAACATATCAGATAAGCTGGTGCACTGCGCCAAGCTTTCTTGCAGCGCGATAGCAGGGATATTTCTAGGATTGTGAATTGGGGGGGGGGGTGTCGACCTCAAATTGGGGGGTGTCCGGAGCTAATTAGTATGCATTTTGTATGCGTACCATTTTCACATGACCAAATTTGGGGGGTGTCGACCTCAAATTGGGGGGTGGGTGTTAGGGGGTGTAAAATATCCCTGCGCGATAGACATTTCGTTTTACTTACTTTACTTACTCACTCGCGTATACGTATCGTGTAGGCTAAATGTCAGCAAAACAGAAAGCATCGCGTCTCGAACGATGAAAAATCAAAGTGTTTCTTCGAATAAGTCGCTTGTGCGTCAGAACATGATCACACCGTCGAAAGACAGGCCTCTGTTTGCATCGGAGGCCTGGGCCTATAGCGCCGCTCAAAGGAAAATCCGGTAGGCTTAATCATCCGAGGACGAACGAGCAGGGTCGCCGAGAGAATTTGCGGGCCCCTGTGCAAAAAATAGTCACGGGCCCCTGACCTGGCAAGTCTGTGAAAAATGTGAAAAAAGTTGATGACTATTTTTTGCTTGCGGGTCTGTATACCAAACCAGAATTTTCCGGATCCACGCCCTTACCCGTAACAAGCAATAACAAGTAAGTGTGAAAAAGTGTTGATGACCGTTTTTGCTTCTCGCTCCTTTTAGAAAAGGAGATTGCACTGTACTTGATTACTTAACATGATCGGCCCGGGCCCCCTGACATTCCCCGTGCCCCTGTGCTCGTGACGAGAAGTCGGAGAAGATTACCTTTTTCCCTTTCAGGGTTCAGGCTATTGTTAATACAGTTATTACAACATCATCACCAGGCCGCCGCCCCCGGCAGACCGCCGGACCCCTGTGCAATTGCCCCCTTCTCGGCGACCCTGAAAACGAGCAATGAACGCTTTTTGATCAATGATCGAGGATGAAGTGGTTCATGTTCACAGACGAAGAAAATTGGCGCGGAAGATATATGCCAGAAAAATTACCCCTTCTTCCACCCTTCCCTTCCACCACAGCCTGACACCTGTTCAGATGATACGTTTCCTTCTTCCTAACCGGAACAGAGGCTCTAAGATTGCGCCTGAAACTCTGATCTGCGCCGGTGTCAAAGAATAGTTGCACCTGCCAAAATTAGCTTGCCATGCATGTAGCGTATAGAAATAAATAAATAATTATATATATATATATATATATATATATATATATATATATATATATATATATATGGGCGCGATTTGTAGAGGAAAGGGAATCCCCCACTGCCCAACTGCATCCCCGTACTGATACATCCTCCCACCATTACAACCCCAACTGCTACACTTCCCAACAACTACATCCTCCTCAAGCTGGACATATTCCTCCCCACTGCTCCAGGTCACAAATCGCACCCTGTATATATATATATATATATATATATATATATATATATATATATATATATATATATGCATATATATATATGCATGTATTAGAGCCGTAAATGCGCAATACTCTTGTAACTGGCTCCTAAGTTAAAATTACGAACTAATAAGGTAGCAATTTAGCAAACTTCACAAAAGGAAAGCGCAACTGTCACTTTTATATATAAATTTAAATTTTTTTCGTTCTGCACTGTAGAATCTAGACAGTCAAAAATTATGCCAGCAACAGCATATAATATAGGCCTACTTTAATTAATTTATTGTAAAGTCGATCTTTAGAGTCATGCGACAGATCGCAAACCGAAAAGTAAGTATTCAATCGTTGAACGATAACGCAAACACTCAATAAATTGTTTAACGTTTTAAACTGTTTATCAGTGACAATTTTGTAACAGTGTTCATTCAACAGCAAAGCCAATGGTTTAATTTAATTTTTAATTAATTAAAAATATGATCATTCTATCATTGATCAGACGAAATATGCATTAAACACACGCAGATGCTCAATCGTCTTTGATACGGACGCGCCTTTAAAGAAGCACACGTGCACACGTGGACATTTTCGTGCAGAAAATTTCGTGTAGATTTCAATTGGATTTATGATACTCACGAGTGCGAGAATTTTTGTAAGGTAGAAAGCGATGGACACGACGACTGATCGTCTTATGTCGGATATCGGTCTGGCGTTGCGATTATAGTCACGAAACAAATCGCTAAAGAGACGCGCTTCGTGGTTTGGAACAACCTCCTCTAGAAAAGCAACGATAATAACGATGATAACGATGATTACGACGACGACGACGATGATGATGATCGCGACGACGACGATGATGAAATAGGAAGATGGTCTGTCTGGAAGTTTAGCCTGTGTGATCAGTGTTTATTCTAGCCACCTTGACATTGGGGGGAGTTTTAAATGTTTGGGGGGACAAGATTTGTCTCTCCACGCTTTGGGGGGGGGGGGAGGAAATTTTCATCCCCCAAGCCAACATATACAATTTTGGGGATTTTAAAACTTTGGGGAGGGGAATTCCCCCCAAAAAGGCCTAGAATGAACACTGTGTGTGATATTATGATATATATAGTTAGGCTAATTGATGAAATGAATGTCGTTTGTATATCACGTAGGCGGTAAGCCTATAGGGTATTTCAAAGAACGTCTCAATGTATACGTTGTAGCAAGGACTTATAAACGGTGGTGGTTATAAAATTGGTTTCTATGACTATAAGTCTAATCGTAAAATTTTGCGCGTAACAATTTAAAAATCAACACGAATTGGAATATAACTCATCCGACTACTAAACAGTAGACTCAGTAGTCGTGAGTTCATGATGAAAACATTCAATGAAAATAGAAGTACTCGATAAAACTCTTTAAGGTAAACAGGGGAGTCAGAGGCGTAAAACACGGGGGGACGGCGGGGGAGGTCCTCCCAGTAATTAGTTGGCCGGGAACAGAGTATCAATTATCTCCCCAATGTTTTGCGCTATATGGTAAAAATTATATTATCCCCCATGATGTTGATGCCAGAATTACGCCAAATCCGTAGTCACTCATTTCGGATGACCTTTTTTGCTTATCAGCATAGGCGGATTTATTAAAGGCTAGGGTAGGCTTAAGCCTACCCTACTAATCCCACCGAAACAAAAAATGTTTTTTTCCGTCAACACCAGGTCTGTCGCGTGCTGGATGGCACCCCAGACCCCCATGCTTGCCTACCCAAACATTAAACTCTAAATCCGCCTATGCTTATCAGCAGGGTAATTGGAGAGGGGAAATGGAAAAAAATAGAAAAATACGATGACCTTTTTTGCTTGTCAAGACTTTTTTGGAGACGAAAGGGGGTCTGAATTTATTGACGACCCCTTAACGTCTTAACGTATTTCATGGGAGATTTAAAGCCCCCACCGCAGGGGCGTAGATCTGTGTAAAAAGGTGGGTGGGTCCAAATGAAAATTTTAAATTGTGCTGTCACAAAACAATGTTTATTGAAACAAGCCTTGCCAGTGCTCAGTGGTAACAATTCAATACATTATTATAATTATCATACTTAAACCACGTTGACCGAACTAAAGACCTAAAAATGACAAAATGGAGTCGTACGGATGCGAAAATGTGACGTCACGTTTATCCATAGAGCTAAATAATACCTAGATAGCCAGTCAGACGCGAGGATAGGAAACATCGCAGGTCTTTCTGAGTTACATAATTGGGGGCAAAATAAATCTAGCTGTTCTCACTGCTTTACATAATTGTCTCGCGAATAATAATAAACAATTCATCTCAAAAAGTGGGTGGGTCCATTGCCTGGCCGGACCCAGCTCCTAAAAAAGTGGGTGGGTCCGGACCCAGAAAAACACATAGGATTTACGCCCCTGCCCCACCGTAATATGCAATATCCCCCATAATGGAGGGAGATATTTATATTTCTGGGGGTCAACTTTTAAAAGTTATCCTATTCACCACCCCCACCCCCCAATGTTGACGCCAGGTTTACGCCTCTGAGGGGAGTGGAGAAGCAGGGGCGTAAACCTGGCGTCAACATTGGGGGGATAGAATATATTTTAAAAAGTTGACCCCCCAGAAATATAAATATCCCCCCATTTTGGGGGGGATATTGCATAGTATGGTGGGGACTTTAAATTGCCCATGAAATACGTCTTGACAAGCCAAAAGGAAGGTCATCTTGATGTTTTTTTATGTTTTCCCTCTCCAAATACCCTGACAAGCAAAAAAAGGTCATCCGAAATGAGAGAATGCGGATTTGGCGTAATTCTGGCATCAACATCATGGGGTAGGATAGAATTTTTTTACCATATAGCCCAAACATTGGGGGGATAATTGATACTCTGTCCTCCGCCAACTAATTATTCGGGGAGACCGTCCCCCGCCGCCCCCGTGTTTTACGCCCATGTGGAGAAGCACGGCCTACATGATGCTGCATCGCGAAGACTGCGAGCCTTACAGAAATTGAACCTGCGACAGTCGGTATAATGAGATTGACATTGTACGACGATTTGAAAATGTCTGTTAAAACTAAGTATTCTCTTACCTTTTCTTGCCGCGTACACTTTGACGGCACAATGGCAGACGAGAATCGTCGATGCTAACAGCGCAAAAGGCGGGAAAATGTCGCACAGACCTGACCTCGACCTGACCTTCCACAGCTTTTGCATGACCTCGACACGCCTTCCTTCTTATAGCTACCGAAGAAATTTTATGGCGTTTCAATTTCTAAGACGCAACATGCTTCGAAAAAGTTCGAATTTCACTCAACACGTTCAAATTTAACCTATTAACATACTTATTAATCAAAGTGCGTAAATTTAAAAGTTTAATTTTAACGCAGATCCGAGCACATCTAGACAAGCTCAGGTACTGCGGTACAGGCGTAAGCCTATCTATCATCCATATCATCCATCCGTAGGCTATAGGCTACTAAGGCTAGACGCTTAGGCCTATACGCAATCATCTGCTAGAGTGATGACTAGGGCCTATTCTAAAATCTAACAACACTGACGAAAGAAGTTCAGCTATAGATCTTAATCGGTCAAGCAATTTGAAGACTTGCTTTGCTATTCCTATACTAACGTGTCACAAACGTCGCAGACTTGTGTCGCTTATATTCAGCGCCAGCGAGTGACACGCATTCTCCGGCGCACAAAGTCGGCGCAATGGTTTCCGGAATGACCGCAACGTTTGACGCTGGCGTCATCGAGACGTTAAAGTGCTCCCTCTGGCGAATAGGGCACCAGACGAAAAGGACAAAACGTTTGTCAATGCTAGCACTTGCAGCTGACGATCTACGTAATCTTTGCCAGAGGACTGGAACAGAAGGACATGCTTTATATACTGTCTATAAAGGCATCCAGTGGCGACACTGGCGTGGCCAGGATTTTTCGAAGGGGGAGGGTTACAAACGACCATTCTCCAGCTTCGGAAAAAATCCTGACAAGAAAAAGCTCGTCACTTATTATTTCCATTATTTCCCTATTTTCCCTATATACCTATGGTTAAGTTAGGTATACAGTTATGAATTGATTTTTGTTTTTTGTGTGATTCTTTTTTTCTTTTTTGCTACCCTAACCCCGATTTTGGCGCCCCTCCGCCCAGATAGTTATAATACGTAATAAAACAAATTTTGGGTCGGCCAACCAAATTTAAATAGGGCCTAGATGATGATGATGACGATGATCCAAGGGGGTTTTAACCCCACAAACCCTCTGGCTACGCCACCGAAGGCATCGGCACGGACAGACAGAATTCAGAGAGGCCACCTAGACATTGGGGGATTTTGAAATGTTTGGGGGGACAAGGTCTGAGTCTCCACACTTTTGGGGGAAATTTCCAACCCCCAGCCAACATATAAAAAATTTTGGGGGAGAATTTTAAAACTTTGAGGGACCCCCCCCCCAGAGAAGGCCTAGAATAAACACTGACCCTCTGATAGAGTACGACACGTAAAGACTGCTACTATAGGAGTGCACGCTAATTAGAGGTCATTAATATAAGCACTTGTTATAATTGGCGAGGGCAGGTGATAAAAAACACATCTATTCCTGACTGCATATCCGCCTTAACCTGGAATCTGGAAGTACGGACTGACCTTTGGATTACAACCTCGATTCACCACGGACAATGATTCACGACTACGATTATTCACTGAAGCGACCATCGACTGGTGCAGATGTACTACTACAATGGCGCTAAAGAAGTCTGCTACTACTACTACTACTACTACTACTACTACTACTACTACTGCTGCTACTGCTACTGCTACTACTACTGCTACTGCTGCTGCTGCTGCTGCTACTACTACTGCTACTGCTGCTGCTGCTGCTGCTGCTGCTGCTACTGCTGCTACTGCTGCTGCTGCTACTGCTACTACTACTTCTGCTACTACTACTACTACTACTACTACTACTACTACTACTACTACTACTACTATAAGCAACCAATAGAAATCGCTTTCCAGTTGAATTTTGGATTTGACCTACTTAAATATGTTACGGTCAAGTAAAGTTCAAGTGGTAAACGGGTCAAGCGGTGTCTACGAGCTGTCATTGGTTAAATGTAGGTCGGGTGACCGCCGTGGAGCGAAGGTGTAGCGACCGCATCATGCGTTGTGCTCTTTAAATACATTTCCTATCGTTTTGTTCACATGTTACAATGTAAATGGAGCTCAGAACCGTTTCAACAGCCGTCGGTTTAGATTAAAAGGATTTAAGCGAGACTTTGGGCTCTGCCGAGTTAGTCTGCGGGTCTTCGTTATGCAGTAATTATATAGAGACTATAATGATTTTTGGATTGCATGAAGGATACATATATAATACATCTGGTGTCTCCGGTATAGTGTGAGGGGTTGACTTTTTGTGAAATTTCGTTTATTTTTCGAAAGGAGATCCAAAAGACACTTTTGAACCAGATTGAAAGGTTGGAAAGTTGATTGTTTTTGTCCTGTTGTTGTGTTTATTAGGCAACGACTAGATGTAAATTTTATTATTATTATTATTATTATTATTATTATTATTATTATTATTATTATTATTATTAAGAGTATTTCTAGAGCGCAAACATACACAAAGCAGCAAATGCGCTAATTAATTCAATAGAATCTAATTTGATGATTTGCTGTAGTTACCTGTGTCATCCCTGTCTTTAATTGATTAAGGTTTGATGGATCTGGTGATTGAGTGATCTTACAACTTGCGATTTAAAATAAATGTCGATTTACATTTGAGTGAGGGAAAATTCTTTATTACCCTGGTATGAAAGTTCAGGTGTGAAAGTTCAGATAATTTTTGTGGTGGAGGAGGCTCTCTGGCTGAAATTTCAGCCAAAGTGCAATTACATATATGTTAAGAAGTCATATGCACGGTAGCTAAGAATTGAACAAAAGTGGGCAGAAGCCGAGGAGGCAATCAAAAATTGTAACTAATTATGCAAATCAATGCTTCCATCCTCTGATGCAGCAAAATGATTTAAATTCATTTAATCCAGAAAGCAATCAATTTTCCTAATTTTTTGATGGTGAAATTTCAGCCAGGGGAGATTTATTCTTTTGGGATATTGTATAATTATGTTATAGGAAATAGTTTTGAAATCTCATTAAGGAAAATAATCAGGTTATTTAACAGCATGACGTCCCCAACTTTCCAGCCTCTTAAACAAGCTTACGTGTATCAGCGAACCCGAAAAGTAGTCACCCAGTTATGATATAATCATGAATTGCTAGAATTATTTCTATGGTACTTTGGAATAAGTACTTAATTCTTCTACTCGATTACTTATAAATCTATAATCTTAAGAAATTCACTTATGCTGTTGTTGTTATTAATTATTCTGAAGTGCTTCTGTTTTGCTGTTGTAGGACCATCAAAAAATTTACCTAGTTGGTGCCATAGCACTTTGCACTTGTGTCTGCCATGTTCATCCTCAGTCATTGGCCAATGTAATACCGTACAAGGATGACAAAAAGTCTGAACGTGAAGGAGGAGATCTTATCATACCATTTGCAGCACATTCGGTCATTTCTTGCGCGTCGGGCATAGCGCCAATTGTGTGACACGGCGTTTTGCTGTTTCAAGAAATGCAATTTGTGATCCGCTCTGCCCGGGATGGATCCAGGCAGAGTGGAACACCGGGAGACTCTGGGTCTGGCGGCGCTGTTCACCGGACTCCTGGACCGTCGTGTCGTGCTTTAAAACACGCTGTCTCGACTCTTTACCGACTGGACGACTTTCACACACAGGAACTTGCAATTGGCTTTTTCTCTACTGTTTATAAGGTGAATACTTATTGCAGCTAATAAATATGTATGCATGGGTGCACAAATGTGTGTGTGTGTGCGTGCGTTTGTAGGCTTTTAATTATGTGGTTATTTGGAAGTAGTGCTTTTTACTCAATCAACGATTTAATTAGTTATAGCGATACTACTTGGAAGCTCTAGAGTTCCACTTAATGGTGTCAGGACACACTATTAGTATTGTCTAGTATATTATTGAGATATTACTTAGTACTGGGAGTGCTTCCTATTGTATTGTTAGTTGTTGGTATCATGAGCTTCACTGACTTGATCGATATTATCAGTATATGCTTTTTGTTTTCAAAGGCATTAAATTGCAGTTGTATTGGGTTGCCTTCATTGAGTATTTTGGCCAGTAAAATCTGGATGAAGTTGCATCAGACAGGATATACTTCATTGCGTCCTAATTCATGGGAAATGTTTGACTTTTAATCTGGTTGGCTTTCATCCAGTTAAGTGTAGATTTTTGACCAAGTTGTAGACCTGATATGACGGTTTTATGTCTATATTTTATTCATAAATTACTGAGTAGGTCTACATATTTGCCATCCGGCTATGTACTTGTCACCTTACTTTGTTCTTTTAAATTTATGTATTTTCTCTTGATCATTTTTAAAGTTGTTACTATTTCGTACATGAGCTCATGTAACCCACGTCCATGCAGAATATAGGGAAAGTCCATAGGATGTTTGACTGTGGGCAGTTTCTTTGGCTTATAAGAAGCATATGATGTGCATGTTATATGAATTGGGTAAGTGGTTTTATTGTATTTATTTCTCTCCATTATTTTCTGTTTCAATATGGCACTAGCCTTTGCACTAAAATGTGCCTTCTTTTCCCTTGTTTAGCAGCATTTCAGGTAAGTTGTACATGTCAGTGTACCGATGAGGAATCACAATTGGTGGCATTGCATTGATTTCACTTCATTGCATCCCTTAACAGACTTCCTCTTGCACCGTAGTTCCAGTATAGACGCTGTATTGACATATATCCAGTGCTGAAAGTCAGCCGGAACGCACCGGAACTGAGTTCCGGCACCTTTTTGGACCATGAAAATTTTTTTTCATAATTTTTCAATATTTGTTCCAATATTGTAAAAGCACCGTGTACTTGTTGCAAAACTATTAAGCTAAGATTTAAAAATCGCTATAGAAATGTAAATGATGGCTACCCAATAGTACCCATAGTTCGTTAGGGTTAGGGCTAAGGTTACGCCAAGAGAGTTCCTACACCTTTTTTCACAGACTTTCAGCACTGCATATATCGAATGCTTTATGAGATTTGCAAGCTTATTGGGGGGAAACTGATGAATGAAGCAATTGTTTTGAAGGTTGTGCACAAAGTTACGGGTCAAGTGATGGTTTTAAAGATGAATAAGGTCCCGTCAAACCGTCCGAATGTCCTGCGAGAAGTCCAGCTTATGAATCGACTGTCACACCCAAATATTCTCAGGTGACTGTACGATCTATTGTGTATTTCTAGTTGTGCCAATCTGTGATAGTAATTTTTCGTCTGTTTTTCGTCTGTTTCATTGCAAATGTGTCGGTGTCGTGACAACTAAATCAAGGTCCATAGGAACATGTTGGTAATTAGTGCAGCTTTGGAGCTTTGTCTGTCTCAACGCCTCATAATGCAGAATTCAATAATTGGATGACATTTAAAAATCATTGCCACTCCCTGAAGACCGATTCATTTGCAGACAGTGGGAACGAACATCGACTGATTGTAACTGGAAGCGGGAAATTTATGTCATCTCAGCTTTTGATGAACTTATCATAAGTGGTAGCACATATTCGGTGGGGCATTGGGCAGTTCATTGCATTGTAGACAATGGCAGTGGCGGTTCCACGTGGGGGTTGAATGGGGATGTATCCCACCGGACTTTCGGAGTTACTTTTTTTTGCTTGTGAAAACCAATTTTTGGGTAAAAGTCTAGTAAAACTAACTGGGATTACCCTTTTTTGGCTTGTCAACCTATTTTTTCGGTAAAAGCGTAGTAAAATTAGGGACAAAATTCCTCTTTTTCGGCAAAGTTTATGGATTTTTCCCCTTCTATTTTCATCCCCCACCAACTTTCTATGAATTCATTCATCCTTCCCACCAAGAAATCCTGGAGCCGCCACTGGACAATGGTGCATCAATGGTTGTGTGAATGTTTGCCATTTCGGTGATAATCTAGATGGATATTGCTGATTGAACTGTTTGAATCAAATAATGGTTAACAGACGGTTGTTTAGTTATTTTAAGTGTATAATACTAGCTTAGAGCTGTTCAACTGGCTAATAATTTACGTGCACGCTATATGAGACGCTGCCCATCTGTATGAAAATGAAATTTTTGGGTGATTTGTTCGACAGGAATGCTTTTGAATTATTTCAGCTTTACTCTCTTCAAGGACACAGTGCTGTGGTTTTCAACTTCATTTTATGTGGCAATCATATGATGTTTGAATCTGTCATTGCTAATGAAATTTTACAGCCCTGTTCAATTTAAGTGATTGAGATCTACGTGTGGCTAGTTTTAAGTGCGCCAGTGTGGTAAAATATTTCAAGAATTTAAGCACTTGAGATGTTAAGAGCCTGTGCGTCATATTAATGACATGTTAAGCTGTAGTTATGTGAATACCGTACACTTGTAGGTCTTTTATCGATTTAGATAGTTTTGATCAGTGAATTTTAAAACTTTGATTTTAATTTATCAGATTCAATTTCATGTCAGCCAAATGTTTATAACTGAAAAGTTGTAGTTCAAAAATGTGAATTCAATGTGCCACAACCTAACGGTCTGATTGTGTCACTTTTAAGATAATCACAGCGGTCCTTAGCCATATACGGAGAAATTTAGATTTTAGAACATTTGTTTATTTAGCGTCTGGAAGGTTCATGGATCCTCACACTATCAATACAATTACGGTACTGGTGTAGGGCATTTACCACCACAGTAATTAATTTTTTGCGTCTTTTGTGTGACACTGAAAATTGCTATTTGTCATGTCTGTATGCCTGCTATTATTGGCTGCCAAAGCCTCATAAAGTTAATAATACTGTCAGTTTTGCTGCATTTACATAGATGCAAATATTAACGTAAAAATATTTATACATTTGTTATTTGTGTGTGTGCCTCATTGGAATGTTACTGAAGGCTTGTTTATGGGGTACTTCTTGTGCTATCCTGCCCACAGATATAAAGTATCCTCATGGCGCAGTTGACTTGGTAGTCACCTGAGGGGTAGAAAGTGTATCTGGCTATCCCCTATATTACATTGGCTTTTTATTTCATGCTTTCTGATCGGCATGAATGAATTTTACCATTTTCATTCATTTCCTGTTACTCTCTTATGATGTAGTGTTAGTGTGTTGGCTGTGTCATGCTATGTCACTCACATGACCCCTCTGGTCACGGGTGCCCATTCAACCTTGTCCTGGTGATTGCTATGAATTACGGGAGCAAGCTGTTGCCACTGACAACATACTGACGGACGTTGTTGTCTGGATGGTGGGGCAGTGGGGAGGGGGCTGGTTTAACAGTTGACCACTGGTTAATGTACATCATCTGGCAATGGAAGATGTCTCGGAAGTAGACTTGGCATTTCGCATTTATAAAGAAACTCTTTGCAATTACCAACGATTGCTCCACAACGATTCTGTCCAGCAGTGCGGCGTTTTTCACATTTTTTCAACCCAGGGACCCCTCTTTTTACTCGGCTTAGACCCACGGACTCCCTACTCACTAAAATTTTACTGCTAGATACTGAATTCAGGATTTATGACTAATTACATCTAACTTCGTAAGCAGAAACGTGAATATGTAAAGTTGAATTCGATCCGAAGTCAGATTTCAAAGGCGCGACTGTTACGACCTGCATGAGATTCATTTCCGTGTTATTATTTGCATTTATAACAACGCCGCCACGGCCACCCATGATTTTGCGAACCCCCGATGGTCAGCGGACCACAGTCTGAGAACCGCTGCAATAATGCAGCAGGATTCAAATACAGGAAATTTGGACCTTGTAATAATTAAATGTTCGCATAACATTGATCAAAGAGACAATGGCACACACAGCAGCAGTCAATGCTCAAATTTATTCACTTAGATGTAGACTTCAATGGTGTCCTGAGATCTATGTGGGTGGGAATTGCCCTGAGGATCCATTTGTTGATCATGTTACATCAAAGCTTTGAATTATTTCTGCTAGAAGTATACGAATGGCTGTACGGAAAAATTACTCTGATGCTAAAAACGGGTGTTCTGTCATTTCTGAATAGCACATTTTTTAGTATTTTTTAGTTCAGCTTTACATTCATCTGCAGTAAGCAATGATCAAAGAATGTCTTAATAAGCGAATGACTGTGCTGTACTTGTATTTGATGTGTAAGTTTAAAATCAAGAAGACTATTAATTTGCACATTAGCGTGTTTCAGTTATTCTTTTTTGTTTTCGTTGCTTTTAAAAATTGAGCAGACCATTGAAGCAATTTGTTAAATTCAAGGTTAACATGCGCAACAGAATTTTTATGCATAAACGAAAATCTGATCCGGCTGATCATTTATTCTGACTCTCAAAGGTAAAACACTAAAATCTTCACTTTCTTACTTTCTAGAGCAGTAGGCAAAGGGTTGTCAGACAATTTGAGCATATCTCAGTTAATATTTGTTGTTTTTCATTTCAGGTTTCTTGGTGTCTGCGTCCAAGGAGGACAGTTGCATGCGCTTGTGGAAGTTAGTATCTCCCTTTGCAATTAAAATGGTGATCTACATGCAGTAATTTGTATGGTCTTGCTTCACTTCATGATCAATGGGCACTGTAGGCAGTATTAACCCCTTAACTGGGCAACTATTTGTAACTCAATGTAAAATGGACGAGCGTTACTCGGGGCACCCAGTTAAGGGGTTAACTTCCAGTTTTCCCATATTCTTATAGAATGATTTGTATTGGGGTTGAAATCAGTTTATGGCTTGTTAGAGAGTCCGGAACTCTGGTTCCAGGTTGAGAATCATTGATTTCTGATATTCATATCTTGAACATTCAGGTGTCAATGAGAGTGGACGTTGTGTGCCGTGTGGTGCATTTGACTTGTGCCCAATGAGATATTCCAATGAGATATTATTGAGAAGTTCTATATAAATGGAAACATTAATTTTATTTCAACTGTTGTCTGGTTATGTGACAGTTTAAAGCTCTATGCAGACAGTATTCTACAGTGTATTATCTAGTACACTATTTCACTTTATAGGATATTCATTGGCCTTTGTTTACAGAACGCATCACCTGGTTTTCTGATTAGCCAGCAAGTAATATTTTTATTTATTCCTGTTTCTTATGTTTCCTTGTTTTGTGGGGTTTTCTTATAAGCTAATGCTGATTTCTAGAAAACAAATTTTCCCATTAGGTGATGGACTCACAATTCTGTATTCAAATGGACTTGAGGCTACTATTATTTGAGGCTATTATTGTTTGAGCGTACAGTTTATTTTTAGGTTTGGCTCAGTCCTGAAGTCAGGCCCGGGAGGCAAGATTGTGTTGATGTTGGATTTGTTAACCATAGGCATATGCATGGTTTTTTAAATTCACCATACTTAGGCATTCGTAATTCTGGGATTTTTGTAGCCTTTTACGTGACTATTCTATAGCGACAACATTTAGGGGCTGTTGTGTCACGTAGAACATGATAATTTAAGTCCTTTGGCATACTATATTTAAGTATAAGATTTTATCATACTAGTATCTGAAGGGTCAACTTAGTATGTTCCCTGTCTAAAGAACTCATTGTTAGAGATCATGTAGTCATCTGTCTGTTTTGTTTACTAGAGCATTTTTCAGTTCTGCATAAGAACTATTTTTGACACACTATCGAATATTATTGCAGCTCTACTTGCATTAGCCTAATGCTGTAAAGTAGCTGTTTATTAAGCTAGGTAGTTGAGTAATTCTTAGTGTCCCTTTTCCAGTGATTCCTCATCATATGTTCTAGGTAGGAACGGAATCTAGGGTAACTTTGGCTTGTATCACATATGTATGGGTTTGAGAAATTGTATATTTGAAACTGGTTCCATTTGGTTTCAACATTGTTGGCAACATAGGATGTTTGGAAATACTTATACAATTGTCATGCCTTAGTTTCTTCTAATCTGAATGCATTGACTGGATATAGCTTGATCTATCAGGGTTTGAACTGCAGAGCCCATTATGTGGTTGAGTAGATTCTTTACTGATTTGGTTTGAAGGTATGAGTGTGTTTGCTTTTGAGGTTATTTTACAGCTCAGGTGACTGAATCAGATTTTGACCCCAGTATGTGAAACTTCTCTCTCCAAATCTGTCATAGGAAGTTGAGCAGAAAATCATCTAGACATCTAGATCATGATTTTACCAATTGCCTGAAGTCATTTTGTTCTGCCATAGCCAAGATCAAATCTGTAGTAATAGCTACAATTCAATTTTGTGATTACTCTGTTGAAGACAGAAAGGCAGAAATTAATTGTCAGTGACACAGAAGCACAGAATTGTATTTGTCACTGCCAAAAGCAGGTTTCCTGTTGAGTCACCACAAGGTATTTTGAGGAAATAAAATGTATACCATTAAACCCTCCTTTTGTGCTAAAAACTTTATACTGTCTCCCTGTTGGTGACTCCTCATTTGGTTTGACCTCATGAAAGGCATCCGGTCATAATGCAGTATGTACAAAGCACATTTTTAAAAAAAACTAACCTTTTGGCTGGCTGTAAATCTTAATGGATCGACTTTTGTTGGTCCCTTAGCAGTAGTTAATTAAACTTTGTGGTCTGTCTGTGTGTCTGTCTGTTTGTCTGTCTGTCTGTGTGTCTGTCTGTTTGTCTGTCTGTCTGTGTGTCTGTCTGTCTGTGTGTCTTGCTGTGAGCCCATGTCATAAAGTCTGTTTGTGTAAAATTTACTTTTGTTGTTTGCACATGTGTCATAGGTATCTTTAGAATGCTTTCTATAGTTGAATAATAATTATCACCTTTGGGTGTAGTTGTTTCGAGTATTTTTCAGAGTTGAGAAAGAATAAATATTTTAATCAAACAACTATTAACATTGTGACTAACGTGACTAGTCTTGAAATGTTTGCTACCAGACTTAAGACGCACTTGTTTAACATCTCATTTAAGTGCAATCTGTAAAGCGCTCTTGATCTTGGCCTGCTGTGACTATAGCACTATATAAGTTGGCATATTAACTAACTAACTAACTAACTATTAGGTATGTAATGTCAATGTTTACCATACATATATAACATGAGTACTGGTAGTTGTGTTGATAACAGGGCAACTGGTGCAGTGTACCGGTAGTAACATTTGTGACAGTATTTATTGAAAATGATTCAATATTGCTAAATATTAGGGTCTTAATCTTTACTGGGACTTCACTCATTGTCTGCTAGCCAGCATTCTTGTTCAGCATGCTAACTATTTGTGCATTATTTTTTTGATCTGACTATTCTGAATGTCATTTAACTGTATACCAGATGTCATTTAATTGTACATGGTGTCCATGCATGGACTTTCTTAATGTTGTGTGGTGTGATGCTCCCAGACTCTCTAGCCTTTTCATATATCCTGGCTACTCAATTGGACTCACTTATTGGATTTGATGTAATGGGGGTTTACGATTCAATCAAAGAGTGACCATTGACTGGTGCCAAATGCATTGCCAAAATGGCGCTATAGAAGTTCAATGATGATGATGATGATGGTGGTGGTGGTGGTGGTGGTGGTGGTGGTGATGATAATGGTGGTGGTGATGATGATGATGATGATGATGATGATGATGATGATGATGTGCAACTGTGATTTACTAAGTGAATTTTATCTGATTTGTCTTTTTATTTACTGTAGTATATCAATGGTGGTAGCTTAGAGGAACTCATTGGGGACAAGTCTCGACCGTTGCTTTGGCCAGTCCGGATCAATCTTGCCTGTGACATTGCCAAAGGTCTGAAGCATCTGCATGCGAAGGGCATCATGCACCGTGACCTCACGTCAAAGGTCAGTGGGGCAGGCATGATTTGGTTTTTTATTTAAAATTTGTTGATTTTGTTCAGTCTCGACCAGTGTGTGCTTTTCTGCATACCCGGTATTATCTGGCTTCATAAAGTCGATCTGATATGAATATCTATGCTGATGTTTTTGGCAATGATGTTTTGATATTGTAGCAGCAGTATAATTGCAGTCTCTTTCAACAATACTTCACTCTTAGCAGCCATATCACTTCGTGCACACAAAGAAAATTAGTTGCAATCATGATAATAATAATAATGACTATGCTTATTATAATAAGAGTAGAAGAAGTGGTATTAGTTTTAATGATAAAGAGACCTTGGATTGATATTATTGACCTGTTTAAGGTGTGATTATAGTGAGAGCTCTCGAATGTCATTATATTCCTTATTAATATTGTTACTGCTTTATCATTTATTATGTTTGATCTGTACTCGTTGGAGTATCTTTACTACTAGTGTATTTATGTCGATAAAGTCAACCTCATGATGCAATTTTTTGGGCTATAAGATTAAAAGATTTTAAGATTACAAGACTTGCTTTGTTCCATTCCTGCCAAGGAGTCTTTAGTCTTTCCACACATGTGAAATTCTGAACTCAGAATCCAGTTCAATGCTGTGATGGTCCTAGAAAAGTCGATTGCTTGATTAATTGATTGAATTTCTATGAATTGATTGCTTGAGAAGTGCCTTTTATCTGATGGTTTGCTTTGCACCGAAATTTTGATTTTTTGTTGCGTTATTTAATAATTGCGTTAAAAGATTTATGTGTTTTATTTTGCATTTTATCAATGTGCTGATTTTGCTAAGAAACAGAAATAAGGTTTAGGGGTTGGCCAGTCATTTTGTAATTTTTGCCAGTGCATTCTTAAGGGATGACTTGACTGGCCAAGGCGTGGCAGAAGCTGCATTGTGTCTATGATCCTTTATTTAATTAAGTGCATTTTATGCATAGTTCTTTAAGCATATATACTTCTGATGACAAATGACTCACTTCTTTTGTGGTCTCTCTGCAATGTTATTCTTGATGGGGTGACTAAACATCATGGATTGTTGTTATTGTTGTTCTATTCTATTCTATCCCGGACAATTTATGCAGTGCAGTAGCATAGGTAACAGTCAAAAACAAGAGCGCTTTACATCAACAAGCGTACAATAACCTAAATAAGTGCGTCTTAAGGTTCTTAGAGAAGACTTCGTAGGAGGTGGCCTTGGTGACAGATTCAGGGAGAGAGTTCCAGAGGTGCGGATTCCCTCGACTGATGGATCTCTCGCCTAGCTTTACAGTCTTGAGTGGAGGAGGGACATACAACAGTAACCGAGTACTGGAATGAAGTTGTTGGCGCTCATCCATCATCTGCAGGGTCCGTAGTAGAGCGGAAATATATTCCGGACATGTGGGATCATGGAGAGCCCGGAAGGTCATGCAACATCGCTTAAAGACAATGCGTTCCGGCACTCTGAGCCAATGAAGTGTGTCCCGGAGATATGGCGTCACGTGATCATGCCATTTACATCTGTAGATCGTCCTCGCTGTGGTGTTGAGGACAGCCTGCATCCGTTTGAGTTGGCTGTCTGGAAGGCCCAGCAGGAGACCGTTACAATAATCCAGTCTGGTGACAATGAGTGCGCGAGCGAGGAGAATCACCGTTGCCTTTGGGATGTAGTGTTGAATTTCTCGGATTTTCCATAGCTCTGAGTAGCATGCCTGTGTCACGTTACTCAGGTGGCCGACGAATGAAAGCGATTCATCCAGGAGGACTCCGAGCAGATGCACCTCCGTGGAAGGTTGTTGTTGCAAGCTGATGGACAAAGGTACCAGTTTGGTGCTTTTTCGTGGCATGGTCAGGGTTCGCAAATAGGGGGAGGCACATTGAGACATCCTCGAGTGAAAAAGTCAGTGAGCAAAAGATCTCATCAAGAAGTTTGTGGCACCTCCACGTCCATGTACATCTATTCTCTTCAAATCATCTTATCTTCCTGCCCTCTCGAAAAACTTCTAAACGGTTTTGCGCAAATCCCACGACTGATCCCACCCAGAGTAGGGGTGCCTGGCCCCCTGTGGCTGTACCAGTGGTGCTTTAAACTAATAGGCAGTATTCGCGAGTATTACTACTTTTAAATTGTGAAGCCGGCATTGCATCACTGATCATGCAATGAATAAGTTGCAATGAGTTGATGAAGGTGAATAGTCTATATTTTGCCATGGTCTTTCATTTTGTTTATGATTTGTACTATTGATGGTACACGTTACTATTTTTATCAATTAGTGAATCAAGCATTAGGCCTAGACTTCAGCCAAGAAGTATAAGGAGTAAATTTCCTGAAAATCCACAACTTCAAAAGTGTTTATTATGTGAAACTACACAGTCATACTTCTGTGTTGCAAGAAACATAACCACAATTATAGTTGTTTATGGTAATTGAGCTTGAAGCAGGTACGTAGCTAGGCATGGGCAGGATTTTAGGTTGAGGGGGGGCTGAAGCCCAAGATTCACTCCCCTGTCTTTCTTTTGAGCCCACAACGCCATTTGGGTTTGAATTCATTTGGGGGGCTAGCATCAGGCTTGGGGACTTGAGCCCCCCAAGCCCATTCCTAGCTACGTCCCTGGCTTGAAGCTTAGACTTATAGTAGATTTGTTGTTTGTGATCATATTGTAGGGCACATGTGGTTGGAATTTTTTGGCACAGAAGTCAGATTGAATTTATTAAAGAGATTGTGAAATTGAAAGAATAGTTCCTTTCCTAATGAGCTTCATTAGTCAGACATTGTTGCA
This sequence comes from Metaphire vulgaris, assembly GCA_018105865.1. Classification (NCBI taxonomy): domain Eukaryota; kingdom Metazoa; phylum Annelida; class Clitellata; order Crassiclitellata; family Megascolecidae; genus Metaphire; species Metaphire vulgaris. The sequence continues at coordinate 6,596,263 of CM030847.1, read as the reverse complement.
AGTAAGGTTGGGATCTTAATAGGAAGCTGCAGCATATCTGATTGTAGTACCCGGTAGTACAATAATATTAAATCAAAATCTAGCAACACCTGATTTGAGCTTTCCTAGTGAAATGCAAAATGTCAGTAGGGATGGCCAGACATTTGTGGGACCTGCAGTCCTCATAATATGTAATTTGAAGCTTATTTTATGCTTAATATACTACTAATATAATTACTTAATATACTGGCCCAATGATTTTATCTGTGGGTAATGAAAACGCCATCCTTTGATGTCAGTAGATGCCAACATAGAATGTCAAAGTTTATGCAGGCTGTGTGGCACCTACTCAAGCCCTTGCCCTGTTACCAGATGCGTGTCATATACGATTGGCATAGTGACAGCGTGATCACGTGAGGTGTGTTTTATAAAGCATTCGTAGGACATCGGCCAACTGTTGTGATGGAAAAGTGCAATTTCTCAGCAATTTCCATTGAAGCATAACTCTCATGCAGTAGATTCACACTTTGGCATGATTTCTTGGTATTTTTGCCAATTTCCTCACCCACTGTGGCTTCTTCCTAGCTTTACTTATGACCAGTATACACTGAGCAGCTGTCTGAACCTTTCATATTCACACACACACACACACACACTATTATTATTATTATTATTTGTTGTTGTTGTTGTTGTTGTTGTGATTTTGTTATGCACACACATACCTAACACTTGAAGGCCGACTTGAAGGCTGACAAACAATTCATTGTAAATGATAGTAAGCTCTCAGAAACTGAAAAGTTTCAGTCTATTTTAAAGCAGAACCACTACGGTGACTGATCTTAATTCTCTTCACAGTTGGGCAAAAAACTCATTTGGACATTTTCCAGATGAAGTTCTCAGTTCAAGAGTACATGCGTTTGTCTTCCAGGGGGCTGCTTCTCTGCACACTCTTACAGCTGCGAATAAATGTAATGTGATGTTGATAGGATTGATTAGATCATACTTTGCCCTATGTTTCCCTCAGAGTGTAGTTTTGATTAATTTCCATTATCTGATAGTATTGTTACTGGGTGCAGTGGACATAATAATTTCTATGAATCACATGTGCACTATGCAGTATCTGTTGCTGAGTCACAGTAGAATGACACATTTTTATCACCTTCAGCAAGGTGAATGCACTCAAAGAGAATTCAAGTGGATAAATTATATCTTCTGTTAATGGGCATTGTCTTTGTTATCACGTGTCTTCTAGCAACATACTTTTCTGTATATGGTAATAGACTTTTTGTATTTTGCTGTGGAATTTTTTTTGTTAAATTAGCTGATTGAGTGAAAATATTGTAAAGTAAAGATTTTGTATGCATTGAGACTGTCACGGTGGCTGATAGTTGCTATATTCAGAAGAATCCACCACAAATGACTTTAAGTCATGATCTTTTAGTACATGCGCTTCTTTGGCCCATTCTGTATTTCAGTCAGAGGTTTCTGCTAAAGATTTGTTGACACATAGGCACATTGGAGTCCTATTTGGATCCATGTTCTGATACTGGATATTAAACATTACCTATATATTAATCTCTCACCTGAAACTACTTTGGTAGGGTGCGTATTGTTATATTAGTAGGTCATGAAATAGTTTACTCAGGTTTCCAAGTGTTTGCATAACGATGAGGTGTTGAAGACTTTTAAAAGGAATTTTTGTGGGTTCAGTTTGTTCATGGGTTTGCCCAGTGGTTTGCCTCATAGCTAATACAATCTACAGTGAATCCCACTTAATCGCATACCGCTTAATTGCATAACCTGCATAATCGCATAACAACATAAAAACCCGAAGCTGTGTTTTGTGTGTACAATTAATTACCGGTATATCAAACGTCCCAGCTATTCGCATAGCCCAATTAATCGCCTAAGCAAGGCTTGCACGGCACATATGCAATTAAGCGGGTTCCACTGTATATTCCTTGACCTTATTTTATGTTTAATTCAAAGAATTCTCTGATATCCTTACTGATTTTAAATGTTCTTTTTTATACTGAAGTTGTTTAGTTTGCCAAATTAGTTACAAATACTTGTGCTAAAAGCTTTTGCTTAACTTTGGTTTCTGTATTCCAGTGTTGTCCATAAGATTGACTGTAAATATACCGAACTCTCCTTATATGAAGAGACTATTTATCAATTGCTCATATCTTGTTATTGGTCCTTTATCCAGGCCCTTGCTGAGTTTCATGGGTGTATTTTTTAACTGATGACAAAGTTGATCTATCTTCTGGCCTTGATTGGACGTCTAATGTGGCAACAAGCATTTGCTTAAAGAGACATATATGTTATGAAGAGATATGCTATGCATTGCTAAACGGAGCCTGTTGAGGATCTTAGGAATGTACTTAAGGTGAAGTATCTTAGGAGAAGAATCTGTTGCAGATTAAAGGCTGGTGGTAAAGTGGCAGGCGTTTTCTGGTGGGTCTCTTCTGTGGTGGTGGTGGTGGTGGTGGGGAGGGGAGGGGGGATGAATGATTGGACCTAAAGTAGCACTGATTAGGCTGAGTGTTCAACTAGGCTGAGTAGACTTTCTGATGATTTTGCTTAATGTAAGCAATATCCATCTGATCTTTGACCTAATTTGTTCTCACTTGTTGAATTGCAATTCCTGGGCTATAGTGTAATGTTTGCATAATGAAGATTATAATTAAAAGTTCATATGGTCATTGATGATGCCTTCCATTCATTAAAATTGCCTTGAAATGTGATACTTGTTTCCTAAATTGTTGATCAGCTGGATATATTTGTCTGAACCGGAATGATTATGCTTAATCTTTGGCTCTATGGTGACTTATCTGGTGTCCATGTGTAAGTAAGTAGGTTAAGTGTTGCTCAAGACACTAAATCGTTTCTGTGATTTTCCTTTATTCCAATGCTATGCCTGTTCTTTCTTCTAGTTTACACAGATAGAGTTATTTCTGAGTTGTGACTTCCGTTTTCTGTATTTTTTAGAATATTTTGATAAAGAAATGGCCAGAAGGACGGCTCGTTGCAATAGTTGCCGACCTAGGACTTGCAGCTAGGATACCGGACCCCTTGTAAGTTTACACGTAACTTTGTTTTCAATCTTTTATTTTACTGAACTGAAACAGTAACTATCTGGCACTGCTGGATAACAGTCCCACCTTCTCTGATGTAGCGCTTAATTATTCATCAACTTATTATTGCGTGAGCGTTACTGCTTATTATCGTGAATAGTTATTATCTAGAAATGTATTATTCTTGCTGGAGTTTAATTAGTCAACAGTTATGCTTGTTAATGAATTCCTTTTATTGTAAATGTTCTTAGGTCAGAAAAACCGTTGGCAATTGTGGGATCGCCATACTGGATGGCTCCTGAGTGCATTGTTGGCAAAACAAGATATAATGAAAAGGTGCTGTAGTGTGTTATTCTGATTTACAGCTGGGATATAGCATATTGTATATGATCACAGTTAAGATTTTTGTAGCTTAATATCTTGCTTGATGTAGAGGGAACATAGGTCCAGGCCTGATGGAAAACACTGAGACTCAATTTGCAAAGTGATTCCTGTAATGCTAAAAGCAAAATTTAATAGTGTTGACCATTTTTACTCTTAATGGAAATCTTGAAACCTGTAGAAAATCCCAAATTGTCGAGCAGTAAGCTTCTCTTGGTTTTTAAAAGTCTCTTTTACTATATTTAAGTCATCCAGTCTTGTATTTTAAGGATCAGTAAGGAAAGTATATATTTTTATATTTAAAAATACTAGAAACATGCATTTTCAAAATTGATACCTATGAATATGACCCGTCAACTTCTGTCCCACTTGATTTTCTTCGGATTTTGCTCAGTTGGAGGTAATCTACTGATTCTTATGTGAAGTGTGGCATTAGTTGGCATGACTTCAAGAGTACTCAAGTGTTTCTGTTTTCCCTGATTACTGAAGCTATCAGATTTGATAACTAAACTGAAGGTATTCTTTTATAAATGAAGAGGTCAAATGTATTTGTCAAATGCAACAGATGAAAATATCTAAGGAATGAAACAAGAATATTATTTTGTGTTATTTTGCGATGGTGTTAAGAATTTGTGCTTATTCCAAATTATTAAATGGAAAAACTTTATTGTTACTATATTCTCTGTCCAATGAAATATATATTTATGACTTTATTGGATCAGTCTATTGTTTTTCAGGCTGATGTATTTTCCTATGGCATTGTTCTGTGTGAGATGATAGCCAGAGTTGAAGCAGATCCCGATATTTTACCTCGAACAAAGGTTGTTTTTCTTGTGCCTTTTGATTAATGAAGCATATTGAATACTGGTATTGGTTAAGTGAGCAATGTAGGCTGCATGCAGTCCATTCACATACTTATATTAATTATGATATTACCGGTATATCTTTCGTGTATTTTTAATTGCGCTATTGAAGAAGAAATAATTTTTCAACGAGGCATTCCAAATTTCGTTTGAATTATTACAAATGAGCAGAACTTGTTGAAAGTATATTTTTTGTTACAAAATATTGGCTTTGAAAAGGTTGTGCTACAGACTGCATAATGGTTGTCAGGGAGTACTGTTGTGGACCAATGCATCATATCTGGACTATTGCATTTGATAAACAGATGGACTATGACCCTTTAAATAGCTATCTTATCACAAATGCTATTTATACATTTTCTGTGTTAAGTGTTGATCTTGGCTTGTGACCTAATCAAGCAAATTTTATTATGCCTCATTCTCAGATTGAGCTTTGTGAAAATGCAACATTGCTAAGGATTACAAAATGTAATCTTAGGCAAAACTACAGTATTTGTAAAATTATCATTACTATGCCTAAAGTTCATGTGAAAGTGTTACGTAGGGCAATTTTCTTTACCTTTTATAATTTTGCTGACTGATTTGCTCCATGTCTCTTGTGTAGAAATTCGGTGTCGATTACGTGGCATTTAGTAAGATGGCTGCTGACTGCCCACTGCATCTTCTCCATCTAGCTTTCATCTGTTGTCAGGTATCTGACTTTTATTTCATGGAAACTTTCTCACCCATTATTAAATTTTTTTACTGTGATCATGATTTGTATTGCTCTTGACAGTGGTGAAACTTCTGCATGTTTGTTCTTGTGGATTACTTTGGTTATACAGGATACAGTAGAACTTTGATATAACTAGACTCGGCTTTAACATATACTCGGTAGTAATGTACCACAATGTGCAGTTCTGTGTGATGCTCTATCGTATTGAATGGTATTGGGTATAACTTACCTTAGATGTAACGTGCTAACTTTACAGACCCACTAAGTATGCTATAATGAAGTTGCACTGTATATGTATTGTTGAAATTTAGATTGAAGCCAAGAAGCGGCCGTCTTTTGCCGAGGTTGTTTTAAGTCTTGAAGCAATGAAATCAAGTGCTCAAATGGCCGTCATTTTGGCCGACTTCAGTCGACTTGGAAGCGACGGAGCAAGAATCATCCTCAACCGAATAATTCTTGAAGAGATATTACGTATGTGCTGAGTTGTGACTTGTCATCATTAGCGACTGTTTATATCATTGGTTTCGTATGCCAAGCTTCATATAAAACTCTGTCTACTGCCACCCAGGTGTTTGTTGATTAGTTATCCTGCTCATCACCAGGTTTCTGAAATGCCAAGAAATTTGTTATTTCCAGGATCTCACATACTGCTTTGATGTTATGTTAAAGCCCATAGTCTGATTTTTGGAATTGACTTTGCCTGGCTGACCACTAAACTGCGGCTATAGCTAGTTTAACTGTAGATTAAGCGCCTAGGAATAAGCACCTACTTCTGTACCTGCTTCTTTCGAAAGTGCTATAGAAAATAGAAATTCGCGATATTTTACTTACTTATTATTTATATCGAAATTCCTTATAAAGAATACTCGATGCTCTTGCAGAATATTATACATTTTTGTCACAGGGACCGCTCTTTGAAATGGTGTACCCACTAGCATTTCTTCTGAATGAAAATGAACTTTGAAAATTTATTAGAAATCATCCTTTACCATGAACTCTACCATACTACTTTGTTGTCTTGTAGTTCTCTTGATAATTTTGTTGGGTACTTTCGGGTTATCCGGACCCCAGTGAAGTGTAATGACTGCTCGGTCGGGAACCTGACCCTAACCTAACCCTGACCCTAACCTAACCCTGACCATAACCCTAACCCTAATGCCTCTCTAGCCAACTACCGTACACCATCCCTCTACTGGGGTCAGGATAACGGGAAAGAACCTTTTGTTGTTGGGTCAGGCTAAAAACACCTTGATGGTGATGGCAATAGAGAAGATTTTGTGCTTGATACACGTTTGTTCAAAGTACTATTCTAAATATTGAATTATTTATTTTCAGAAGGGGAAGCTCCCAAAAAACCTCGTTCAGAAGAATCAGAGTGCGCAGCTACAAACAATGCCAAAGATTTGACACCAACAACGCCGGCAAGGCGCCATATCATTCCAGTTACGCCAATAATTGTAGGGAAAGTGATGAGCAGGGACGATGCATATTATGCCCCGCAGAAAGGCAATCCATTCCCACCTCATTTTCGTGATGCCACTGCCAAGGTTGTTGGCAGTATTTTGAACTGTCCTGATTACTTAGAAATGCAGTCTCCAAAGTCTGCCATGACCACCCCACCTGAAACTCCGTTGCCCCCTGCAGACTCTTCTTGGGTCCCCGAGTATAGACGCCAGCGGCGACGAAGTCATTCTCTGCCTGGTACCCCACTTTTCATAGACGAGCCAAGCTTCAACATCGGTGCTGATGCAGTGCTTGGCACTGCCGGTCGTAAAACCTGCAGTGTCACTTCCTCGACTCACAGACTTGAAGATGCCTGCAGCGACGATACGGAAAGTATTGACAGTGCGTTGGGTCTTGATACGAGATCAAAAAATACATCTGGTGTTGCGGAGAAATCGCGCTTTGTCAGGAACTCGTTCCGCAGCTCATCGCTCATCTGCCCGCATTCAAACATCGACGTTTTTGCTCGTCTTTTTAAAGGCATAATCGAGAAATCGAACGTGACTCAGCACCAGTCGGCCGAAGGCAACGAGGGTTTCGTCAAGTCGTACAGTTCGTCGGGGTCGCGGTTTTCGGCCGAGGATTCGTCCGCTATGTCTTCGGCCAGTTCGTTTTCCAGTTACGGTGCCGGCGATGCAGAGGTCGAGTTGCCGCGGGCGGCGGCGGTGCAGCGGCTGCTGTCCCACGAGCGCGTCCAGCAGTTGATTCGGTGCTGGGAAGAGATGTGCCGCACCGGCAGCGCAAGCTCTCTGTCGAGTCTGACGGAGCAGTCTCAGAATCAGATGATGCTGTCGCAGCAGTTGGAACTGCAGGATTTTTTCCTTCTGCGGAAGTTCCACGAGCTTAAGAGAAAATGGGAAGACCAGCAGCACACAACCAACTCGACGTAGCAGCCTGGGAAATGAGCTGCTGTTGTTTACTGTTTGCTGGTTTATTCTTGCCACAGAATTTCTTTAGGATATCCTCAAAAGTATTGCACAAGTTCTGCAAGTTTTGCTTCCAGTTGGCATTTCGGTTGCATCTTGAGTTTTGCAGACCTTGATGGCGGAATCACCTTTGCTACAAAGTTTTCAAACTTCTAAGTTAAATGACTTCACTTATTTCTGTATTATTTGCTAGTTATAATGTTTTGCATCACTATTTGAGTTATGTGGCATCTGTGTTTTTAAAAATGCAGCTATTCATATTCTGGTTAGTAGTGTGTCATGAAAGAGCTTTTTAAATTGTGAAAGAAATCAAACATTTGGCATTTATTAAAAAGTAGTTTTGTGGTAAAATTTCACGTCTTAAGATATCTACATTTGGTCTAAATTATTTCACAAGAAAATTCTTAATAGTTAGTATTTCAACTGATGTTTCTATGTAAGGTATTTTTGTTTTTTGGTAAAATGCTCATCCAAAGAAATCACTTCAGTCAATTGTTGGCATGGATTGTGAAATTTTTTGGGAAAATATCTATTAAGGTTGACTGGTTTCACCTCATATTTTGATTCCTGGCTTTTGTCTTGTTTAGTTAGAAAGCAATTCAATTAATTCTAATTTTATTTAGCATTGCTTGTTGAGTGTTGTGAACAATGATGGCACCAGACCAGCTGCAAGAAGAATTTGAGGCTCCCACCAAACCTGACAGTTGCATGACTTTCTCGCATTTTTTGACTTTGATGTGATTGTTTGTTATGTTGTCATTTTTTTAAATTAACCGATTCAGTTCAATTTAGCACAAGTTTCGTCATTTTTAGTTTACCGGTACTTTATGTTTTGAAATGTAAAACGAATATAGTAATGTAAATGGATCAAATTGAAACTTATCGGATGTTGATGTCTGTTAAATGGTGTTTTGTCTTGGTTGATTCTTACTTAGTATACAGACTTTCTGGATGATGCAATATCATCATCATCATCTTCAGTTGCTTATAGCCATCTGGGGTCGTAGCTCACATCCCACCCAGTCCTTGCAAGAAATGAATACTGGACTGTTTTGGTTGCACAGAATCAAATGTAATGTTTCTGCTTTGTGAGAATTTTGAAACGTTTTGTGAGATGGTTTTTCGTTGTATTTGTAAAAGCGCTTAAGGATTGGCATTGAGCGGATGTTAATCCTGATTCTGATGTGCCTTGGCATTTTGCGTTTCCTCTGTTTATTTTATCATACTCGGTTGTCTGTTATTTATTATTATTTGTTTTTGCAACTTGGTGCTAATCTTATGACCAGGACTGTGGAATAAGTCCAAACACTTTCAACTCCAACTCAAGTAACTCAAAACTGTTTTAGCTATTTAAACCTGACAGTCTTATGCCATCTGCCTTATCAATTTCTGGGCTTCTGAATTTGACTCTAGCGGCTGAAGATTTGTTCCCACTCTGTCTCCACGGCCCTGGTTATAATATGTGCTTGTATTCTTAGCATCTACCAAAGAAATTCTGTCATAGTTAAGTCTGTCTTAATTATGTTTCAGTCTTTTGATTTTCTTTTCATAAAGTTTTGTGACAGCTTGTCATTCGCTGTGGCTCAAATATGTCTTTGTAATCTGCAAACTGATAGCATTGTGAATATCACCAAGCTTATTCTTAGCTGTTGTCTTTAGGCATTTGAATGGAAATACCTCTTGCATGAAATAAACATTCATTGTGAAACGCATTTTCCAGTAGTGACATTATAAGAAAGACAATAGTATGGCAATAGTGAATATTCCTGTGTTAATGTCTAATGGTTGTGGTCTGCATTTGTTTAACTCGTGCTTATGCTGCAAGTACTTTTGAATTAATATGTATTTAATTAACTTATTTTAACTTAATTATGTATGTTGGTTACAAGTGTTTAAATCAATGTTGCTATCTGCTTTGTGAGGGCAAAACTGTGAATTCTTTTTACCAGCAGCTGAGAAGTCCAAGAGAAATAGAAAATAAGCGATAATTGACAATAGCATATTTATTGCAGTAACAGTATATGGTAACAGCATATGTATTCCTTTGAAAGCAATTATAATGAAATATACCGGTAAACTGTATTGTTTTAATAGCAATTATAAAGCATTTACAAGAACACCAATGCAGGATCAGTCAATTGCATTGTGAGAATCATCTTTTTAAGTTCTTTGGAGTATGTGTTTGGTCTTATTTGTCTTCGTTAAAACTTTACGTGGTTTGTGCCCTCTGAGTTTGATTTATATATAATTTTGCAATAAAACTACATGAATACTTTGTACGTTTTAGGATTTCAGTCAGCATATTATATTGTTGAAAAGGCCGATAGTGCTGTGTTAGCGTTGAGTTTGACTGTAGTATATAATGTAGAGTTGTAGACAAATAGACTTCCACCTTTGAGCAGTTTAAGAACATGAATTTGGATTCTTTCTCAGAATTTTATATGTGAGTCTGCATTGAAGGGTAGCTGGATTTCATGCTGGATATAGCTTCTGTAACTGAATTGAGTTGGAAAAACAGTGTAGAAAGGCTGATAAGCTTTGTTGTTGTCTCATTTACATTCCAGACATATCATGTTAAACCTGTTTTATGCTATCAAGCTGATTTGGTTGTATATAGGGTGTAGGACTGCACCGAATTCCAGCTACGGCAAAGCCGAATTCCGGCCATTTTCACAAATCCAGCTCCTGTCAAATTCTGGCCGGATTTGTGCTGCCTACACACGGGAATTTTCTGTACAGTTTCACCCTAAGTGCTAAGTGCAGTTATAAGTGTTAACGTGTAATTATATCAATTAATGAGTAATGAATAATTTTTCTGATTAAAATGGGTCTAATAACAGATACAATAATTGATTATGGAGTTAGCGCTCAGTTGAGCAGTCAATTTAACTGTCTACCACTACGGCACCAGTCAAGTTTTTCAGTTCGACACCATTTATTTGTAAATCCGGTACAGCCCCGATAAGATGTTGGTTGTTCAGGTCATCCAAATCTGAAGACATGTTTTCATATGTAAAATGGATATCATTATCTGATTGCCAGTTACTAATGTTGATCAGTACTATTTCATTTTGTTACAATGGCTAAATTAGTTGAATGGGCTTCCTCGTTAGTTGCCTGTTATTTCAATTTCTATAGGCAATCAATACTAATCATGCATGTTGGTTTTCATTCCAGATGTGTTACAATTATTTGTGAATATAAACTGAATTTTGGCAAGAGCTTAGTTATGATGATGATCATCATGATGGTGATGGTTATACTGCCAATGTTTGTCTTTGAGTACATTCCTTCTAACATTTGAATTGTTGCGAATTTATAGAAGTTTTGTTTTTGATGGTTCAGTTATTATATTTCTAACAGTGAATTTCAGTTTACAATTGAACAACAGTGTACATGTTTGCTGTACAACTTTGTGATTAATGTGCAAGTTTTTCCAATTCGATTTTGTTGTTTCCATTTATAATTACTTTATTTTCATTGAATTATTACATTTATTATGGATGACTGCCATCAATAATGAAATTTGTATCTGCAGCGTTTGTTTTAAACTTTTTATTTGAAAATTTATCACAACTATGATGGACCTCTGTGCAATATGACCAGTGTTTGATTGTTCAAAAAGCCGTGATATTCAGGCTGCTCCTAGACTAAAATAGTCTATTGCCAGCAGGGGATCCGAATTACTAAAATCCTAATCTTATGTAACCAGTGGGTGAAAACCCCTGGAAAATCAATCTCTCAATATGGTACCATTATATTTGAGCATTTAGCAAAATAATGTTTGGCCGTATAATTACAGAGTGGCTAATGTAATAGTGAAAAAATGAACAGATTTCAATTAACATTGTGTTGTTTTAATCTAGGCCTATGTAGGTTCAGTGCTATCCAAGGGTATATTTTTAAAGAAGTCTGTCGGAGCTTCCAGCAAACTGAAGAGGCCTACTTTAAAATTCATTTTTGAAACACCATTCATCAAGCTATCTTTTTCTCCATGGCCTATTTTATTGTTTCCCTACTTATTGATCTCTGGTATTGGTCTGATCTTTTGTGTAAATGCCTTATTATTACTATTATTATTATTATTATTATTATTATTATTATTATTATTATTATCTTTTTAGTGCCTATTTAGCTTCTTAGTATATCTCAAAAATTTAATTTCAAAGCATTTAATCTTCTGTCATTAATATTACTGCTTCAAATGCCTATGGCATGTTTGGACAGTCGTCTTCCACAATTCCACAATCCTATGTTAGTATCAGTGTTAATGTCTTAGGTGTTCATATTATTTTCAATGAAGATTTTATAGGTGCCTCCTTAACTAATCAGGTTTATATCAGCCTGACAATCTGCTTCTCTTACAATTACTGAGGTTTGTAAATCTTTTCACTTCATAAATCATGTCATTCTCTAGGACACTTAGAAAAAAACTCTTTCTGCGTCATTCATCGTGGTCTAGTCTGACATAAGTAAAGTAAAGTAAAGTAAAATCTCGTGGATTTCTATAGCGCCTTGGAAAGCAGCACAACAGTAGCTGCTTATTCTTAGGCGCTCAGCCTCTCTTAAAATAGCTATAGGAAAGGTGTGGGATCAGCCAGGCAATAGTCAATATCCGAAGGGCAGTGAGGCTAGGTTGTTACAGCTATGGCGGAAATGATTTAAGAAACAGGAAGGATTTAAGCTTAGACCTGAAGACTTGAGGAGAAAGTGCAGGAATTATAGGAAATGATGAATCAGATTTTATTGTTTGAAAGTGTCCAAGTGTGCGAAGGGAAGCTGGGATCGAGTTCCAGAGTTCAGGTGCAGCGTATGAGAAGGCACGGTTGCAAATTTTCAGGGATGATTGATTTAGCGGGCGTGACAGAGTGAGATGAGATGACGAACGTGTGGGTCGAGGAGGCTGAGGGATTAATAGTGACCTAAGGTAGACAGGTTTTGATGACTGAAGTGAGCTATGTGTAAGTGTTATTATCTTATATTGGATACGTTCAGTTATTTTAAGCCAATGTAATGATTTTAGTATGGGTGAAATATGGGAGAATTTAGGTGACTTAGTAACAGCACGAGCAAGTGCATTTTGACATGACATCTGTGCTAATTAATAAGTAATATTTCTCTTTGCATTTCCTACTGGTCCTAACAGATGTCTCTTGCTAGGCGCTGATTTATTACGAGTCTCTAATGCTTTGCTTACTTATCTAGAGTGGTCACGTGATACATGTGCCCTTTGAAACCTTGTTTACCGTGAATTTGAATTTATTTTCCGTATTTTTCTCGTAAAATCGAATGAAATCCGAAACGGGCGTTCATTAAGCGCCGCTCGACGCGAACCAAATCGACCGATACCTGTGGGTGAAGGAGGATCGGTCGGCAAGTGCGTCTCGCGACCGTCGACACCGACGGAGTGTACCTGTCGCTATATAAATTGAGGATTTGTATTAAGATACGCAGAAAGGAAATTCCACGGTGAAACTCCCGACCGTTGCGATGGCCCACGACTGCGATGCGGATAATTGCATCGAAATAATCAAAGGTACCTAAACTTTGTTTCCGGTCTTGAAACAACTTATCTTTCAGATCTGGCCTTAAAACACATCTGTTTGACTTGGCTTATCCCCTTTAGATTGCTCTCCCGCCGTTTCGGACTGATCTTCTGGCTTGGCCTGGCTCTAATGCTATTTGAGTTTGGTGCGCCATCGGCTGATGCCCTGGGTATTATGATAGTGGCTCTATAGATGTTGATTGATTGATTGATTGATTGATTGCTGGTTTCCAGTGCGCCATCTAACCCAGTCAACTTCTATAGCGCAACTTGATGCTTAAAAGCATCAGCCGATGGCACACAGTATGAAACAAGTCTAAATCCTAAGTACATCACACTGGACTTTGTGGTGGATAAGCTAAGTGGGCTAATTTATTGTGGCGCTTTAGAAGTTGACTCAAATTTCTGTAGGGCTAAGCCATTAAAATAATTATAATTCAGTTGAATTTGGCTTTCTGTAGTGCATGTGTATGTATGGTGATCTCCAAGCAAAAGGGAACACCAAGATGCCAAATATGCATAAACGACCAACTAATAGAACAAGTAAATGAATTCAAATATCTAGGTAGCTGGATATCCAGCAACGGAAAATGCGAAAATGATATAACAACAAGGATTGCTATGGCAAAATCAGCATATGCGGAACTAGAACACATACTAATAAATAAGAGGATATCAATGGAAACAAGGATAAGAGTTTTGGAAACCTACGTATGGTCGGTTTTGCTGTATGGTGCAGAAATGTGGTCAATTTCAAAACAGAGGAAGAAGAAACTAGAGGCAGCGGAAATGTGGTTTTTAAGGAGAATGATGTAAGTTTCATGGACAGGGAAAAAATCAAATCAAGAAATTTTGGATAAGGCAAATTCAAGAAGGAGATTGTTAAAAACCATAAAGAAAAGGCAATTAGAATTCTTCGGATATGTAATGAGGAAAAAATGCCTGGAAAACCTAATCACTTCCGAAAAAGTGAAGGGAAAAAGAGCAAGAGGGAGACAAAGATTGACATTCATCGAAAGCCTGCTAAGCGACACGAAAGACAATTTATCAGAAGTAGAACTGCTACAAGCGACATATGATAGGATGGAGTGGAAGTCCATGGTTGCCAACGTAGTAATACAGGGCACCTGAAGAAGAAGAAGTGCATGCGTAGAATTTTTTTCTTTTAAAGTAATAATTGTGGGCTTTCTAGCACCAGTTCTAATATTTAAAGGTCTCCATCGATGGTACTCCAAATCCATCTAAATGCCAGGTCATTCAAAAGTAAAGACAGTGTTGTGTTTTTTTATTGTTTTCAGTCAGTTTGATTGATAAACATAGTTTGGGATGGTGATTGAGTTGCATATAGTAGTTGAATGAAATTGTGCAAATTATGAGAAATGATAGACACACAGATTTTGGTTTACTTGACATGTTCAGTTGTTCACTTATGAAAATGGAAAGCAGATTTCTGATAAATGTAGCATGGTGCTTAAATATTTTAAAGAATTGTATGCATTGCGTGTGATAGTAGTACTATTTTGTTCAGAATCAAGCTGTTCTGAATATATCTGAATGTGTTTTTTCGGAATATTTCTTTACAGCTTGACTTGATTTTCAGTTGAAACAGTGTGTGAAATTGTGCAGAATCTTATTGGTGTATGAAATATCGCTGAAACAAGCCAGTTAGTCAAAAATCTGGTGACAACATGTTTATGGATTTACGTATGATGCTTTACCGTTGCTTTCTAGATCGGTTATACTTTGCTACCCTTAACCACTTAAAGAAGCCAAGGTCGTCTACAGCTGTCCATTACTTCAGCACAGATGAGGAATATGTCTATGCCAGGTCAATTGATTCTTAACAGTTTCTGCTGCTTCAGCGTGGCATGAAGTTCAATAGCGCCTGAGAAAATTCACGAAATTAATCAGTTTTTGCAAGTAGCTTTACTATTCAGTAGGCAGATTTCTTCTCAAGCATATTTCTCCATGTACTTTTCTTATATTTTGATTTTCTTTTATGCTTGACACCATGAATTCTCAGATACAAGCTCCCCGGCTTCTATTGAAACAAATTACTTTGCCCTTCTGGCTTGTATTGTAAACCTGGCTTGAGTTAGAGGATTTACATTATGTTTGGTGTGGTTAAGCTTTTTAATTTATGAAGGATGACAAATTGACAAGTCTTCTTCAAACAATCGACTCAGAATGGAATATAATATTTATTGTGATTTTTAATTTTGTCCTAATTTGTATCAATTTATGGTCAGAATTGCATGTGTTGTCTTTAAAGGATATTTATTTGCCCTTCTTAGGTTTTTTGAAGATTTTGGTCCACTGTGCTTATCTGCAGTGTATCGCTATAGGAATCTAGTGAACAACAAACTCAAGGTTAGTTTCTCTAGTGATATGTTGTCACTGTTTTTAATTAGGTGCCCAAATGATAGATTGGAATTAGAAGGAATCATAGTGCACAAGACTGATCCAGTTATGCATCTTGGCAGTGAACATGATGTGCCTATATCATAAAGTGTGTTGATATTTTAATTTTGATTGTTGATATTTTTTTATTTATCACTCCATTGTCTGTGCATAGATGTCTAATGAACATTTAGAAGATTTAAGTTTTTGAAAAATTATTTTTGCTGTCATAGATTTGGATTTAGGAGTTTAGGACCTATTGGTATTCTAGTAAACATATTTATTTCTTTAGAATTCAGTCAATGTCTCTTAATTTGTAATAACTCTAATGTCCCTACACTCCTGAAGACAAAAATCCTATTCCCCTATCCACCTTCTCCCTCCTGTCTCCATAATGGAATCGATAATAAAATTGTAAGCCATGTCATTGGTAGTTAAGTGGTTATCTCTAATAGTCCATTTTAGTGAAAGTCTCCCCAACAGCTTCTCCCTGTCACATGTTAAATGTATAATGCCAAACAACACTGCTGGTGTTAAACACAAATGGTGACAAGCATCACTTTTAGCCACTCGGTTCTGTCGACAGTTCTTGGATGTTATTTTTAGGTCTCATTATCGCATTCTATCCATCTAAATGCTACACAGTTGTTTACAGTACTGAAATTGATTATTGTTCTTGGAAGACTAGTCAAATTGTCCAAACCAAAATATTGATGTTATGGGGATTTGTTATGGGTGGTGAACCTAAGGTATTGGCTTTGCAGGGAGATAGGGTTAAGGTTAGTTTCGAGCTAGCTTTCATCATAGCAGAATGGATCTGCCAGTTTAGGTGGATTTTGTGATGACGATGGTTATTTTATACATTTAATTTTCCTGTACCTTTTCTTATGATACTAATAATGTATGATTATGTTATTTAACCAGTCTAAGACTCTTCAGAATAAAAGAATCATCCATTATTGCCGGAATTTTTCAAAGGATGACGAACACAAGAGAGTCAACTCTGCCTTCCTCATGTCATCATTTATGGTTAGATGAAAGCATATAAAACAGATGTACATACCTACTTGCTTACTTACTGTTGTTTTGTTGTGAAGATATATTTCTGCTGTTAGATTTTATTCCTTTGACACGTCTTTCCTGTGATTCTCTGAAATGATCAGAATGCGGTTAGATGAAGACAAGATAAATGAAAAATACTGGCTGAAAATACATTTGTATGTACGTATAAGTTTTGCGTGTTTGTCTGAATTTAGATTATTCAACTAAAGATGACTCCACAGGAAGTGGCTGATTTGTTCATTGCTAAGTCATCCGATCCATTTATTGCTTTCAGGTAGTGCCTTTCGGAACTCTTGCATATGAACATCTGGTTAGGGCGACCCATTAACTCGCCTGCTGAGAAAATAATGGCATGTCGAATATATTCACACTTCATCCTCAGTCCCCTAGTTCCATCCGTTCTACCTTATTAGCGGATCACGCCTCAAGCCGCCTATGATGCTCTGCCCCTCCAAGCTTCTCATCTGAAAGCACTTCGACCTCACATTAGTTGCATGTCATTCATAGGCACAATTTTGCTTCAACATATTAAATTTTTTCTGACTACAGATCTCATTTTTTTTATATTGAACCATCGCAAACTGCCCAATTCTGACATATTATTGTCACTATGCCAATTAGAAACAAGATAATTATCATATGCATTTTTAGTAGCGGTGGTGGTAGTGATAGTAATGGTTGTAGTAGGCAGTGGCACTGAGTGGCAGTGATAGTGGTAGTAACAGCAGTAGTGGTGGTATTAGTAGTAGTAGTAGTCTTGTTGTTGTTGTATTTTAAAAGTAAAAAATAGATTTGATTGTGTTATCATTACCACAGAGTTAATGCATTTTGTGTGTACAATTGAATTGTGAAACTTGTTTTTACGTCCGATGTGTAATTTTTGATTAGAACTTGTGTTTTCTGTGCTTTAAGGGATGCAGCATTTGGTCCGTGCACTTTTCGACTCACAGTTCAGGATTGTGTCAATGGTCTGTATAAGGTAATGCTGATCTGAGAATTACATACAAAAGAATAAAGAATATGTACAGTTACAATGATGTGCTATAATAAAAATGTTTTGGAATAGGCAGTTGTCTTTATCTGATTTTGCTATTAATTAAATTAAAATAATGCTTTTCAGAGGTGGTTTTAATTAGAGACGTGCCTGTAATCAGTATTGGCTGTTTAATAATTAATCGGAGTCGGCCGATTAATGCATGACTATTCCTGCCGCATGCCCAAAGAGGCGCTGCTGCAGTCCTGTAGCCATTTGACAGGGCTTACCGGCAGGGCGCTATTTGTGGGGGCAAGGGGGAAATCTTTTTCCCCCACTGCCAAACTGCATCCCCCCAGCTCCTACATCCCCCACCACTACATCCCCTCACTGCTACATTTCCCAACAACTACATCCCTCCCTAAGCTCAACATATCCCCTCCCCCCCACTGCTCCAGATCACAAATCGCACCCTGCTTACCGGTATACATTCCACTGACCATCGTGTGTCTCTAATTATAGTGCTTTCGATTTTTCTGCTATTGCCAACTTTACAAAGCTTTAGTGATGGTTATTTATTTCACTATTATTTTCAATTTTATAATTTCTTTGTTGACTGTTTTGTTTTACAGAGGATGTTGTTTTAAAATTTCAGGCAATGACATGTCAATTTTTTGACATAGAAACTTTCAATGTTAGTGACTATGAATACTATGAGGTAAGTCCAATCAGCCCTGCATGCTACTTGACTTGGATTTGTTTCTGTGAATAACAACTGGACAACAGTGTTTTTCTACCCGCCCTAGAAACAGTCTTAACTATTTCCTATTGTTTACTGCAGAAAGTTGAAAATGGTGATTTTAACTGGATTGTCGATGAAAAATTTTTGGCCTTTTGTGGACCACATTCAAAGAGCAAAGTGGAAAAGGGTAAAATATGCTATCACTTGCAACAGCAGAAATGATAACTTATCTGTAAGTCAGACAACTAATAATTTAAATTGTCAAGGATCTCACAATTGTAATTACAAATTGTATGGAAATAAATATAGTTTGTTTACTTATTGTCATGCCATCGCTGTGTTCTAGTAGATTTTAGAATCTTGGTAGTGAAATTGCTATTTTTAGAGCACCTGTTGTTAAGCCAAATATCTATTATTGTTTTTGGTATTTTAATCAGTCAAAGAGAGACCCTTAGCTGACTAAACAATTAGCTTTACCGTATTTGCTTTTCTTTTCAATGATTCTGCCAGGCGCCATCTGTCATGGACCAGAAAGTTACATCAATTATTTTAAAAGCCACAGCATAACAGACGTCGTGAGGCTCAATAAGAAGTTGTACGATGCCCAGAAATTTACCGACGCCGGCATCCGTCATCACGACTTGTACTTTCTTGACGGTGGTGTTCCAAGCGATGACATTCTTCAGCAGTTTCTTACCATCTGTGAGACTGCAGCGGGAGCAGTTGCTGTGCACTGCAAGGGTTGGCATTTCACACAAGTTGCTTCAGCTTCACTGTATTACAGTTTTGAAAGTGTTTGCTAGTAATTAACCCATTTAACCTCTAAATTACCCTGAATGGTGACAACTTTTAAAATTTAATTCCCCGTTAAGGGGTTAACAGGCGTATTGTAATATTTAAGTCCAGTTTACATCATGTTACAGAAAAATGGCCAGTATAGGGCTAATCTTTCGTGTAGACCAATGACGGTTTCATAATTCCTGCTCGTGTTGTAGAATAGAGAGGATGCCATAGAGTAAATTAATGCTGAATTTTAGCGGGTGAGAGAAATTTACAGTAATTTCGATTGATTTCTTAGCTGGGCTCGGTCGAACTGGCACACTGATCGGCTGCTACCTGATGAAGCATCATCGTCTGAGTGCGAATGAAGCCATCGCATGGCTTCGAATTGCCCGGCCGGGCTCAGTTATTGGGCCACAGCAGTACTTTATGGAGCGGTAAGATTTGGAACAGCACGTCGTTCGCGGCACGAGAAAAAGGCGGCACGTGATTGAGATTTGTATAGCGCCTGGTTCATCAGCAGCACGTGATTGAGATTTTTACAGCACCTAATTCTTTAGGATTTTACTATGTTGTGTTAATCATAAGTTGCAGTCTAATGTCAGAGGAGTGGAGTGCATATGAAATTCTTCAGTACCAGAATTTTTAAGTTACTCCAGTAAGTTTTAAATTTAATATATACATATATAAGTTTGTATGTCTGTCATTGAATATGAAAGATGCAGATATGTGCACAAGGTTCCGATTATTTTCTGTATTGTGGGACTGTCATTGTAAGGAATTTTGTGGTCAAAACATTTAGTGTAGTATATATATCAGTTTTTGTTTTTTAAGAAAATAATTCATCGTTACTTGTGTAATTATAGAAAGCAGAAGTGGTTGTGGAGCGAAGGTGAGCTATTCCATCTGGCTCGCCAAATGGACATCGGTGATGGAAAAGTCACCACTACTGAACAGCTGGACCTTGGAGTCATTATGACTTGTGTCAATGACTTGAATCTTGTGGACAGCGACATTGGTCGTGATCTCTGGAGTTGTACAAATAAGGATCTCAAGACATCATCCAAAAAGAGCAATCTGGTAGGTTGGGCGAAAATGTAGCAATTAAATTTTCCAAGTTTTATAAGTGTACAGCTACTTTTGACGTAATGAGGATTTGACCATTTGTGAGTAAAACATGAAATCAGAAATAATGGCTATATATTGAAATTGTTCTATTGCTTGTAACTAGAGGGAAGAGAGAAGTGCGACACTATCTCAGGGCGACCGCCTCAATCTGATAAAGCTGTGCAGACAAGTGAAAATGCCTTCGGAAGCTTCCAGGTCTTTTGGCATTATGATTATTATTATTGTTATCGTCATCATCATCATCATCACCATCATCAAAACGATATTTATGGTGCTGTGGACAGGGTGAAGGCCAAAGTTAGGGGCACCTTAACGAAAGTCTCTTGAATGAAATGCAACATTAATGGATCTTTAGATAGATTAATAGTTGAAGTAACTGTGTAATTATTGATTAAAAATGTTATAAGACCACTACTAAGGTGTTGGTTAATTTTTTCTATGTAATTTTTGATATTTGATATTTGTTTAATAAAAATATTGTCGAGTGCAGCTTTATTTGTAAAATGTATGACCAATGATGTATCTCATCCAGGGTTGCTTTCAGTTAAGATTAAATTTATGATTATTACTATTTTAAGCTAATTGGTTGATTGATGAAAATGGTAGCATAATGTCAATTTTGTAAATAGTGGTAGCATTCGGGCAGGCTGTGACGTCAGTTGTTTGGTGAAGTTCACAGTTTCTGACCGGTTTTACTATCTGTTGAGCTGTGGCTGTTTGTATTCCAGTTCGAACTTGTGTCGGAGAAGTCATTCTCCAAGGTCGTTGGCCATGATTAAGAGGTCGCGTTCAGCCAATCAGAAGGCGCAGCAGCACAACAGTCGTCCGGACAGTGCAAAGCCGTCGAGAGCTGGTTCCAATCAGAACTTGTGTTCTTTAGAAAAGTCAAGGTAATAAACCGAACGTCACATATGACGTTCAAATATTGAAATTTGTTGTTATTTGGTTGACCGTTGAAAGAAGAAAGCGAAGGAATGAATGCTTGTAACAATACAGGTTTACAGAAAAATTCTGTCAACATGAAAAATGCAATAGCAGAGCTCTGAGATTTATGAACCATTGTGAAAACATTGCTAGCAGTAATGGCTTCTCTTAGACAATTGACAATCTGATGATTTGATGTAGTGGGAGCTTTGGCCCATGTTGTAGCATTTCATTGACAGTGAAAAAGTTTTTTGTGAGATTGCAGGAAACTGATGGCTCTGAAATGATTGGATTTCTAAGCTATTATTGATGTATACCATATTTATCAGAAAATTGTCAAAACATTTTGACATCGCTTCAAAATAAAGTTGAAAATGGTAGTTTCAACAAAGTTTTTAACTGTGTGAGGAAAAGCACCGTAAGAACCGAAGCAGCAGATGGTATGATTAATCTAAGAATTGTGACAGGCAGCAGATTTGATTTTTGGATTATTATAGGTCACTTGTATTATTAAATTGTTACAATATTGATTCAGTTGTGGTAGCACGATGCCAGTTCGGGTTACAAGATCGTCATTTCGATTTTGACAATGGTGGATGTCGGGATCGGCCGGATGCACTCGATCTCGATCCAGACTAAATCATTATAGTTCCTTCTTAGATTTATGAGGAGCTTTTTTATCTATGCACAATTGATTTTTCTTTGTTTCTTCTCTGACAGTTGATTTTTAAAAGCAATCGTGTCCGATATGGATTTGCTGTTTGCTGTAGATCTTGGCTGTGTTGCTATGGGAGGTTTTTGTGACCGTGTGTTTGGTTTGGTGTTGCCTATTCTGTTGCCCAACTTTTTTATTTTGCATATTAAAGTGTAGAATAGCATTTGAAGAAAAAAATGCTGGTGCTTGGTATGTTGAGGCTTTATCAATCTGGAGCAATGTGCTTTTATGCCACTATCATCTTTATCTTCCAGTTGATTAGGAAACTGTTGCATGCAGCTGAGATGGCAACGGGTCACTCAATATGATCCATGGCCCTTTGAGTCTTAGACCCATGTCCTGTGGGTCATCTGTGTATATCTATCAGTGTTGTATAAAATACTTTGTTAAAAGTATTTCAAATACAAAATACATTTTTAAAATGTATTTCAAATAATTTCTCTGAAATACTTCCAGGAGGAGAGCAAAATACATTTTCAGAAATGTATTGCAAGTACAAAGTACTTTTACGGCCCCATGACAATCGACAGCAGTGTAAAGGGCTTAATAGTCTCTAATTCCAAGTGCTTTAATAAGTGTAATAGTGTAATAACATTGTAACAAAACAGTGCCTATCTAGTGTCTAAACACAACAGTCAACACTACAGTAAAAGTAACAGCAGAAATTGCAGAATGAACATTTCTATTTCTACTATGACAGCTAGTACAGTCAGATTAAATACCTTGATTAAATTTGCAATGACGATTGATTAGGCCTACTCAGTTAAAGTCAGTTGTCGGGATCAACATAAAATTCGCTGGTATACACTTTAGACATGTAGTCACAACTTTGTCCTCAACTTAACTTTATAGCAAAGTGTGTGCCATCTAGAATAACTGGCATTGCTGAGACTTTGCTGACTTCTCTACACGACGCCATTTTGTAAATTCCATTAATTCAGTGAAAGTATAGAATATATAATAATGAAAGCTTTATTTTTAAAATAAGGAAGTAAATCCAGTTAAATTTAATTAGTGCTGTGACTAGTTGGCAGTTGCTTACTTTTAACAAAGTACAGAAAAGTATTTTGACTGTAAATTGTATTTCAAATACACAAAATACTTCTGAAATGTATTTCAAATACAAAATACTTTCTCGGTGACCATAAAATACGAAATACACCAAATGTATTTCAAATACTATACAACACTGATGTCTATAAATCTGATGGGTCTTGACCGATGACCGATTGCCATTTCTGGCCTGCAGTGCAGACCCATTGTGTGTTTTTCAGAGCTGGTAGCTCTGTATTTTTTCGCTGCATTGCAAGTCCTACTTTTTTTGGGACAGAACTTTTGTATTTTAGTCAGATAAGGCTCAACGAGTTCTTGCTGTTTGAGGCAATAATGTTTAGAAATGCCTATCATGTTGTCTGTATGTAACTGAATGTGTTCATTGAAATCCAAAGTAGAACTTGTAAAAATTAGGATTTCTTAGTCTTCAGCCTTTGTTGGCTTGTAGTGCGTGCATCTGCTAATGAAATTCTCAGTTAGGGTAATTATACAGTATTGTATTATTCTGTAACTATTGCATCTCTAACAACCTTGAAAAAATGCCATACTTTATTGAGGATGGTCAATGCAGTTCTCTTATATAACAGCTGCCTTTTACTGGCATTTAAATTGTTATTACACGATTGCTAACGCACGTTAAGTCATTCACAGATTGAAAAATCATAAGTGCGGAGCAAGTCAGGAGTGAGCAACTTGCCGAAGATTGTTTAGGCTGTGACTAGGATCAGATTTGAACCCACTGCCCTCCAGTTGTGTGGCAAGAATTCGACTGCTACTCCACTGAACCCCTTAATTTGGGATTGTATTTAAGATTTTCAGATGTG
Organism: Metaphire vulgaris; assembly: GCA_018105865.1. Lineage (NCBI taxonomy): Eukaryota > Metazoa > Annelida > Clitellata > Crassiclitellata > Megascolecidae > Metaphire > Metaphire vulgaris. Next base: position 6,572,673 of record CM030847.1, on the reverse strand, counting down.
TTGAACAGTTTAATGGACAGTTGCTTTCAAGCACTTCTGTTCTTCCAGTGACCGGTTTTTCTTGAATTGTGGTATTTTGAAGACTTTCATATACAGTCAAATTCGTGTAATATCATGTAATTACTGTTGCTGTATTTGTGATTTCCAGTTGCTCTTGATGTCATGTGTTCATCTCCTGTTAATGTCAGCTCCTTGATAACAGTCTGTTGAAGTTATTCGCTATTAATTACATTAGTTGGGCTTGGCTGCATATATGCTAGAATGTTTGGACAATTTGTTGACTTTACATTAGATGTGTGGAGTGAGGCTCGGTATTTCTTTTTATTGCTGTCGTCATCTAAAAACTTTTAAGCTTGAATAGGAGTGGTTTTTGCCAATGTAGACTAAAACAGATTTGTATTTGAACGTGCATTTAACTTTGCCATGCTACTTTTGATTGTGAAGTAAATAATTCAATTTTTAATTCAATAATTAAATTTTTTATAACTTCTGTTATTGTTGAAAATTGTAACAATATGTTGTGGCAATAATTATTAATTGCTTATTTTGCATTTCTTGATTTTCAGTCCATTTTAATGGCTTTGAATAGGTGTTAACCCTTTTGCTCAGTATGGCTGATATTTTGGCTTCTTAAACTATTGGATTTAAAGGGTTAATAGCTGAATTCTGTGAAGAGATATGTAGTACAGGTTATTTACTGAAGTGTACAGAATTTCAGATGGTTTGCTGTTTAAGCAGTCCCTGGTTTAAGTTTATTAGCACAACTGAATAACCACTTTAGATTTGTCTGTAATTAGATTACCTTTATGAAAGGTTTGTTGTAGTGTGTTCTTTTTGAATCATGCATGAGAGTGTGATTGCTTAATGAAATTGATTGTTACAATACATTGCACTCTTGAAATCTTTACAATGTAATTGAGCTTAGTGATTGTTATCTGAAAGTACTGTATTTTTGTGCATATAAGGCAGCTGTCATTAAATTACTCTATAGGCTGCTTATAAAGACTCTAAGGCCACGCTTGTATACAGTGTACCACCATGTTCTATACATGTATTTGTTCTAGTTAGACATTCATTCAATGTGTTTAAAAATACATTTTATACACATTGCATGTGTATGTGAACAGGAGAATGTTGATTGGTAGGGGTTAGATGTTTGATTAACAGTTCTTGTATTGCTAAAGTATTTTTCTCAGGTTTTGCCAGATTTAGTCGTTGATTTTCAATTTCTGTTTGCATCAGTCATTTTACTTTTGCGGTTTTGAATTATTGTCAGCAGGTGGATGATTGGGGGTGCAGGAGTTTTATATTTCATATTTTGTAGCATAATTAGTATGAGAGACAGTTGTTAATATATACAGTGACAGATAGATGGTTATTACTATAATAGTGGCATATGGGCCTGTGAAAGTTATTAGGGTCTTGACATAATTCACTGCACTTTTATTGCATTTTCTGCATTTAGTGCCAAACTGTAATTGTTGTATCCAATCAAGACTTAACTATGATTGTGAGTGATTTTGATTATTGTGTATTATCTTTGCCTAGATTGTATTTTTAATTAAATATTTATCCATTTTATTTGTCTTGATAATAAGTCTTGTGCTTCCCGTGACAAAATAAATGTGCGTAATTTTGTTCGTTTCTTTTTACAGGATGCTTATTAGTATTAATAAACGTTTCCATGGCAGTTTTTGGAATTCGAACTTGTCTTTTAGAAATTTGGATAATTTTGGTTATGCTATATTAGATAAGATTCGTTAGGCTGGTTCATTATGTGATACATCGTACAGTCATTGCACTGCCGCAAAATCCAGCTCAAATGATTGTAGACCTAATTGGGGCCGCCGAGAGTGGGCAGGGGGACAAATACCCAGGGGCCTGGTTGGGTTAGGGCTAAGGTTGTTAGCTCCATGCACGTTGAGGGCCCGTGACTCCCCCGTGAGGAGGCATTACTTGTTATTTAAAATCACGTTATTTCTTTCGCTATTTACCAAAATTAATACGACCTTCATTCGCTAGATGGCGCCATGCGCACCTGGGAATTGCCACCAGACGGTCTGAGAATAATAGAGATGTATCAGATTGAGTCGACAGCCTCCAAACTAGGGCTACATGTGTCCTGGACAAAAACCAAGCTGCAGAATCTAGGTTCTGGAGGAGACGCAGGAGACATATACGTTAATGGACACCAGGTGGAAAATGTGTCAGAATTCACTTACCTGGGTATGTCCAGAGTTCTGATGGCAGGTGTCAGCGGGACATTACTCGCAGAATCGGCATAGCTGCATCTGCCATGAGATCTCTTCAAAATTTATGGCGCCAAAGACAGATACAGCTCGGTACTAAGATCCGAATTTATCAGTCCTGCGTCCTGCCAATTCTCCTATATGGTTCTGAGACTTGGACTCTGCTTACACGAGACTGAAAGACTACAGGCATTCCATATGCGCTGCCAGAGACAGATTCTCTGCATTCGCTGGTTCGACTTCGTGACCAACGAAGCAGTCTCCAAACAGACTGCCCTCCTGCCAGTGACAGAAATTATCACGCGACGCCGTCTGTCGCTCTTCGGTCACGTGGCTCGCCAGGACAAGAACATTCCGGCCCATCGCGCTCTTGCCTGCGCCATTGCTCGACGCACCGAGACGCGTCCTCCTCCGAGCTGGAGAAGACCTCCTGGCAGACCACGCCGTACATGGCCCCAGCAGATCGGCGATGGTCTTCCTTCCACAATTCTTCATGAATGGCACTCAGCCATCGGTCGCGGTCACAACTCGCGCAACACGAGATTGGCACAACGGACCTCTGTCGTCCATGTGAACAAATGAATGAATGAAATGAATGGTCTGAGAATGGATCGCTTAGTTCTCAGGGCAGATACTAGGTCTTGGCAATGTTGCAATGCAAGGTAAGCAGGTTCGTAAAGGCAAACATTTTGCAGAAAAAACTGGACAACGTAGATAGACCTGGTAACCATTAACGATCAGTTCAATGTAAATTGCTTTACATTTAGAAGATTTCCTCCATCTATTATCTTAATGTTCTGTCCTTTATCAACCACAGCACCTATGAAGAGCTAGAGAAAATTCTCAATTTCAATTTATTTCTCTTTATCTCTCTTTCTCTCCTTCCCTCCATTCGTTCTCTCATAGTATATATATATATATATATATATATATATATATATATATATATATATATATATATATATATATATATATATATATATATATATATATCTATCTATCTAATTCCTTTCGTCCTTGCTTACTTTTTCTGACTGCCCACATAATTCGCTGTCACTGCAGCCGTTTAATTTGCATCGCGTTCCTCTGTCAATGTGACTTTTGAATCGCCGCTCGCCATCGCCCGTCACTCCTCGAGCATACTGCAATAACAAAAGATAATGAAAAAGGAGTTGACATAAGGGAGTTGTCTCTTAGATTGTGACACAAATCGTCCTAAAATTTCTGACGAAAGCCCATTTCCAAAGCGCGGTTGTCGCAACCAGTGGAATACAAAAGCACCCCACTGCACCGCTGTTTTGCCCGAGGGAATGTCCCATACTGGTACGGGGGCGCGGGGGGGGGTCGCGTCTGAATAACCTTAAAATTCCTTTTCCTCGGCGTAATGATGTCAACGAATACGCATTCCTTCTACGATTCAAGGGATGTCAGGCATCTCGAACGGTCCAACGGCAAAGCAATAATGAACGAAGCGTCACAAATGAACATTCATTCATATGGGATTTGGCGAACCACGAAAGGAAAGTGGAAAACGTACAAAGGGCGGAGATATCGATTGCCTGAGTCTGAGTGAGCAAAATGATTTGCAGAACAAACAATGAAAACTTGTAATTTTTCGATGTGAAGAGTTTTCGAATCGTTTGACAACATTAGACAGAAGAGAGATGGGGGGGGGGATTTGACAGAAACATACAGAATAATGACTGGGAAAGTAGATGTAGCCTACCATACACTCGATTATTTACATTGGCACAAGAGGCCACTAAAGCAAAGTGTTTAAGCAGAGTGTGGGTCCAAGAAAAAAAGTGTTCAGTGCAAAGGTTTTGGACAAATGGAACAGTTTGGACGAGATGGGAGTGACAGTTGAAACAGTAGCAGATTCAAAAGCATCTTGAAAACTAGGTTATTGAATGCGGAGAGTTACTACACGGGGTTTCCACACAGGCTAACTTAGCCTCCTAGACCAGTGTTTCCCAAACTGTGGGTCGCGACCAAAAAGTGGGTCGCACGACTCAGTCTAGTCTAGTGGGTTGCGGGGTAGCGCGAAATTAGATTTAAACGCCTCATTTTCTAACCAATACCATAATGTCACAAGCCTTAAAAGTTGCAAGGAGGCTTAGGTTTCAAGAAATGTATATGCCTGCAATCCTCCTTACACGGCTTATATTAGGCTAAAATGATTAGTGTTCTATCCAGTGGCGTAGCCAAGGAGGGTGTGGGGTTAAAACCCCCTTGGCTGCCGACGAAATTTTTTTAAATGTGTCCCCATACATTTTAAAATTTCGGGCGCGGTTTTAGGGGTCAAAATCCTCCCTTGGCTGCCGACCCAAAATAATTTCTAAGCGCTATAGAATTTAAAGATGTAAGGTGACGACATTTTTTGCTTGTCAACACATCTGCAAAGAAGAAAAGTACAAGAGGAAAGATGAGAATTACCTTTTTTGCTTGTTAAGATTTTTAGAAGTTGGTTATGATCAAAACCAACCCCCTCCTTCCGGAAATCCTGGCTACGCCACTAGTTTTATCCAATTATAGTTGACAATAAGTTTGCAGGGTCGCGGCATGTTACAAAGCCGCTGAATTGGTCGCAGTTCCACAGAGTTTGGGAAACCCTGGCCTATAGTACTTTTAAAAATTATTAATCTTATTTCGCAATAACTCAAGCAAAGCGTAGTCCCCCCTATTCCGACCATTTTGCTCTGAAACTCCACTAACAATTGGGAATCTCTTGCTCATTCGGGACTCCTACCTACCGGTAAAGCGATTGTGTCGTACTCATAGGATTTTGAAGACGCGTAACAAAGGTATGTTCCTGGCAAAATTTTAAAAAGATAATTTTCAAGAAATGTTATTATCTATTTCTCTCATTTTGTCTTATTTGGCAAAAATATGAATAATTCTGCCTAACACATTCGTCATATTTTAATTCGAATTGCACCCTAGCATTTGTTTGGCATTAATTCAAAACTCAGAAAAATTCTTTTCAACTAACGTTCGCCGGGATGGCCTAATGCATTTTTGAAAATAATTATTACATGCTATTAGGCCTATTAGGGTCGCGGCACGTTACAAAACCTTCGAAGTGGGCCGCGGTTCCAAAATGTTTCGGAAACTTTGTCCTAGACCACTTTAAATCACATTATTATTATTATTATTATTATTATTATTATTATTATTATTATTATTATTATTTTATTTTTTTTTTTATTTATTTATTTATTATTATTATTATTACATTTATTATTATTTAAAATTGAACTATTAAAGTATACATTAGTAGCCTACATATCTACACTGTAGGACCGGCCTCGGACTTTGCGCAAAGCCGGTGAGTACTGGAGGGGGTGGTAGCCGGTAGGTAGTATGACCAAATATAGAAAGTGCTAAAAATCAACACGACGTCTTTTTTGCTTGTCAATATTTTTCATAAAAATATCAGTGTGCCCCATATTCTGAAATCCTGGCTACGCCACTGCTGTTGGTTTAGCCTGGCCATCAGTGGTCGGCACTTTGCAGTCCTCCGTTTTTCTCCTTCTTTATCTGCTGCTGGGCTTCGAACTTTAATCATCGTCTCGACAGGTGCTCGCCGATGCGGGGAAAGGGCAGGAAAGTGGGGGACGGGGGGGAGTTGGAGGGGTCATAGGACAGTTGTAATGGGGTCAATTAATGGTAATCGACAGTCAATGGATCGTAGTTTCGAGTCCTTGGCAGTGCAGTCAGGTTGCATGGCTGTGGAATAATGGAGCAGTGGAAAATTCGGGTGACAGATGGGCCACCGGTCGGTGTAGCCTACAAAGGCGTCTTTCATTGTCCGCTAAATTAAACGGCAAATAAAAGAAAAACCGCCAACTTACTCACTTACTTTTAGATGGCGTTTATTCAACACTTGGTTCCAGAAACGAATACAATTTGAAATATACTTCACGATTTTAAAAACAGAATCTACGACCAGAAATGCTAAAATGTAAAGTCCGTGCAATAGACGAATTCACCAGAGACCTATAATGCGGTTCATCCATATTCTGAAAATTGCAACAGCATTGAAAGGGTACCGTATAAATGATAAATCGTAAAATCGATAAACTTATACCTGTATTATCATTGAAGGTCGAGACTCCAATTCTAGGATATTGTCATTTGGCCTTAAGGCCTTAAAGGCAACAGGTCATCACCACCAAAGGCTGATAGCATTAGTAAAATTTAATAATATGAAAAGGGTTTAACATCACATTAATGTATCCATTCACTGGAAATGAAACATCTGGAAAGAAAAGAAAAACATCATCTTTTCAATTATGCATATATGGTTATATATATATATATATATATATATATATATATATATATATATATATATATATATATATAATAATGTATGAAATACAGGGAACTGCAATTATTTAATTTTATTCAAAAATTACTGTTTTCAGAAAGTCTTAACCCCTTAACTGGGTGCCCCGAGTAACGCTCGTCCATTTTACATTGAGTTACAAATAGTTGCCCAGTTAAGGGGTTAATTGAAACGTACGATAGAGCAACGACAGTATTTATTACGGTATCATCGAATCTTTGCAAAAATAGTATCGTGTCGATGACATTATGATGCTGCTGTAGGCCTACATTGGGGTAACATTCCACACTGTCATGCTGGCTTCTCAAAGAGTTCCGGGTGCGTGACGTGGGAGGGAAGAGTGGAGGTCATCTTTTGTGTCACTCATGTCATCATCGTCGTGTTCACAGTGCGTGTCAGCTGCGCCTGACTGAAATAATCGAGGGCGAAGTGACCAGACCCAGTGGGCGTAGCCGTGTTATCTTTTCCGGTGGTCAAGCGGCGTGACCGATGTCCGGAGTGACAGAAGGACCTTGACTTGAGTCACGTGACTAAGATCTTTGTCGCCAGAACTGCAAACGCCTTTCATCCTTCGGCGGATCAGGTTACAACCGACACAACTAACTCAAGGAAGGTCGAAGGATAGGAATTTGTAAAATTATATTTTCCAGATAAATTTGTAACCGCGGCGTCGGGAAAACAACAGGTAATTATAATTAATTGTCCCTAACTTCTGGTGTAAGATTCTTGTATTGGCAAGAAATAAGCCTAAATAGGCCAATTCTTCTCCTTAATTAAGAATGAGCATTGATTAATTATAATTATTAAAGATAAAGACAGCTTTCTAGAAAGAGCGAATAGACTAGAGTCACCAGACTATGGTCATAGACTTTGTGACGATCCCCAAATTGATTGTCCACAAGTCAGTCGCTGGGTCCGGGAGCGCTTATGTACCGAGGACCAGTGGCGTAGCCAGGATTCAGGAATATGGGGGATCGGCGTTTTCACTTCAAAATGTCTTGACGAGCAAAAGACGTCTTCGTGTCAAGTTCTCAGCACTTTTGGACTTATTCTTTCGTTCATTCCCATATTACCTACACCCCCACAAATTACTCAACGGTTTTGCACGAATCCCACAACCGGTCCCAACCCGAATAGGGGAACCGCCCCCCCCCCCCATGACTACGCCAATGCCTATAGGGCTAATGTTTTAGTATTCAATTTTCAAACATTGAAATATGAAATATTGAGTAGTTGTATAGTGTTGATTAATATAGATTTTGTTCAGTGGCGTGCCAAAGAGTATGGGACTGGGTGCCCGAGGCTAAAGTAAATCTCCCACCACCTCGGTGTTAGATGTTAACGAGCATAAAAAGGTGGCTGAGTCAGTCTGGATGCCCCCGTCTGGTGTGGATGCCCGGAGCCACCGCCCCCACAGCCCCCCTCTGCACGCTAATGATTTTGTTGATGAGATTGTGAACATTGGAAATTTCAAAATATTTCGCAAAGTCTTTTTTTACTATCTTATATCATTCTTACAACAACAACAACAACAATAATAATAATAATAATAATAATAATAATAATAATAATAATAATAATAATAATAATAATAATAATAATAATAATAATAATAATAATAATAATAATTATTATTATTAGTATTAGTATTACTATTACTACTACTACTACTACTACTACTACTACTACTACTACTACTACTACTACTACTACTACTACTACTACTACTACTACTAGGACCGGTGTTCGAATTTCGCAAATTCGGTGGGGTCAGACCAAACTTGTCTACCTCCATTGGGGGTTTACCCTCAGCAGTATCGCTATTGAAATCTGTTGCTGTATTCACACCCCTATGTATTCGTCTGTTGTAGGTAAACAGTCTTCACTATGCACTTGTAATATCAATCAAATCATGCTTATCCGAACCTGGGATTACACATAGGAAATGTCAGGTTTTCGTTCAGCCCAACTACCATCAGCACTTCCACCTGACGGACTCTGGACAAGATTCTTTCCGTGGAGATTACCTTCCTCCTCCTTCTCCTCCTCCTCCTTCTCCTCTTCCTTATCTCATCAGCAACCGATCTGGGAAGAGAATAAGTCTGCGTCCCGCTCTTATCTGCGTTCCAGTTTCCGTCCGTCCTCTGACCAGGTTTTTGATCCCTGTCCTTTCCCGTCGGTCCAGCAGTCCGTGATGGACTGGAACTTCCTTCCGACGCGTCCAGTTCATCGTCCAACCGCTCCGGTTTCTTGGACGCCTCCGCCGCCGAACTCCGAACGCTGGTCGACAGGAGCCTACTTCTACGGCGCGATCCAGACTTCGACCGGCGCCACAGTTCCTCCTGTAGGTCAAGGAGTGTCCCTATCCGCGAAAGATCCTCCTCCTCCTCCTCCTCCTCCTCCCCCTCCTCGTCTCGTCGGTTGTTGGAAAAAGACAGATCATTCCGAAGGAGGATTTTCAGATCCACTGTCAGCAACATCTGACATTAGACAATCTTCAACGAAAGCCAGACGACTGCCAATCAACTCTGACGTCACAACGACCGCCGACCACCCCTGCTCCAAAGACCCCGTTGGCGCCCCCCACAACGGACGATCGAAGCAGCAGCAGCAGCAACCGATGCCTGGTCGCGGCAGAGGGTCGCCCTGCGGCTGTCCCAACTGCTCATCCAACTCCGGACCGGATCGCAGGACCGTGACCCCGACGGTGCACTGTTGCCACGTTCCCGGATGCGGCAAGGTGTACCACAAGACGTCGCACCTGAAGGCGCACCTGCGCTGGCACTCGGGCGATCGGCCGTTCGTCTGCAACTGGCTCTACTGCGGCAAGCGGTTCACTCGGTCGGACGAACTGCAGCGCCATCTGAGGACGCACACCGGAGAAAAACGGTTCGAATGCCACGTCTGTAGAAAGAGATTCATGCGCAGTGATCATCTGAACAAACACACGAAGATTCATCCGCCATCAAAAATAGATACAGATAAATGAAGAGATAAATTAATAATAATAATAATAATAATAATAATAATAATAATAATAATAATAGCCGGATATTAAAACTTTTGAACAATAGCTAGAACTTTCAAAACCCAACAATAAAATAATAATAATAAAATAATAATAATAATAATAATATTATTATTATTATTATTAGTAGTAGTAGTAGTAGTAGTAGTAGTAGTAGTAATAGTAGTAGTAGTAGTAGTAGTAGTAGTAGTATTAGCAGCAGCAGCTGCAGCAGCAGTAGCAGTGGTGGTAGTAGTAGGCCTAATAGTAGTAGTAGCAATATGATGATGATGATGATGATGATGATGATGATAATAATAATAATAATAATAATAATAATAATAATAATAATAATAATAATAATACATTTTATAACATGAAATTTCTCATTCAGAATAAACCTATCTATTGACTTGTCAACTGCTTTTAGAATGTAATTTTAGATGCAAATGACCCTCCTCCATTGACCGTTAGCAACTTAGCAACCCCCACTTTTGCCAACTGATGGCAGTTTTCAGATTTGCCTCTTCTTTCTTTCCATCCCGTTCACAGCCGAGTCAATTGGGTTAATCGCCTGAGCCAGAAACAGTCAAAAAGTTTTTACTGCATCCGAGATTCTAACCCAGTCAATGATCGTATATGTGTACGTAATATATAATATTAAAATGTTAAATGTTATATATATATATATATATATATATATATATATATATATATATATATATATATATAACATGAAGATGAGCAGCAGATACTTTTCGAAAGAGTAACATTAGAAACGAAAACTAATCTTCTATACAACGTTCTAAAATCAACTGCCAAAATATAGCGTCGAGTCGAGTCACGTGACATTGCGGCGCTTAAATCTTATCTCTGCGTCTCATCCATCGTAGGCCCACTACGATACCTAGTATCCATCTTATCTCTGCTGCGTCTATTCTCTGCAACTCTTCGAAAGAAACCACTTCGAGAAATGCGTAGTCGAAGCGTCATGCATGATGCATATACAGGAGACGTTTCTGTTATTAAAAGGATTTAGGTTTTTTAAAATACATCTACATGTACTGCAATGTTCTGGCAACAGGGATTTACATAGTCTATACACGTATTACAGTAACAGCAGTCTCTACATGGTAATATTTTACAGTGTTCTTGTGGCAAATCAAGAGGCGCGAATATCCTTCAGTGGTTCCGACAGAGATGAAGGAATAAAGCCCACTTTCTCTCTGTATTTCTTCTGTCTCGTTTGTCTGTCTGTCTCTCTCTCTCTTCTCTGTCTGTCTGTGTCTGTCTGTCTCTCTCTTTCTCTGGTGTGTGTGTGTCACAGTGTGTGTCGGTGTGGGTGTGCACCAAGGGCGTAAAACACGGGGGGACGGCGATGTCGGTCCCCCAACAATTAGTAAGAGGGGGACAGAGTATCAATTACCCCCCCCCCCAATGTTTTGTTCCTTATGGTAAAATCACAAAATCACTCATTACGGATGATCTTTTTTGCTCCTCAGGGTATTTGGCCAGGGAAAACTATAAGAATGAGGTGTTTTTTTGCTCGTCAAGACTTTTTGGGAGACGAAAAGGGGGTCGGACCTGACTTTATCGACGATTCTATCCCCTTTCCGCGGTCTCTTTCGTATCCTGCGAATGTATTCTGCGCGTCAGTTTGCTATTTGCCGAACCGTGAAGTACATCAGAATCCGGAATAATGTTCCGCATATTATAGCGCCAGAGTATCTGTCATCACACGACGTAAGGTAATAATGATAATTCCGCTGAATTCTCGGCGCCAACGAAAGTAACGGGCGCTGCAGAGGAAACAACCTGTCATCATGTCATATTCTACGTCATCCTCAGCTTTTTCCTCCTCCTCCTCCTCCTCCTCCTGCTCCTCCGCCTTCTCCTCCTCCTACCAGGCCCTTCGAGAGAAATTTCAGACCACGGGCAGAACAGTCACAGTCACGAGCCCCCAACAGATTTGAAAGTTTATATTTTTCTATAAAGTTTTTTCTCAAAAAAGCTCAGAGGTTTTCAAAAAATATCACACATATCAAGCCTAAAAAGTGTCAATAACCTCTTGTTTGCTTGACTTACTTTTCATGGCGTCAAAAGAACAGGCAATGCCTTCGACGCCTCCGCCCCTCCCCTTCCGCCTTCTGCGTGTTCATAATAAATAGTATTGCATGAGATAACATTTTGCCGACCCGCCCGGGCCCCCTACAGATCGCCTCGCCCCTAGGCATTTGCCTCTGCCTCCTCTCGGCGGACCTGCCTCCTGCTCATCCTCCTCCTCTGTCGATCCCTTTGGCTTGGCGATACCGGTCCTTTGGGCGCGGTCGATACAGCTCATTATATGACCACCGTCGACTATGACTCACCGGCAATTCGCACCGGGTGGCGTAAGGAGCATTCGGGAAAACCGAACGATGATGCTGCGAGGCTGCTTCTACATAGATAGATGCCTATGAAGATAAACGAGTAATATATGTGACTTCACCTTGGAATGGATTCTATTACCGGTCGAGTACGGCGATATCATGCGATCGGATGCAAACGGCGTCTTATCCGGTTAGAGATCAGCGCTCGGGCTAACCGCTCTAACCGGGGGCGGCGGTGGCGGGCAGGAGGCGGCGGCGTCACCAGCGGCGGCGTCGCAGTCAACCGCCGGTGGACGAAGGGGTCAGAGGACGGTACAGGAGCGAGGATACGTCACGGACCACCGTCACGTACTATGCGGACAGCCGTCGAATGATCATTGGTGAGACAGAGACAGAGACAGACAGACAGAGACAGACAGACAGAGACAGACAGACAGACCAGAAGTCAAAGGGTTTGAAACCGTCGCCCAATGTCAGAGGACGACATCAGACTCTTCGTCGTCTCTCATTAAATATTATCTTTCCAAGCGGCGACGCTTGTGACAGCGGCGGGGGCATCATAGGCGGAGTGCGGCTTCCCTGTTTACCGCCACCGACGCCACCACACCACCGTAGCTGCGGCGGCGACGGATGTTGATGTTGGCGGTTTCCTCATCGTCGTCTGCCTGCTGCTGCTGCTGCTGCGGCGGCGGCTGGTGGCGACATTGATGCCGCGCCGAGCGCTCATACTCCGGCGGCCGGGGCGCAGTACGCGAACAGTGTACGTTTAATGATTGCGCTCGAATCAGAAGCGAGACAGCATCGAACGACAAGGGAACAGAGGACAGGGGACAGACAGTCGTCCTGACCTTCTCGTTTTAATAGACAGACGACGACGAACCAACGCGGACGCCCTTCTGTTCGCAAGATCTGCGAAAAACGACTGCGGCAGAAAAGATAACCAGGCGAGTCGATTATTAAGTCTATCAGATAAATGCGTGATATTCAGTAACATTATATCATGTATTATAATACCTAGTTCTCATTTCATATGCACGCTGCTCGCAATGACGTTGGAACGCGACTTCTGAAAAGCAAGCAGCATATTGAAGCGCTGTGTGGATGGCGTGGCGAAAACCTTAGCATACGATTGAAAGACGAACATTTTAAAACGATTATGGCCTATAGATGCTAGTCTGTTAGTATATCAGGTCGTGGATTGACGATTGCCATTGCTTAATGTTAATGGAAGTCCGAAATTTTGTTGCGCTATTTTAATCTTGGATATTATTACAGTTTTTCGTATGAACTTTTGCGCAATGAATCAAGTTTTCTAAAGTCTAAACTCTACGTGCAGTAAAATCGAATTGTAAGTTTGTAGTGCAATGCTGTGTGAAGTTAAGTTGTTTCCATTGTAGACTAGGCCCTACTGAACCGTAGAAGTTGTAACTTGTAAAGCAAAAAAATTATTCCACTCGCAATTTGCGAAGCTCGTCTAGCGCAAAATCCCTGAATTAAAATCTAAGCTGAATTAATTGTAATGCGACTCAAACGTTGAAACGTAGGCTATATTTAGGCCTATATTTATGCGGTTTCTGTTCGGAACCGCGTTCAAGTAAGACGGAATAGGAATTTATTGCATTACTAAATTTTATTTTTACACGTTGAACGCCTATAGGCCTATTACGAACAGTAGATGAAGTTTTGCAGCGATTTTGTAGAGTTGTCAATGCCGAGTGAAATCAGCTGTAGCCTAAGCCTACTTTCTGGGCCTTGCAAGATATTGTCTTCTAGCAACCGCAAGCGCATAGGGATAAGCACCTACTGTACTACGGTACCTAGTCTCGAAAACGCTATAGAATTTCACAGATTTTACCTACTTACGTACTTACTCCAGATTTGGAAACTGTATTAGCCTAACAAGGGCAGGCGACAGGTCTATCACTTTTTCTGAAAATTCAAATTTCTTACGAAATGGCCTTGACGGTCAGAAAAGGTTGTCAGCAAAATGATTGCGACAGGGTTAAATTGAGCCGGATCTTGCCGGACCTCCGATCCTGGATGTCTGGCAAGAGATCCGGTACGTAGGCTATGGCATCAGGTCCGGGACGTATTTTTTATTCATTGTGATCTTTTTGTTTACTTTAGCACTTAGCATGCACGGGAAAGAAAAGAAAATATGAACTAGGGGGCCTACATGTACTCTAAATGTTCGTTTAAAATGAATAAACAAGTTGTGAAGAAATTGTGTGTCCGGAAGAAAAATAAAGAGATCCGGCGCCTCTGAAAAATTAATTTAACCACTGGAAATGGAAATGGTGCTATAAAGTGCAGAATTATTATTATTATTATTATTATTAGTAGTAGTAGTAGTAGTAGTAGTAGTAGTAGTAGTAGTAGTAGTAGTAGTAGTAGTAGTAGTAGGCCCTAGTAGTAGTAGTAGTAGTAATCAGTGACGGTTCCACCATGTTGACGACTGGGGATGCATGCCCCGGGGTTCCGGATGACTTTTTTTGGAAATGGAAATGGTGCTATAAAGTGCAGAATTATTATTATTATTATTATTATTATTATTATTATTATTAGTAGTAGTAGTAGTAGTAGTAGTAGTAGTAGTAGTAGTAGTAGTAGTAGTAATCAGTGACGGTTCCACCATGTTGACGACTGGGGATGCATCCCCCGGGGTTCCGGATGACTTTTTTTTCCTTAACAGCCTATTTTCTATTGAGTTTTTTTTTTTAAATTAGTGAAAAATATTGCAAATGACATTCGTTTTAGCTTGTCGGCCTTTTGGCAAGGTTTATTGACATTTAATGGGCAAAACACTAACAATTACCTTTTCCTCTCTTTTCTTTTGTTTTTTTCTTCTTCACTTTGCATCCCCCCACCAACTTCCTATAAATTATTTTCATCCCCACCCAAGAATTCCTGGATCACTGGGAGTAATAGTAGCATCAGTAGTAGTAATAGTAATAGCAGCAGCAGCAGTAGTAGTAGTACTGTAGTAGTAATAGTAGTAGCACAGTAGTAGTATTTTAGATGGCCCGAGTAGTAAGTAGTAGGCCTAGTATTCAGTGGCGGCTCTAGGATTTGGCAAGTGGTGGGCCGCTGGGGTGGCAACTTCTAATCATGGGGGCCAACCATTTGTTGTTTAATGTATGTAGCATTAAGTATAGGGTCCCAACTGGGGGGGTACTGGGGGGCCAGGCACTCAATAGGGGGCACGCGCCCCCTGTGGAGCCGCCACTGCTAGTATTAGTTCATGGCGATTACTTGAAGTAAATCGAGGATATACGAGACTCTCGAGTTGAATAGGCATAAACTTGGATGAAAAGTGTGGGCACAACACCTTTACTTTTCTCGTGCCTAGCCTCTCAAAAAACGGGGCACTAGTCTGGTGGCCCATTAGAAGTTTACGCCTATGCCGTCCCTTTTAGGGGTCAGAGGAAGTTCGGGCCATCTAAATTTTTTAGGTCGACCAGTCTTCTAACTCTTAATATGAATCTACGCTTTAGGAGAATTACAAAAAATAATTTATATAGGTCTATTGTTTTAGGCCCTTTTTAAATCAGAGGCCCGGGCCAAGTGGCCCGACCGGGGACCTCTGATAGGGCCTGCGCCTATAACAGGTTATGATGGTTTGACTACAGGTTTTGACTGTCTACGCCTTTGAAAAAATCCGCCGTGGCTACCAAAAAGAAACAGCAGATGCCGTCTTCGGCGTCGGCCTCGAGCGGAGTGGCCATCCCGCTGGAGCCGATGGCCATTCCGCTGATCCACGACAGTCTCACCTTCGAGAACCGTCAACTCAAGGGTCTCCGGGAGATGGAAAAACAGGCGGAGAACGAACTGAAGCTGAAGAGACGCGAGTGGGAGCGGGAGGTGGAGAAGATGAGAGAGGAGTTCCTGCGGCTGCACCGCTGCGACCGGGTGTGGGGCAGCGACGAACTCCTGGACGACCCTCTGGTCCTGACCCGCAGGGGCAGCACCGACGCCCTGAACGTCAAGAAGATGAAGACCCTGTTCACCGAACACCCGGACGCCGACCATCGCAAGTTTCGGCTGCGATTCGACCTGCGCGGCTTCGAACCGGACAGCATCCGAGTCACGTCCGACAACGACCGGATCGTCGTCCGGGCGGTGAAGACGGAGGACACACCGTCCGGTGTGACTGTCAGGAGGGACTACAGCCGCAAGATCCAGAAGCTGAGGGACGTCGACCAGACGAAGCTGAAGTCGCGTCTCACATCCGACGGAATCCTGCTCGTCGAGGCGCCGACGGTGCCGAAGGTTCCGCCGCCGAAGAAGTCCGGACCGAGTCCGTCTCATTCGTTCCTCGGCTCGGCGCGGTCCAAGTCGCCGCCGTCGAACACGCCGCCGAGTCCCCTCAAGGAGCTGAAGCTCGGCGTGCCAACTTTCCGCGAGGAGAACGGACATCGCAAGATGCACCTGGCCGTCGAGATCGGAGCCGTATTCAAGTCGAAGGACATCACGATCCAGGTGATCAAGGAGAACCGCATACTGATCAAGGCCAAGCACGAGGAGAGAACGTCCGAGCGGCTGTCGAAGAACAAGTACTCGAAGGAGTTCGAGCTGCCCGAGAAGATCGAGGCATACTCGATCAGAGGGGGTCTGACGTCCGACGGTCACCTCATCGTCGGCGCCTTCGCCAAGGGATTCGGCGGGGCGGACGTGACCAAGGAGAACGCCGGTCGGATCATCATCGAAGAGATCAACCCCCATTCCGACTTGATGCCATGCAACATTCTAAACCTCGCTTCCTTCCCGCCCACGATGCCGGCGTCCGCCGTTTCGGTGCCGTTAAACGGGTCTTAGTCGGACCAGCGGTCCGACTAAGATCCCGACTACCATCTAGAATTCCAGATATACCACCATGCAGATGGAAAGCACAACGTTGTCAGTATACACTAACACAAATATACGCACTGCTGTGTCTAGTTACGAAGTGTCCCAAATGTGTTTAACTGAGCCGCTCTTTCCTGTCGTACCCATTAAAGCGAAAATAATTCGTAATAAACCACCCATCCCCTTATGCCCCTATTTCAAATATGATCCGATACGCTATGAAATTTATAGAGTATCACCATAGTTGTCCATAGAGCGTCTGTATGTCTGTATGTTCGTTGTAATGAAGGATTTCATTAGAGACACTCGGACATCAATATCGAAAGTTAGTAAGCTTTATTTTTGATTGAAACTTATCCCCACGCCACTACTTCCGTCATTTAAAACCCTGTTGTGGAAATGGGGGCGAAAATTAGGTCAAAATCGGAATTAACCGACAAATTTTACGAAACACTGTTGTCGTGTCCAGTTAAACTTTCGACGCTCAGGTCCTGCAGCATCAAATCTCTTATTTTTGATAGGTAAGCAAAATAACTAGTCACAGATAAGCCTAGGCCTATATGTTCAAGATCATAGTTTAGCCTACATTTGCATGGTAATCTTACGCCACATGGGTTAGGCCCTATATACCCTAGGACTCATTATGGATATTTATTCTTGATATCGACATTCATGTCAGATGAAATAAATCGCTACGCTTGATTCATAATTACAGTGTATTATTTATGAGAAATGTTAGGCTAAAGTTTAAAATTTCCTTCAAAGTAGTAAAGTTTTGGTTTTCTTGCATGTCGTAAACTTAGCATTTCCTTCAGCAGCCGTTGAACGGTTGAAAGAGCTTTTCGACGATCTACTTATGTCGTCGTCTATACGAACAATGGTCTATTAGGCCTATATGCATACAAATTTGAAAATGTTGTTGTCGTTAGGCTCTCCACTTGCATTTAATGTTTTGAATTTCTGGTTTTCTTTTGTTCTGTTTCTTTTCTTAGACATTCGAGCAGCCTTAGTTGTGCCACTGGTCTTCTTGGGAATTCCTAATACGTACTGAAATGAAGGAAAGCATATAAATATTGTGTAAAATGTTTTTAAAGTTTATCATTCGTAACCATAGGCGGATTTTATTAAAGGCTTGGGTAGGCTTAAGCCTGCCCAACTAATCCCACCAAAACAAAACAAAATTTTCAATCAACACCAGGTCTGTCGTGTGCTGGATGGCACGCGTGCTGGACGGCACCCCCAGATCCCCATGCTAGCGGCTAGCCTACCCAAATATTAAACTCTAAATCCGCCTATGTTCGTAACAATTTGTCGACATCTTACTTTTAGAAATGTAATTTCTCGGAAAATCTGGAGAAATTTGAGGAATTTCGAAAGTATATTGGAACTGTTTGGCAGCGAAGTCTATGAAAGTCAAAATTGACAATGAAGTGTTGTCTTAATTAGGGTCCAGGAATCCTACTGGAGATGAGGGAGCACGGCCACCAAAATATCTGAAAACCAGATAGGAAATTTCCCATTTCCTGGGTCCTTGGTAGGTTCTGCTGCAATATTTATGTAGCTCTTTCCCTGCCTCTGTTTTCAGTACACAGATGGGATTGTTGGGCATTTCTCAATTTCCACCAGAAAATGTACATATAGACCCAGTGGGCAGTGGCGTAGCCAGGATTTCCGGAGGGAGGGTTTTGGTTTTGACTTTTGACCGTAACCAACTTTCGAAAAATCCTGACAAGCAGAAAATCACTTAAAAAGGTCATCCTATGTCTTTCCTTATAAAATTTTCCTTTCAGATGCTGACAGGCAGGTCGTTACGCCTATGGCGCTTAAAAATTTTGGTCAGCAGCCCCAAGGGGTTTGAGCCTAAAAACCGCGTCCAAAAATTAAAATTTCATGGAAAACATTATAAAAATTTTTCGTCGGCGCCCAAGGGGGTTTAACCCCCAAACTTCCCCTTGGCTACGCCACTGTATAGGCCTATACGTATGCGTATGTATACTATACGTACATGTCTACATACGCATGCTTGTATAAAATATTATGCACACATTAAACAGTATATATATATATATATATATATATATATATATATATATATATATATATATATATATATATATGGGTTATAGGCATATGCATTTGTAATGAAGTCGCGTTACTTGAATAGTCTAAAACCGTGCTATGTTTTTATGTTGTTCGCGTGAAATTTTGCTGCATATTGTCTCGCCGTCCCAGATGTATTGGAAAAAATCCGACGTTCGGTCGCAAACGAAGTTAACTAATGCCGCTATACCAATGAGACTACGTTCGGTCCCCATGCATTAAATTTGTATATCGCTTTCGATACGCGATGTTGAATTCTAAATTGAACCGAAACTACAGCGAACAGAACTTGGGTGCACATGTAGTCCCTATATATCCCCTAAGAGTCGGGGATGCTGTTTTCTGAATTCAGAATGGCTCTGTTTAGATTTTACAGAGATTCGACCGAGTAGAACATTAGATTCGTGACCAGAAGTGTATGCACTGTACTATTTTCAAGATACGATTCTTAATAATCGATCCTAAATTTGATTTGTTGGTCGTCTTTTCTCGTATGTTTCGATTGTACAACGTTTAAAAGACTTAAGATGTATAAGATGGCTATGTAATGTAATGTAAGATTTATGCTACTGTATAAAAAATATTCGTTCATATTCACAATAGGGCAGTGGTTCTCAGACCCCTCTGCCTCTCGGACCACTTTTGAAGATCAGAAATTTCTCGCGGACCACCTGAAATTTGAGTAAAATCATGACAAGCAAAAAAGTCATCACGTCTGATCTTCGTCCGTCGCCAAGAGCCTCGACAAACAAAAAGGTCGTCACCTTACTTAATTGTGCTCCTTGCTCTAATAAAAATAATTATGCAATTTTATGCACTTTTATGGCACCTTTTCTAATACTCCAGAGGTATCAATCTATGGTACTTCAAATTCAGCAGCAAAATACCGGGTCATTCCAAGAATCAGTCAGCGAGGAAGCGAAGCGGAGCTATGGAAGATATGCTAATAATTATTTAAAGAGATGGGGTTTTAGTCTAGATCGGAAAACACTCAATTCTGTGGAAGACGTACTGACAGCCGAGGGACAGCTAGTGGCTCCACAAGGGGCCCGTGCCCATTATTGAGTGCCTGGCCCCAGTGGCGTAGCGTGCACTTGTGCCGCCAATGGCTCCTGGAAAAAATGCTGCCCCAATTTGCTCTTACTATAGCTGACAAGTAAAAAAAGGTCGTCGCCGCTGATTTTGCTGCCCCTTCTAAATTTTGCCGCCCCTTTGCTAAACCTCCTCAACGCAACCCGACAAGCAAAAAAGGTCGTCGTCACTGAATTTGCCGCCCCCTCTACATTTTGCCGCCCCCTTCGCCTTCGCCAAAAACTCCTCAACAACCCTATACAGACACAAAAAAGGTCGCTTCCAAAATTTGCCGCCCTCATCATATGTGCCGCCCATGGCTACAGCCATAGTAGCCATTGGGACGCTACGCCTCTGCTTGACCCCCCACCCCAGTGGCCCTCTGTTGGGACCCTATACTTAATACTACATCATCATCATCATCATCATCATTTCCTCTTTCCTTCATTATTTGAAGATGAGGTGACGTCATGAATCAGGCATTAATACTACATACCTAACAAAAATGGTTGGCCTCCATGATTAGAAGTTGCCACCCCCAATGGCCCCCCACTTGCCAAATCCTGGAGCCGCCATTGCCGAGGGAAGTGATTCCATGTTTTGGGCCAATCAATCAATCAATCAATAAACTTCTATGGCGCCGCTATCATAATGACCAGGGCATCAGCCGATGGCGCACCAAATCCAAATAGAATTAGAGCCAGGCCAGAAATAGAGAAAGCTCTCTTACTCTTTAATAGATATAAAATTTAGGCTTGAGATTGGCCTATAGTTAGAAAATTCATTTGGATCGAGTGCTGGCTTCTTTCAGTAAAGGGTGGACGAGAGCAGTAGCATAGGATAATGGGAAGGTAAGCTTACCCGATGACAAAGATAGGTTAGCAAAACGGGTAATTACTGGTTCAAGAAATAGGATATGATAACAGACGCCCATCGTCTTTTTATACGGATGCGTCTTTAAGTTAACCAAACACGACACACACGCATCAGGATAGCAACCATGAAAAGGACAAAATGGTCCTCCAAATCCAGTTGGCCAGAAACTCGAACTCAGGGTTAAAGAGTAAAGATGGTCAGAAGAATCATTTACACGTTTACATACTGATCTAACGCGACCGTCGTCATAATGGATTCGCCCAGGAACGAGTCCATGTTGTAGCCACGCGGGTTGGACAGGACGTCAGGCAGCTGCCGGGTATCGATCGACGAAATCGATAATAGCGGGACGATTCGGCGAATGAAACCCCATTCGATTCGGACAGTCCGGACAGTCCAGAATTCCGAACTCTCCCGGACTCAGGACTCATCCGCCGGATCAAGGCTACGACGACCGAGCATGGATTCGCCGGACGTCTCATAACCGAAAGGCGGAACAGCACGGAACTGGGGCCCTGGACCAGCTGGGATCATCAGCACATGCGTTTGCTCGGCCGCGGGCCCCTCGTGGCTACTGGCGGCGGTGACCAGGGGACGATGGACGAAGGACCCTCGATGGTTCCTCGTCTGGCCCTTGACCGGTACGTGCCAGCCGAAATCCTCGGTAGACGAAGGGGTGGGATGTCGTTCGGTTTGACCGAGGATCAACTGTCGGGGAAGTGCTGCACTCCGAGGACAGAGGTAAGATAATAATTCGGGTGATCATGGGGATATGCACTGACCACGATCGTGAACGTGGCTCCAGGTGTGATGATGATGATGATCGGGATAATGATTGGGATGATCGGGATAATGAACGGGATGATGATTGGGATGATGATTGGGATGATGATCTGGATGATGACGAATGCACTGAATATTCTGATGATGATGATGCCTTCGTTCAAGCGTCTTATCATTATTTGCAGTTGATTGCTGAGCTTGTCAATGACATAAATGAGGTCGTGTAAGTTGTAATAATATTGTCTATGCTTTTCAAGACTTTATAGATGTGACTTTTTAAGCAATCATCAGTCAGAGTGTAACTAAGTGCAACACAGTTGATCTAATATAATGCCTTTTTATGGACTGTTCGGTTTATGCTGACTTCTTAAGGCTGCCATTGACACGAGTATACATTCTACAGGCCTCATCATGTGCTGCAGAACAAGCGTAGAGTCATACATTCATAAGATAGGCAGAACTTGAGCCATCAATTTTATAGAGCGGTTCAGATAGTGCCACTTTTCTGTTGGGCCAGAGGGTCTAATTCCCCACTACTTGAGGATGACAGACATTCAAAGTTGTGCTTGCTGGCCCAATCTTGGGTCATATGTACCCCAGATGGCCCCATGTCATATACCCAACGTTTTTGGAGAAAATCGGAAATTGTACATAACATCCAGCATTTCTGGATCTCAGTATGTATACATTTGTTGAATTGTCAATAATATATAAATAAATGGTTAGAGTGGCAGAATCTTAGAGAAAGAAATGCAGTTGATGTATATGTAAAGAACTTGTTTCTACAGTATTTGCCTCAAATACTTACTGTCATATTGTTTCCCTGTCATTTTCTGCTTGTTACACTTTATATACTGCATGGGAGAGAAACGTAATATTGTCAGTCATGGATTTGTTGTAAATATCAGCAACAAGTCCTTGCCTTGTGAAAAAAGGTAAAGGTAGTCCCATACTCGATTTAAAGCGTAGGGGCCGGTGCTGATCTCCGGTTACTAGGCAAGCAGCAACGCAGGTGGCTTGCGCCATTAAACTAGAGTAGGTTGCCAATACCGGTACTTTCTCTAGACCCACGTTTTACCCTTTGCAGCTTAACGCTGCTACCAATTTATCGACGCCTAAGCGATGAACGGCTTGGTTGGCCGCCGGCACCATGGCTAGATCCTGGGATGGTCACCCATCCAAGTACTAACCGCGCTCGACATTGCTTAACTTCGGTGTTCTGATGGGAACCGATTGCACAGCGCCAAGTAGGCTGGATCCTTGCCTTGTACTTGTTGATATGTATTTCAGTAGCCACTAAAACCATCGCAACTATCTGTCGTGCATGGTTTTTGTGCTCGTTTCCTGACCTGTTAAGTGATTGGACTTCATTACCTGGTCTAGTATTAAACCAGGACACTTATTTGTCTGTATGACTCTGTGATCTAACTATACTGGTACTGTTGATAAGATCTCATTTAATTTATTGATAAAAAGATTTTCAGTGGAGGTACATGGGACTGAGCGCTGGGTGGGGGTCCAATATTTCTCAATTCATAAACTCTGCAGAATTTTATGGCCACTTGACATGTCCTCCGATCAGATTTAATTTCTGAATTTACAAATGAATTAAACCAACACTTATTGACTTCATTGATCAGTGCTCATTTGTATAGCACCTCTTTTGAATGATCATGGATATGTGTTTGTGTGTGTGTGTGTGTGTGTGTGTATGCACCAGCAGTGAAAATTACTGAGCTTAGTTCTTTGATGGATGTATACCCGGTATGTTCCATTTAATATCTCTCTGGCTGTGGAAATTGAAATTTTTCCCAGTGGTCATTGGATCTCCAGTTGCTGCCTTTGCTAAGTCAACGCTTAGCTTCTGACGGGTACCGTATTTACTGAAGCATTGTATGGCACTGCTGTTCAAATGTTGTCACGTGACGCGGCATACCGATGGAGAGAAGAAAACACCCCCCCCCCGGTAATTTATTTTTGTCGATGGCTGTAGCGGCAGCACCCTGCATGATCTGAGTGCATGTATGTGTTGGTACAGACGCGGAAATTGAAGTGACTTGACTATTTGCTTACGGTCTTACATCTGCTAGCTTTGTACGTGCAGAGAGTCTCGGGAATTCGCTAATAGCCATGCATCGTGTATTGATCCATGGGTGTTCATAAATTTGTTGCCGTTGCAGACGGATTCTGTTATTGCTTCTTCTTTTTTGACGTCAGAAGAAGAATGTCCAGATGACAGACGATTAGCTGATGGTCTGCTGACGTCATTTCAATTCGTCTGCTGCCGTTCAATTTTCGCGTCTGATAGGTCTCCCAGTTTGCCCTTTTATAGCTTAACAGCACCTCCTTTTACTTAATTACCAGTAAATCTCTCTACGCATGGATTTTACATAAATGAAGCAAAAATACATAGAGATATACTGAGATAATTAGAAGCACAGATTCCATTAAGGTTTAGATTACAGAAATATAAAAATAGAAGACTAAAAGTGTATGCAATTCTATCTTCATTCGAGAATATACAATTGTATGGCTTGATTATTTAAAATTTTAAATCCTTAAAGAAGAGGTTGCTCACATATAGGCCTAGTATTCTTGTCGTTTGATTCTGTTCTTGCTTAAATGTTTCAATTCTTGTATGTTTTTTGTGTTTGAAGAAGGTTGAATAAGTGATAATGAATTTTTGTATGACTCTGTGATCTAACTATTCTAACTCTCTTCTTCTAGTCTGCTGATTCTGATTCTATTCTGACCTTGAGACGAAATGCATGACAAGGTCATCGTCACTGTCACTCGATACAATGATCAACAGTTTGTTACTGTGTGCATGCACTTCCTTCTTACACCAGTGTTTGTTGCTGTTTTATTATGCTGTCATTGTTGTCAGTTTGTGAACAAGACATTGTTGCTATTATAATTTTACCAATGCAGAAGTTTTCTCAAGTGTTTGGATTGCTGGTATTATTACCAATTATTATTATCAGTATTATTATTATTATTATTATTATTATTATTATTATTATTATTATTATTATTATTATTATTATTATCAAGACAACTTCTATAGAGCCGTGGCATGACGAAGGTCAAAGTAGAAGTGGCCACCCACGAATGATGTTGTCAGGTCGTTTCTTTGTGTGATAGTGAAGTTACTTGGTTAAAAAGACAGATATAATAATAACACTAATAATAATAATAATAGTAATAATAATGATAATATAATAACTATTATTATTATTACTACTACTACTGCTACTACTACTACTACTACTACTACTACTACTACTACTACTACTACTACTACTACTACTACTACTACTAGACTGTTGTTGAGTGTAAGTGAGAGTAAATCGGAAACTTCTAAATGACCTTTAGACCTACAGCTGCGCACTTTTGCTTATGGGTCTCGTATAAAGACGCCATTACTTTAGGCCTGTTGGACCTATCAGGATATAAAGTGACAGAAGGTTGATTTTGTTATCTGTAATCACTCAAATTAACATGTCCTTTTAAGGTCTTTATTATCTTATCTGATTACAAAAGATTAAATATAGGGCACCTCTATTAAATAATTAGTTTTTCATTTAACAGAGAACGCCCATTTTTGTAGTAATTGCTATAAGTTTTTGAGTTAATGATGTCTGCCGTCGAAAATCTAAATAAACTGAATAAAATTATGAAAACTGCATTTTATGGACCGTTTAGGATTTACAGTGAAAATAGCGGTAGATTATTAAATACCTACAAAATCATGCTGCAGATTTAGGCGAAAAGTAAAATATCGGGCATTCTGTGGACAGAAGAGGCCCGGACCATTTGCAAATTTTAGGTTCCTCAGTCCCCTAGCTCTTTTATATGAATTAGAGCTGTAAGTCTAAGAGAATAACAAAAATTCTAACAGTTGTATATCCGCGGGTAAACAGAATCAAATATGTAGGCCTAGGCCCTATTAGAGATTAACTATAATTTATTTGTTACTTCTTAGAAATACTAGCTTACAATAAAGATACCGTTCATGCCATAGAACTATGCAGGTACTTGGGGTATTGGCAATAGGAATGAAAGAGGACAACTACTGGCAGACTTTTGTGAAGAGAATGGAATGGTCATCCAAAACACATTCTTCCAACAGCACCCAAGAAGAATATACACTTGGACCTCACCAAATGGTCAAACCAAAAATCAAATAGATTACATTTTAACAAATGATAGATGGAGAAGAATTGTGATGAACTGTAAAACTTACCCTGGGGCAGATATTAATAGTGACCACCAACTACTAGTGGCAGTTATCAAGATACGACTAAAAAAATTAAAGAAACCACAGCAACCTATCAAGTATAACTTGGATAAAGACACCGATGAATATTCAATGGAAGTGCAGAATAGGTTTGAAATATTACAAAATGTACAAGAAGAAAAAACACCTGATGAATTATGGGAAGACATAAAAAACATAATAAAGGAGACGGCAGCAAAAATCTACAGAAGAAACAAAAAAGTAAGAACAAAGAATGGATAACATCAGATACCTGGAGGCTAGTTGCAGAAAAAAGGCGATTGAAAAATGCAACCACACCGGTAGAACAACAACAATACAAAAAGATAAAACAAGAGGTACAAAAGAACTTAAGAAAAGACAAAAACCAACAAATCAATAGCATCTGCACCGAACTGGAAGAACAAGCAAAAAGAGGAAATAGCAGAGGAACATATGAAAAATTAAAGGATCTGACTAAGAAATTTGCTCCAAAAATGCAATGTATTAGAGCAAAAAATGGTTTAATGTTATCTGATAAAAAGATGATAGCAGACAGATGGAAGGAATATGGAAATGAATTGTTTGATGGAGAAATGGAATATAAAAGCATGGAAGAAATAAACACACATCCAAATAACAATAGGCAAGACTTTGAACCTCCCCCCTTGAGATCTGAGGTAGAAGAAGCTATGAGGAAAACAGCAAACAAAAAAAAGCAGCAGGGATTGATGATGTCCCTATAGAATTATTAAAACTAGGACAGGATGAAGCAGTTAACATAATTCATAAATTATGTTGTAAAATATGGCAGACTGGAGAATGGCCTAATGACTGGCTAAAATCAATATTCATTCCAATACCAAAAAAAGGTGATAGGAAAGAATGCACAAATTATAGAACCATTGCATTGATAGCACATACAAGCAAAGTCATGCTTCAAGTAATACTGAATAGAATTGACAAAAAGATGGAGGACGAAGTGGCAGAAGAACAAGCTGGTTTTAGAAAAGGGAGAGGAACTAGAGATCAAATAACCAATCTCAGAATTATTATGGAAAAAGCAAAAGAATATCAACAACCATTGTACATGTGCTTTATAGATTATACAAAAGCCTTTGATTCTATCTCTCATGAAAAGCTCTGGTATGTCATGCTAGATATGGGATTTCCAGCACATCTAGTACATCTTCTAATGAATTTGTATAAAAATCAAAAAGGAGCAATAAAAATCAATGACATAATAACAGACTGGTTTAGAATTAGAAAAGGTGTTAGGCAAGGTTGCATATTATCACCATTCCTATTTAACATCATATCAGAAATGATAATGAGAAATGCATTAAATGGATTTAAAGGAGGGGTCAAATTAGGAGGAAAAACATTCAACAATTTGAGATATGCTGATGATATAATCCTAATAGCAACATCAGAAGAAGAATTACAGCAACTGGTTGGCAGAATAAGTTTGGAAAGCAAAAAATATGGCCTACACCTTAATGAAACTAAAACAAAAGTAATGACAACAAATGGAAAGAAAATTAAGATTACTGTTAATGAAAAGAATCTTGAACAGGTGGACAAATTCACATATCTAGGAGCAATAATCAGCAGTAATGGAAATCTTGAAGAAGAAATAAACTCACGATTAGGAAAAGGCAGAGAAGTAATGAGGAGATTAAAAACTGTATGGAAAAGCAACAAAATCAGCATGAAAAACAAAGGAAGATTAATGGAATGTATGGCATGGAGTGTAGCAACTTATGGATGTGAAAGCTGGACCATCAAAAAGAAAATAAGACAAAGACTAGATGCCTTGAAATGTTTTCTCTCAGAACAATGCAAAGAATATCATGGACAGAAAAACAAACAAATGAAGAAGTCATGAAAAAAGCAAATACCAAACGAAAATTCTTTAACATCTGCCAAAGACGAAAATTGAGTTATTTTGGTCATATACAAAGAAACAACAAAGATAGCCTACAGCAAACAATACAACAAGGTATCATGCCAGGAAAAAGAAAAAGAGGTCGGCCGAACAGAAGATGGGTGGACGACATAGAAGAATGGACTGGAATGGCTATAACAACAGCAATAAAAGCATCTAAAGAAAGAACTACCTGGAAATGCCTGATTCATGACGTCACCTCATCTTCAAATAATGAAGGAAAGAGGAAATGATGATGATGATGATGATGATGATAATAAAGATACGGAAATTAATTTATATATATATATATATATGTATGTATATATATCATGTTAAAATCCTTATCTGTATGTCTCTCTGTCTGTTACCTTCAAGCGTTCTGATTGGTTGACTATTGGTAGACGGTTTAGACCGTTTAGTCCTTACGTCGCGATGCGTTGGTGGGCGAGCGTTGACTATTGGTAGACGGTTTAGTCCTTACGTCGCGATGCGTTGGTGGACGATGTTCGAAGACGACGTTGCTATTGGTAACAATTGTTCGTAGAACCGGTTTAGTCGAGTCATTGCAGCGTCAGAGGGCTGGGCGTGCGACGACGTTGCTATTGGTAACAATTGTTCGCAGCCTGAGGTAGTTGCGCAATTTTAACGTACATTTTAACGTACACAAAAAATACGTGTACAGCGTCACAAATGGTCACAGTTGCGTGATTTTAACGTACATAGGCCTAATTATTACGTGGCGCAGAGCTTGGCTAGGTGGCGTATGTACAGTCATTGAAATGTTGTTCAGCATGAATTCAATGATTGGGTATTAGGTATAGGTATTGGATTAGTATTATCCTGCACTGCGAGCGCGAGCGAAGCGAGCATCTTTCTAGTATATATATATATATATATATATATATATATATATATATATATATATATATAGGTCTATTATCTTGATGTCCTTTATGGTCCCGGGCTAAATGGCCCGCCTGACCCCCTCTGATAGGGCCTGGGCGCAGACCTACTGAATACGCTATCGGCCATAATTTTGACTCCGCTGGTTTCGCGCCAATAACTTGACTGACAGCCTAGACCTATTGGGAGGGAGGCCTATGATGTTTTGGCGTCACAGTTGGCGCTTCGCGTCGTTTTGCCATTGTCTTTTTCCCCGCCTCGTCTTCGATCTCGAAAATGCGAGAAGCCGTTTCGTACGGAACGCGCCGTTTAGCTTTCGTGCCGATGACGTCTTGCCTTTTGACGTTCTCGTTTGGCACACGTGTCTAAGCTCCGTACCTGTCGTCTGCCAATTAATCTTCCATTTATCCGCTGCTTCTGCAGGTAACCGAACTCTAGTCGGGTTCTAAATGTGAATAATAATAATAATAATAATAATAATAATAATAATAATAATAAAAATACACGGTGTCCAGAAATAACTGGTCCCTTAAACATTTTGTAATAAAAGTCGTAAACCTGAATGGAATTACATAAAAATTTATCCGCATGTACTCACACCTGTTACTGTTAAGGATGCTACATTTCACTAGAATCAACCAAGCCGTTTTATAAATTTTACCTTTTTGCCCAAAGCGGTGAAAACTTTCATTTTCCATTACTACTTATTTATGTGAGGCGGGAAATGACGTCGTTATTGACGCCCACGTCTTCTGCGTACACGTCCAATGTTTTCCAAATCCCGCATGATATCTGTCGGTGTTTCGGCACTTGGGTGCACAAATTTGATTATCTTAGACCCTGGTATTATAGGGTCAATAGTGAGCGGGGCCGCCGAAAGAATTTGTGTGGACTCCTGTGGTAAAAATAGTCACGGGTCTCTGACCTGGTAAGTCTGTGGAAAAAGTTGATGACCTTTTTTCTGCTTATCGATGGTCTTTTTCAAACCAGAATTTTCCGGATCCACGCCGTTACCCGTAACAAGCAAGTGTGAAAAAGTGTTGATGTTCTTTTTTTGCTTCCAGTTCATACATCATCATCACCGGGGCCCCTGCAGGCCGCTGGACCCCTATGCAATCGCTCCCCTGACCCACCCACACCCTTTCGGCGGCCCTGATGGTGAGTACTACCGAAACACGCTGTTCAAAGAGCATCTCCTGTCGGCCATTCGTTCTGTGTCTTAACAGTTCTTCTTGTGCACCTTCCAGCAGGACAACGCACCAACCCATCATGCTCGTGATAAGGTTGCACTGCTGGGCCTGGCAGCTGAGACACCAGACTTCATTGGTCCAGCACCTTGACCTCCTATTAGTCCAGATCTCAATCCTGTGGATTACGGAATTTGGGGAATTTTGCAAGAGCGCGTCTACCGCGGCCGCCAGATTCAGAACGCTGATCATCTGAAGCAGCGTCTCATTGAGAAGTGGCGCCAATCTGATCAAGGAATAATAGCTGTAAATATGGGGTTGGAAGATGGCAGAGTGGGCTACGTGCTGGAACGTCAGGCTGACGGAGCGGGTTCAATCCCCGTTAGTACCCCTAGTGGCTTTCACACAGGCAGTAATGCCTCCTATAAGCCACTTTAAATCATGCTAAGTCAAATCAGTGGCGGGATCGACTGTGCAAGTGCATCCGAGCGAAAGGAGGACACTTTGAATATCTCATTTGAGTGCCTTTATTGCCCGAATTAACGTAAACGAAAAGGCAACTGGAATATTTGAGTGACGTCATTTAGACTAATTTATAGACATCTTGCATCAAATTCCACGAAACTGCTCAGTTTTGTCAGTTATAGGTGCCTGTTTTAGCATGTAAAATTTTATGTAATTCCTTGTAGGTTTACGCTTGTTATTACAAAAAGTTTAGGGGGCCAGTTATTTCTGGGCACAGTGTAATTGAGCGATGGAATAAACAAGACGCTTGAAAGTGTTGGGGATAAAGACAATAGTTGAATTTCGATTTTCGAAACAACTGTGTCAGTGTTATATTAATTTATCCAGTCTATAAAGTTTTGCGCTGTTCCACTGTAATTGGCCATTACATTTACATTTACTGTAATTTTGATGATGAGTTTTTTAAATTGTACTCTTTTGCCAGGTTGCAGACCCACGGATTTGACTGTGAAAAAATTAGGTTCGTTAGATCTTCAACAGCCAGTGTTTATTCTAGGCCTTCTATGGGAGGGGAAAATGAAATAGGCCTATATATAAGATGACCTTTTTTTGCTTGTCACGACATCCGAGGAGGAAAAATAATATAAGGGTGACCTTTTATTTTGCTTGTCAAGGTTTTTGGGGAGACAAACCTCCTCCCCCTCCCCCCAAACATTTCAAACTCCCCCCAATGTCAAGGTAGCTAGAATAAACACTGTTTTCAACATTCCATCGCATATACCGGTAGTGATCGTATTTAGGTTGTTGATTCGACAATTTGCTGATAGGGCGAGAGATGACCTCCAGTGGTATGCCAAGCATTTGACGTTGGACTGGTCAATCTGTTTAACGGTAAAGAGGCTCAAATACGCTCGCGTCATTTTGCATTTTGCCCGCGCGCAACATGAACATTGAACAGACGTCAAATTACGAATTAATGGCGAATAGCTTAATTATCACTCTGTGCCAGATCGGAAAATTTTCGAACAAACCTGAACACCTGACAGGTGATTCACCTTGCCGGCGACCGTTCTTTCTCTGTTCTTGTTACTGTCCTTGTGCGTCCGTTCTTGCGTCCTTGTATATGCGTGAGAGTGCGTTTGCCTGTTTACGTGTTTTTGCATTCCGCATTGAGTCAGGTGTTGTTGATACCGTAAAGCAGCAGCAGCAGCAGCAGCAGTGACGGCCAGTGAGGTGAGGTGTCAGAAGTTGCATCCAGGTAAGTTGGTAACCAACAAACATTTGGCTGCGGCTGTGAATAAGTCATCGTTTATGCGGTGGGGTAGAGATCGTTATACTTTGGGGAGGGGGAAAATTTGCCCAATGGTTCTATGCTATGCCTTTGGTAATTTTTGAAATTGCCCGATTTTTCTAGAAGGCAAATTTAGTTTCGGACTGCTTTCTTCCAGGTCGCAATTCACCATTACCAGCGTACCCACCCAGAAAATCTAGTGATGACCCTTTTTTGCATGTCAGACAATTTTAGAGCGTTAACGTGGCAAAGAAGCCCACAACTTTGGGGGGAATAAATGACACTTTATCCCTTCACTGATTATTTGGGGGGGCGTAACCCGCTGTCCCCCGTGGCTTACGCCCCTGATTACCAGTCTGGGTAGGGTGGGTGAACCCCAACAGTTTTTACCTCTGCTGCTCCAGTGAAGACGTCTGATATCAGTGCCAACTATTAATAGATTATTTTTGCGAATATAACGAGAGAGAGAGAGAGAGAGAGAACGATGACTCTGGTTTTACGCAGTGGCGTCATTTCACACTTTTCTTGGGGGCGAGAAATTTTTAAAATTTTCTTTTACAATTTTATAATTGGAAATTTTTTCGTTTTCGACTATTCCAAAAAATGCTGACGACCTTTTTTTTTAGTCACCTCCCTGTTTTTTGGTTTTTTCTTTTCTTATTGCACATTATAAATTAATATTTTCATTTCCTTGGGGGGGTGGCCACGGCCCTGTTTTTGTTTTTTATTGCACATTAATACATTATAAATTAATATTTTCATTTCCTTGGGGGCCACGGCCTGTTTTTGTTTTTTATTGCACATTAATATATTATAAATTAATATTTTCATTTCCTTGGGGCCCCCCAGCCCCAAATGACGCCTCTGGTTTTACGAGGTATACTTGGTACAGCATTGACGACACGTCGTGAGGTTAGTTCTTATTACAATGCTCTTCCTATTATGGAGGTGAGTCTCTAGCTACGCAGAGTTCATGTCGTTGGATTTTTTAAACTGAACTTTTACTTGTTAGAAAAGACAAAAATATTTGGAAGTTCGTTCCACCCAATGTTCCACCTGGATACTTTCAGACCTTTCTGGTCTGACCTGGCTCCATTTCGGATTGGATTTTTGTGCGCCATCGGCTGATGCCTTAGAGCCTTAGACATTATGATAGTGACGCAATAGACGGTTATTGATTGATTGATTGATTGAATGGTTGATTGACTCTGAGCCTCGTAACGCGATCTCACTTAATGCTTTGCTGTTGCTACCTGTGAGGCTTCGACGTAGCCTGGGTAACATCGGAGTGTGTGCCGGAAGGTAACACGCCGTGACGTCACATGTGACGTCAGTACAACCTGATCGGTCAATTATCGACGCTTTGGGGTTCAATTTGGTTCGTTGTTGTTGGCGTCGGCGTTTCAAGTGAAATGGGAATTGATTTGTGGAAGAATTGAGATTCGCCGTTAGCGAGTCAATCGCTTTCATTGGCTTATGTCACTGTTTTGAATGGAGTATTCACTTGGATGAAAACGCGAAGGCCCAACCCTATATCTTCTCCTTTCACTAACATAGCCTCTCCAAAAAGTTTGTGGTGGAGGGAAGTTCAAGTTTAGAGGCCTAATAGAACGGTGTTTAATCTAGACTCATGGACTCCGGGGGGAAACTGACAAAGCCGAGGGAATTCTGCTAGGAGGCTGCTGTTAGTTGATGTGGTATGCCAAAATTTCTGGGAGGAATTTGACATTTCCGAGGGAAATGGAAATTCCACCCCCTCCCCCGGAAACGGCCTAGATTAAACCCTGTAATAGAAGTTTACGCCTATGGCATGGTTATTCAGCTCGCCTGGTTGACCTGTTAATAATGATCCTTCGGCAATAGGCCTTCTGAGGGAAATGGAAATTCCACCCCCTCCCCCGGAAACGGCCTAGATTAAACCCTGTAATAGAAGTTTACGCCTATGGCATGGTTATTCAGCTCGCCTGGTTGACCTGTTAATAATGATCCTTCGGCAATAGGCCTTCTGAGCATTCAAAATCTAGTCATTTCCAAGCCTTTACAAATTTCAAACTTCTCATGTGCTTTGCTCTGAATTACCATTTTGTACCTGTTAAATTCAAGATTTTGTGAAATTTGTTGAGGTTTTATCATATTATTCGAAACCGTATAAATAAGGAGATCCTCAAAGTTTGGTGTTGTACGTCATGGATTCAAGGGGTCGGCTATAATTTGATATTTTTGCATCTAATGTCCTAGCGATGACGTGCTGTCCTCTGGCGAGTGTTTTGTGTATTTATGCTGAAGTTCTTTGACTGGTCGATAGGTGGCGCCACTCGGGTGGTCGCGTATGCGCTGTAGTTTTCTGTGATGATAAACGAAGTATTAGGATATTCGGACACTCATTGACCTAAAGAGTAATAACAAGTACTAATGCTAGTGCATAGTAATAATATAGTAATTAACTGACTAGAATCTTAACAAGAGGTGAAATGACAGTAAAATGAGAAAGAAATGTAGCTAATAAAACATTAATCCAAATTGAGGGGGTGGGCCGTTAGATTTTTAAAAAGAAATAGTGGGTGACTGCTACTCCAGCTTCCAATTTTCAATTAGTGATTGAGGGGGTCATATCCCACCAAATCAAACATTGGGTGGAACGAACTTTTAAATTTTTTGTCTTTTCTAACAAGTACAAATGTGAGCGAGATAATGACGCAGATAATACAAGTAATATATTTTGCATGTCTGATATCTTGCATTGATAAAAATGTCAGTGTTGTTTAGTTCCGTTGTTAATTTGACTTTTGCTCCTCGTTCGTGTTTGAGTATTTAGTAGTTTTTAACCTGGTCACTATATAGGGTGGACCAAAAAAACCGATACGCTATTGTGTTGATGTAAATAGTTTGCAACCCCGAGTCAAAGTGTATTAAATTTGTCGTACTTATGCAGTAGGCCTACTGCAGGCTGATGGTTATATGCTGAATGCAGTCATCTAAGTTCTGCTTTCAAATTCCAACGTGCGACTGCGCCATCTAGCGAAACCCAGACTAGGGATTGGACGTGTTGAAAAACTATTGGCCCACACTGTAGACGTTATACGCTAGAATGAACTCTGCCTATTATTTCTTAAGTGACGTCACTTTCCCACTCAAATCGCCGCCTGTCACCATAAATACTTCCGAATCTAAGGATTTGTAATGTAATCGACAAGAGGGCGTTTATTGCCTATGACGTATAGGCTCGCATCTCTTCAGGCCAAATCAAATTTTCACAATGACATGCACGTAAATTGTGATTGCCTCTCGGGTCTTCTGACCTTGAAGGCAATCAAGGACAGTGTGTATACATTGTCGAGATACTGCGTTGATTTATACTGATGTCAGTGTTGTATTGGCAGCACTCCGTAATAATTGCTTCAGGCATATAGCAACAGTCTCACAGTTGGCAATCTGCCTATTGTCTGATAGTGGAATATTTTTTTTCGGTGATGGTGGGAACGAGACCGCTTTGAAATTTCCATATTTCTTGCAATCGGGGGGGAGGGGGGCTGGCTGGCAAGTACCGGTAGTCTGACGCGTGGTAATTTGACGGTCGACTGGGGCTTGCAGTTGCAGAATATGAGATCGTACTCAACACATATAGTGATGTGGTTATGCTTACACACACACACACACACACACACACACACACACACATACATACACACACACACACACCACTAATAAGTAACTGCTGTGTTTATGATAGGGCTGCGCTAACCGAGTAGTTTAGGAGTCGAGTAGGAGTCGAGTAGCTTAGCGAGTACTCGAGTACTCGCGTAAAACCGGAAATACATGATTTGCAAACGTTACACTCACATAATGCGTATTATTTGCCTCATGACCCTCATCTAACCAAAGCAGAACACTAAATGCAGTAACAACTCAATTTTTCGAATATTCAAACAAATAATAATAATAATAATAATAATAATTATTATTATTATTATTATTATGCACTGCTATAGCACCATTTCTAATACTCAAGGGTATCAATCGATGCATGGTACTTCAAATCCATCCGCAATTAAGAGACCAGGTCATTCCAGAGATTAGTCAGAGGGAAACAGCAAGACAGACTATGGATCGGAATTGCTAATAGGAAGAGATGTGTTTTAAGCCTAGATCTGCAAATACTGAGTTTATTGGAAGATCTGACAGTCGGACGGAGAGAGTTCCAGATTTGTGTGTGTGTGTGTGTGTGCGTGTATATATATATATATATATATATATATATATATATATATATATATATATATATATATATATATATATATATATATATGTGTGTGTGTGTGTGTGTGTGTGTGTGTGTGCGTGCGTGTGTTACATATGGCCAGAAACTGTTTCCAGTGGAATACCGTACGCTGCCGTACCCAGAGAGAAGCCCATAAATCACGGTGTGAGGTTACAGATGACTGCGTTTCGTGTAAGTGAAATTAGTGAATTCTCCAATTAAGGCGCAGATCTACTAGTACTACCGCTTCCTTTAATCCGTTCGCCGTCTCAATTTCCACATTACTATAAATCTATCATCACTGAATTTAGGCATCTGTCAAGGCATCTACTGCAGTCTAAACTCTCAGGCATCTTTACAATTTGAACGTAGATTTCGGATTCTAGATTTTAGATGCCAGCTTTGATCGGGTAGCCTATGCCCACTGGATACGGGTGCGGTGAAGCTGTCAGTTAGGTGTGAGATGACATGGATCATACTGTATGGTGGCGCTTTTAAGTTGTAACCTAATCAGGGTGCGATTTGTGACCTGGAGCAGTGTGGGGGGATATAGGGTGACCAGATTAATTTCTTTTACGCCATTCCGGGACGCCATGATAGTAGTAGTCATAGTACTGTAACTGTCTGAGGTCTAAGTCAAATACAATAATAAATTTATAATAATAGCAATTGGACATATTGGTTAATTAAGTATCACACATGCGCAAATTGCGCAGTTCCTCAACTTGAAACTTTCCTGAAGTGAAATATATTTTGGAATGCTTACTAATTTATAATTTTACTAATTTACTGTTTAGCATTCTACATGTACTTGTATATGATTTCCATGGCGAAATGCCATGGGCCCCCGACCTGCAAAGGGCCTTCGCCGACCCGAGCCAAATTTTTTTTCGCAAAGTGTCATGCAGAGATCGAAAGACGTAAAGTTGTCACTTTCCACACGTATTCGGGTCAATGAAATTGTGAAAACCAGACCAGTAAGAAAGCAGGGCAAGCAAACGGTTCGGCTAAACCGGTCGGACACAAGCGCTAATGTGCAAATTAGTAATCACAAATCACGTTTGATTTGTAAACATGTTGCGCCTCATCAGTGACGTCAGTTCAGTTGACTGTTGTAGCACGTGACGTGATCTCTGAAAAGTAAACTTAAAGATGTGCGGAAAACCAGAAAAGAATAATTTCAAAAAGGGCTGATCAATCATTCATAACAATTACGAATAACTTAAATAAAGCCATCAGTGGTTTTCACACAGGCTTATACTTAGCCTCCTAAACCACTTAAATCACATTATTATTATTATTATTATTATTATTATTATTATTATTAAACCGAATAATAATTTGTAACAAATAACGGTTGGCCAAATTTTAATTATTTTTTTGGTTATTCTTTATTTAACTATTCTATGCGAGTACTCGACTCCAAAAAAATTACTCGACTCCAATTTGGAGTCGAGTACTCGCGTTACTCGAGTTACTCGGCGCAGCCCTAGTTTATGACATGTATGTGCTTGCGAACCTGCCGCTATTATTGCAAGGCGTTTGCTGCATGTCTAAAATGCCTTCGATAACAGATAGACTCAGACAAATCCATTTTGCATTTGTTGAGACATGGTTATAGATTGGTGGGCAAATGACCTGCATTCCCAACAGGTTTTTTTCCACCGACTCCTACTGCGCTGGTAGAGAAAGCGGGTTGTTCGGTTCATATATCTGGGTAGGCTTATAACGATGGTAGAGCTCAGGAGCCCATTGGCGCAGCTAGGTGGGGGTGGGGACACAGACCCCTCTATTCTGGTTGGGACCTGCCGTTACTTGAGTGTCGTAGAATTTGCGCAAAACCGTTGACAGATTTTGACTTCTTTGCTTGTCAGAGAATTGTTTTGCCCGAAAGCGGTCTATGTGACCCCTGTTCCAGAACTCTGGCTGCACCACTGCCGAAGCCAGACAGTTAAGACTTGTTTAGCGGCGTAGATAACACTTGATTAATGTAACTAATGTTCATCTGATCGAGAATCAGTGAATCACTCCGAAAAAAGTCCGAATGGCTTAACAATGCAAAAATATTCATATTCTTATTCTCAAAATAGAATGCGTTTATACAGTAAGTTGTCCATAATATCATAAATATTTTACGTTT
Source organism: Metaphire vulgaris (assembly GCA_018105865.1). NCBI lineage: Eukaryota > Metazoa > Annelida > Clitellata > Crassiclitellata > Megascolecidae > Metaphire > Metaphire vulgaris. Next base: position 6,534,590 of record CM030847.1, on the reverse strand, counting down.
TCGGAGTATATTTTCTGGAGCGGAGGGTGATACCTTCGTTCGCCTAACTAGGAAGTTCTGAGGTGCCGGTTGCACTCCTTGAACCCTCTGACAAGACTGACATGGATTCCAAACGGCTTGGAAATTCCCTCTCTGCCGCTTTCATTTGCCGAAGCATTTCCTTGCTGGACATTGAACTGCACTTTTTCATTTCTTGCAATTTCTTACCATTTCGCGCCTATTAAACTTCCGCGTCAGCTTTCATGGGGCTTCGTGGCCATTCGCAGCAGTCATTTGCGGCTTCCGTCACTTCGGGTCTTCCGTATTAGGTCGTTCCTCGGCGGGGTTTTCTCTTCCGAACGTTCCATTTGCGATCTTGTGTTTCTCGTGGAACTTTTCCGTTCGGCGCAGAGTTTTCTCTTTTCGAAAATCTCGCTGTAAAGAAGTCGTCTTCGCAATTTCGCAGCCATTTCCTGACTCGTCAAAATTGCCTTCCATTTCCCCGCTTCACAGTTTCTGTCACCGGCCATACATACTCCGTCCTAGTTCCATTTCTTACCCTCCCCCTCCTCCACCTCCGCTCCACCTCTCACCACTGTGATGGTTGGCCAATAATTATTATGGCTGCATTGGCTGCGATGCAGACGTTCTTACGTCAGCCGCCCTCCCTCGTTCCTTCCTCCCTCGTTCCCTCCCTCCACCGGTCTCCTTTGTCGTAGCGCCGTCCATCCATCCAGGCATCCTCCACGCAGTCAGCTGTCACAGGGAGTATAAGATTGCCCGCACAAGCAGCAGCTGCAGTAGCTGCGGCGGCCTCGGCAGCAGCTATTTCTCTCGTCTGCCTCCGTCGGCGTTTTTACGTCTGCGTTGCACGTGGTGGAAACTCGCGCTTTGCCGTCGTCGTCTGCCCAACGACTTGATTAATGGCTCTTGGGCTACGGGCTTGCGGCAGCTCTGCGCTAGACGGCGCTGCGTCGCCCGCGGCTGGCCAGAGGGATAGAGGAGCAGACGACCGACTAGACACGGAGGCCGGCCTGGGCCAGCAGCAGCAACGCAGGCCGTGCGCTAGAAATGCACTGGGCCCGCAACGCCCCCATTCTGTCATGTTTTTGTCTTGGTGTCCTGACTGTGGTTAAATTACTTGCCATACGCGTACACACAGACAGACAGACAGACAGACAGACAGACAGAGAAAGGGCGAGAATAGTTAGGCTCAGCTGGTGACATATGTCTGTTGTACATCTAGCTCCGCACGTGCAGACTAAAAATCGATCTGACGAAGTGTTACAGGATTCTATTATTATAGGCTGTACGAAATGCGCATACGAATCAGTGGTTCTCTTTTTCTCGGTCACCGTGTCAAACTCTATAAACCCCCAGTCCTTATTGACGCTAGAGTAATAATTTAATTAATTCTTGGAATGGTCTGAGACTCTGAGTGAAGGATAAAAAAACACCGCTTCGCTTAGTGTTTGTCCTGATATTTTGTGCGCGGTGGAGCAGTGGTTAGCGCATTGCATGGTCTGCCAATCTTGCATGAGGTCCGTGGTTCAACTCCCGGCCGCGGCAGAAGCTTTTCGGTTGTTTCTGTCTCACGCGCCCCCAGTCGACGCAGCTGTGGTCGGGTGTTAACTCGGTGGAAGGAAAGGCGGCGAAGGAAAAGCTGGCAATCGACCTCATTCAGCCGTTGCCAGGAAAAACTGAAGGCACTAACCCTTCGGTTCTCCGAACGAGCGCTGAGCTCATGGAGTGTATGTACCTTAAATTTTGTACGTAGTGTTTGATGAAGCTAGTTCAGGGGACAGGTCAGAGTTGACCTGCGTCCGTTTGCCTTTATTGTCGAACTCTTTATTCCAGGGGTCTCCAAAGTACGGTCTGCGGGCCGGATACGGCTCGCCAAGGCCTTTAATCCGGCCCGCAACAAGAAATGAGGAAGACGCTCAAATCTATTAAAGGAATCTCTTTTTTCGCCATCTGTGTCATGGAAGTACGCTAAATTCTTCTACAGATCAGCATTATCTTATGAATATTTAACATCCTCACTTATTATAGGGACTGCTCACTTTGAACCACAGTTCGACATAATTTTATCAGAAATGCACCAGTTTCATTTATCTCACAGTAGTTGACAGCCATTTCAATTTTGCCGCTGATATTCTGCAGTCTGCGTTATACACTGCATCATAAATTCATAATTCGACAATAAATTATCTGTTATTATCGGTTATATATATTCGCTAAATGTGTAGTGTATTTTACTCAGTTTAATTTCTTCTGCTTGTGGCCCGCGGAGCCGTCAAAAGTCAGCAATGTGGCCCGCGGCTGAAAAACTTTGGAGACCCATGCTTTATTCTGTTAATTATCAACAATTACTTGTAAGTGCCGTACGGCCAATGAAAAATAAATCCATCTATTTAACCCGAAGACAATTATTGGTTTGATGTGTCTTTTCTACCCGACTGCTTTTACAAAACACCATCGTGTGTCAGTCGGGGTGTGTCGGGGGCGCCTCTGAGCGCTTGCTGCGCCCGCGTGCAGTCGGTCCCTGCTATGTGCCTATACGTCCGGGGCTCCGCCGCCGGTAATGGTGGGCGCGCTGGCCCGGCAGTCCTGGGCGCGCCGCCTCCGCCGTGGCGGTGCTATTCTAAAGAGCATCTTGAATCGATTGAATCCGGTCGCTGTTGACGACGGTGGTGGCGGCGGTGATGATGATGATGATGATGATGATGACGATGATGATGATGATGATCGCAGTGGGTGAGAGATAGACAGAGGGGAAAGGGCGGCGAATCGTCTGCTACGACCTGCGTAAGGATGTTGATGTGTTTGCCGTTGACTCGGAGGGAGTACAACCACCACTATACCGCCGCCGCGGGAGGCTCTGGATTGAGTATTCCGGCGGAACTGGTTCGAACGGGCGCTTACCGGGGCAGGTTTTTTCCACCGCACGTCCGTCAGTCGTTGACGTCATCTGTCGGTGGTTGTTACCATGTGCAAGACTGGTTCTCACTGACTGACAGACAGCATCGCCGCCGGATAGATGAATGAAGAAGAGACGCGCTGGAATTTCTAGTCCATCTTCTCCCTCTTCTCCCTCCTTCTTCTCCTGCTGCTGCTGCTGCTGCTCCTCCATTTCGTGTTCTGGCCGTAGCAGAGTAGCGGCGACGGCACATGTTCGCCGGCGGAGAAGGAAGAACCGAACGGCCTCCCCGTCTTTCGACGCGTGATACGGCGGCGATGGTGGTCGACCCCGACTCGGGCGCCTCTCTCGCCGTAGACTGACCGTCGTCGTCGACGACGACGACGACATCGAAGTGCTCCTCGTCGACAGCCAGCCAACCCCTTCGGGACGGTCGCGTTTGTCGGTTTCTTCGTATACATTTCGGCCGGGCGGGGGAGCACGCCTCTAACGCCTCAAAATTGGGTCCTTTTCGTCGAAGCGGCAGCAGCGGCGGCGCATGGACGGCGGTGGTAAGCAGTGGAGATGGAGGCAGGTGTTTCGCTATTCCAGGTGCGTCTGTTTCGGTTGTAAGGAGCAGCAGCTTACCTCTTACATCGAAGAAGAGCTCAACGATAGCGATGACTCTTCGTCGGTGAGTTTACTTACTTACGTATTTACTTACTTGCATACTTACTTGCTTGATTTTGTTCGAGTGATGTCGCAACATGTGCACTTTTCTTGCTTTTACTGATGCAAACTGGTCTATGATGTGCTTATAGTCAGTTTTCTCCTTTTTATTCCGTATCAAGGCTGAGGAGAACAAGATCACAGAGTTCTTGCGCCCCCTTTCAAGTGGCGCCCACGGCATCTGCCCTACTTCTCATACCCTAGATACGCTTGCCACTGCATGCAGTAACAGTTCGTTCTTATTATCTCGTTATAAACAGAATTTACAGCGTCGATAATTTTATTAGAATTCGCACCAGTGAACTTTTTCGCATATATGACCTAGAGTCCTATAGACGAACTATTTTCGTTTGTATGAATAGTATTAGTACGACCATCGCAATAGTCGTAATAATAGTAATAGTATTTAGTAATAGTAAACTAAATTACTAATAAACGAGGTAAGAGTAAGACACTAATAAATCATTATTGGCCTTTCATACATTGGAAGTTTTAAAATATTACGAATTTGAAATGAATCTGACATCTCTTTCTTAATTCTCTCGTTCCTGTCCTCAGCGTTCTGCCATTTGAAGTGTAAGTAAGATCCCGCATAGAGGTTCCGATGTTATGTAGCGCATTATTTATTTAGCGGCGCCCCCTGCGTTTAGTGCTAAATGGCGCCGATGGACGAGCTGGTAAAATGGAAGGGACCCTATTCACCCGGCAATTCCATCGGAACGAACCTCTGCCCAAGGACTACAATCTAGTAGTCCTTGCTCTGCCCCTCAGAAGTCCCCTGCGGTTGGGGGGTGGGGGGTGAAGGAGCCGCGGCTGGCGACTCTTGGGTTCGGGAGAGATAACGTCGATTGTCTCCTGATGATCCCGATAAGCGTTATCTAGTCCCTGAACCGATCAACGAAGCTAATTTCGAGACACGCGCGCACACACGCACACACACACATGTATATCTATAGTGTTGGTGGAATTGGCTGGATAGCTCCACAAACACGAGGTTCAGTGGAAGTCGGGGGTAAATAAAGGAAGAAATGAAACTGGACCACTTGCTGGGTCGGCGCGTATTGATAACTACAGTGTGTGTGTGTGTGTGTGTGTGTGTGTGTGTTATGTTATATGCATCTCGCTTTATGCCATCGTCGGTAATTCACTCGTTCGTTCGTTGGTCGTTGTTTTTTTTTACCAAACCCTGTCACGTCGTCTAGATTGCAGCCAGGCATCAACACATCGGAGGCCTCTCTTTGTATGTATGTCTGTCTCTGTCTGTCTCTCTTTCTCTGTCTGTCTCTCTTTCTCTCCCTCTCTTTTTCTTTCTCTTTCTCTCTCTCTGTCTTTAGTGGCGTCGCCGGCATGACTTTTGTGGACGTAAAGTGCCCCATAGCAGTGATTAGAGCGAGAACACACTCTACACGCGCACATTTTTGAATCTGCTATATCATGTAAATGTGATTTGCAATATTGTAATATGCATTATTGTAATATTACTACAGACAGGTAGAACGAGAGAGAGACAGAGACAGAGACAGACAGAACAAAGCAAAGCAGAGAGAGATGGAAGAGACTGAGTGAGAAATTACCAGCAGATGGCATAGACGCTGGTTAAAGCTGTCAACGATCGGTCTTTGGCGCTGAAACGCAGTCAGAAAATCATATCACTAGGTGGGATTCTTGTTTTTCGACGGCGCATTTCAGGTAATCTTGGCAAGTGGTTGACGGATTGACGGATACTATTTTTTGCGCCTGCGGTAAAGAAGATTAGAAGATTCCAACGTTTGGCGCTGATTTCTCAGTTGGCATTTCTATGATTCGTTGCAAATGTTATAGCGCAGTAACACACACGCTCTCTCTCTCTCTCTCTCCGTCTCCGTCTCCGTCTGTGTATCTACAACAGCAGAGTGCTTCTTCTAATGCAGGGTGTTTTTTGTAAACTTTCGTTTGAACTGCTGCTGGTGTTCATTTGCGAAAGAATAATGGCTTCATATAGACACGACACATGTAGGCTACTGTAGGTTGAAAATTGGGAGACCAACCATTAGATGAGCTAGAAGCATCTATCTTCTCGACTTTGTTAGAGAGAAATTGATACCTCATGGGAACGGATATCAAAAGCAGAGAGAGAGAGACAGACAGACAGACAGACAGAGACAGACAAGAGAGAGACAGACAGACAGACATATACAGAGAGAGAGACAGATACAGAGAGAGACAGCATGCGTGCTGGACGGCAGTTGCATAGTGCTTCCAGCTAACAACCCCACTTTGCATAAGCTGGCTACGCCTCTAGGATACTAGAGGACAAGGCATGAATTGCACAGCAAGACCATGAATGGATGGGTGGAACATAACATAGTGACTCGTTCTCACACCGGGCAAATCATACTGAACCACTCTAATCTCTGTTATTTTTATTTATTTTACTTTACTTTTTACTTTTTATTTTAGCTGCTGTGAACGCGCGTTGGAGTTTTAAATTATGACTTTATAACAAAAGCAGCCTTGAATGTCTTGTGATGGTTTTGCGCGAGTCTTGTATTTTCCCAATAACTTCTAGTGTTATCAGCTGTGACACCATATGCCGGTAGATCTCTCTCTCTCTCTCTCTCTCTCTCTCTCTCTCTCTCTCTCTCTCTCTCTCTCTCTCTCTCTCTCTCTCTCTACTCTCTCCCTCTCTCGTGTATTGTTGTGATATTTTTCCTTAAAAGACAGATAGTCTGTCGTCTGTTTGCTGATCAATCAATTTGTATACCGGGCAATAGTTGTCGTTTGACTTCTGTGTAGTGCTCTGGGAGGATTTGGTGCTTGCTGCTGCTTCTGCGTCCTACAGGGACTGAGGGTCGGTTCTATATCCGATGAACTCTTTTTTTTCTCTTCTCTCGCGGGTGCGTTTCGTTTTGTCATGTAGAATGCATTAAGAGACATCTCGTGTAGCACGTAGACTAGGCCTATACTATAAGGCGGTTGAGCAGTAAGCCTGTAAACCTTAGCTAAGACCTACAGTCCTACACTATACAGAGTGATTTACACTCACTTACTCCTCCGAGTTCCAGTGCAAAGGTGTTGCAGTGGGCATTCACTCTCAGGCCAGACTAGACGATGATGAGTGAATGCATCTGAAGTGCTGGTAAAAATAATTATGAGAAGCTGATAATATAGCCTAGCCACCGGCCATTCACTTTATAACCTTACTGCTCTTGAGTGGCAGGCCATGTATTTCAATGCCATCGGTTTTCACTGCATCTTTTTTAGCGTATATAGAACAATAATAATCGTTGCAGTTGTTTGGTTTCTGGTTTTTACGTCGGCGAGTTTTTCGATTTTTTCCCTTTGCTGCTGTTGTTTATACCGTTTACGCTTTCCGTGTACGATGTTCACTTTTGCCGGCGTCTAATTTCCTTGACCGGCGAACGTTCTGCGAGAGACCGACCTTCTGCACAATTCATCTCACCGAACGCTCTCCGCTCCTTCGTTGTCCGGTTATCCGTTTCCGGTAAACCTGTTTCCGACCGAATGTTTCATTGACCTTTCCTCCGTCGCCATGTTCAGAAAGCAATTTCGACATCGGTTCTGCCAACCCGTCCCGAGCGGTTACCATGTTTCATGTTTGACCTATAACACACGGTACTACCGTTGAAAGCGCTATAAAAATACCGTAGATTTTACTTACTTGCGATTGTCCCATACTCTACCTCAGAGATGTCCATCATTGGTCCATCAAATCTCCAACCCAACCCATGCCGGCAATAGAGTTACATGACCCAATCCACCTTAATCCATGGCAATTTCTTAAACCATGAATTATTTTCTGACCCAACCCACCACAGATATGGTAAAAAATAGTAGTAGTAGTAGTAGTAGTAGTAGTAGTAGTAGTAGTAGTAGTAGTAGTAATAGTAGTAGTAGTAGTAGTAGTAGTAGTAGTAGTAGTAGTAGTAGTAGTAGTAGTAGTAGTAGTAGTAGGAAGTAGGAGGAGGAGGAGGAGGAGAAGAAGAAGGAGACGAGAAAGAAGAAGTAGAAGAAAACAAAGAAGAATTTCGATCGAGCTTGCACTCGTTTCCTATAGATGCTATCAGTGTCTTTGTTAGTGCACTAATCGTCGCAAGTCGCACGCCAAAGGTATTTGCGTCGCAGTCGCTTTTATGAGGGAACTGAAGGTGGCGTTATAATAACAGCTCCAGAGAATCAGTTTACATTGATAGACCTGCTGCATGTTCTTCTAGGTCTAGGACATAGGTACTTGAACTTTTTTGAAGCCGGTCCTCATATCCGTCTTCCATTCAGTCCTATTATTCCTATGCCTACTATACGACGTATAGTAGGTAACTAGAAGTATTACCTACTGTATAAGATCCTCTTAAAAGACTGTTTTAAGTGAGCCAAGGCAACAGATACAGTCACACAAATGACCAATCCCAAAATGCTAATAACAAATTTTAGACTTCATGATAGCATATTGGCAATCCCCCACCTGAAAAATGTTTTAAAGGTCATTAGTTCCCGTAGCAGGGTCTGAGGCACACCCCCAGCCGCAGAAATTTTCAATAATATTAAAAATAAACGGTGAGCCCTGGTGTATATTTTAAATACCGTAATTTAACTATGATTATATCATTAGAGTGACCAAAGGCTGCCATACAGCAAGACCAGTACCAAAAAGACGGAAACGGGTATTATCTTGTGATTACAACGACAAGTCAATAAGTATGATAATATTTATAATAATAGTAGCTGGATTTTAAGGATTTGGGTGGTTTAATGGGCCCTTTCCTGTGTTGAAAGCCATTAACATTCAGGCTTTACAATTTTCAGGCATATTGAAAGAGCTGCGGCGGTCCACAATAGCCATCTTTGCGGTTCGGACTCTCTCTCTCTCTGTGTGTGTGTGTGTGTGTGTGTGTGTGTGTGTGTGTGTGTCCAGTTTACTGTGAGGGGGATGGGTGGAAAAGGGTGGAAAAAGTAAAGGAGTAAAAGTTACGATGATCTGCAATGGTACAGACGTATTTTGACGTAAATTACTTTTTTGAATAATTGTTTCTAAATGGAAATCATTCTATAGTACATTAAACCCGATTGCGTAAGGTCTCGACTGTGCAGAGCCTTTGGGATAATTTGTGCATTTTTCTAGCGCCTATTACGCGACGCTTACGCCGTTAAACGAGCTGCGAACGACGAGCTTTCCCGCGTTTCGTGGAAAGGGAAGCGCGCTGGGAATCGAAGACGACGAACCAAACGGAGGCGATTAGGGCGTTCGGGATGGGATTTTGCGTCGTCTAATGGGCCTGGGTCCCAAGGCCTAGTTCTTGGCATTCGCTTTCGTTATGGTATTTTTTTTATTTATTTGAACCGAAATCGTCGCGTGACTGGGTCATGCTGCATGGTTATGGGCCGACGATAAAATCACCCAACATCGAGCTGTGACATATGATACCATCGAGGCGTTTGCTACACTGGCTTCCTCCTACTCGCCACCAACACCACCACCTCCGTTTTCAGGCGGGGCGGGCGGGGGAGAGAGGCGATCTCGTTGTACATGTTTTGGCTCTAATTCTGGTCGGTCTGCTAGTATATCTCGTCCGTTTCGAGGACAGATAGATGCCTTTTCGGTTTCCCACCAGTTGGAACCTATTTCTTCCTTTCTCACCGGTCGTTCTCATCTTCTGGGATGCCCTTCACTCAATCATAGACTAACCAACCAATGTCGACCTCGTGATTCTTTGTAACATTCTGTAACTGTTTATCCTCCCCGAGAATTGCAACCACAGTTTGCCTGGGAATGCATGCTTACTAGCACCTAAACCATAATATATAGATAGCAGCTTAGTGTTTTATTAATCTAGTATATTTAAATTGTTCCGTAGTTACATAGTTATAAAGTCCTGTTTGGGCGCAGGTCAGAGTTAAACCTCTGCGTCCCTTTGGAACACTTGTTCTATTTACGACATATTAATAAATTCATGTGGTGGTCCAATAAATGTTTATCTATCTATCTATCTATCCATCTATCTATCTATCTATCTATCTATCTATCTATCTATCTATCTATCTATCTAACTATCTTCTTGAACGTCTTCAATCCCAATTAGTCTATCAATTTACAGCAATCTCAGCAATGGTAGCGCTTCTGACGAAAGAAGCTACATGTATACATTTTCTTTTGCATTACCGCAATTTACCGGTAATTGCTCTTGTTGACACATTTCCTTGCAGCGATGGCATTTTGTTGTGAAGATTACAGACGTCTTAGTATCTGAATAATTTAATAATGCTTTTGCTGTCCTGTGTTTCATATCGATATTTTAGCCAAATTTTATGCGTGATCCATGCATGTAGGCCTATTCAATCATTCACCAACTGCTTTGTAAATCCAGAAATGGCTTACCAGTAGGACTGTAAGGTATTGACTGTGGGATAGTTGACGTACAGTAAAACCTCATTAATATCGTCTTGAGTGCGCGTTGACGGAGTTTGACTGTATTTCAAATTTATTTATGGATGCCGGGATTTCACTGTCTGTAAGATGTGTTGTATACTTACTAGTATAACAAACAATTGTTAAAACCAGCGGCGGTTCTATACAGTAGAACTTCGTTATAGCGTACTTAGCGGGTCTGTAAAATTGAGTACGGTTTATCCAGGGTACATGATATCCAATACCGTTCAATACGGGTATACAGCGCTTCACACGGGACCGTGCATTGCGGTGCTTTATAACCGCAGATACGTTATAACGAAGTTCTACTGTAGACGTTTGGCGGCCAGTCGAATCCATCCGGCGATGTTAGTGACGAAGTCGATTATTGCAAGCGCCGTGCATGTATGTGGTCGTTGTATAGCCACCTGTTTGATCTGCATCTGTTTCATGACAAACACATGCTTGCGGAGAACGCTTGATTTTTTGACGTTTTATGTAGGCTATAGCTCAGTCTGCTGAGACACGGTTTTAGTGGACTTCAATTTACGAGTTTTACGGTATCATCCGGGCTATAATGGGCTATATAGGGAGAGGGCAAACTGTCGAGGAAGACCCGCCAGACAGCGATTAGAAATACATCAAATCGCCTGGGGGCGGCTTCAGAAGACTTAAAGTGCAGTTTGAGAACGGAAGTATTTTGGAACCGTGTTTTTTATTGCTCGGCTTTATACGCGTTTGCCGGTCAATATATCTGCTTTCCGCTGGCGTATATATGGCTGCCCTATTGGCCGCCTAAGTTTCAGTTTCCGGTAGCGTCGTATATCATATCGGCCAGTCTCTCTCTCTCTCTCTCTCTCTCTCTCTCTCTCTCTCTCTCTCTCTCTCACTCTCTCTCATGAAGTTGTTTTTCATCAAAAATAAGCCCATAAATGTGGATGCTGAGTGGTTGGGGGGGGGGGGTCGACCGATTCTCCCACTCCTTCCCTCTCCGCCGATATATTTTGGTCGTCTTTATTTATGATCTCGATTATTTAAAACTGAATGTTAGAAATAGTAGAACAGGTGTTTCTGTATACACGACGTTGGCAAAAACCACGTCTTTTCGTCTATTGACTCGAAGGAGGACGGAGATTCGAATTCAATTGAGTTTATGTTTGTAGCTAACTTGGCCATGCATAGGTTACCAGGTGATCAGCTTATAAAAGTGCTCTAATGTTTGTGGATTGAAGGCGTGGCCAACTTTTGCTAGAACATTTTGGCCAACTGTCGTCGAATTTGGTTATCATTTTAAAGAATTTTTGCAATTATTTTCTGCGTTGTGCAGGCTATCTACTCCTATATACGATTGGTTCAGTTCACTGTCATTGGTCCAAATCATATATGCGTAAACTTCTATTCGACCTCTAGGCTTGAACCCCTCTTCACTTTTTGAGAATGGAGAAGGTATATGGGTTTCGGGGCACCCGCTTTTTCGTTCAGTCAGAGGATTACGCCCACGGGAGGGTATAATTCAGCGAGCGACCCCAGATAGTGACATGGATACTTGGATAACCAGAAAATGGGCACCCGTTTTTTTTAAATTTGTGTCACCAGAATTTACCTGCTCAACAGTCGCGCCAGCGTTGCCGACAATCTAGTGTGCGACGATTCAAATTATTGATCGGCTGTGTGACAGTATTATTACTGGAATGTGCTAAGTTTCGTGGCCGGCTTTCTTTTTCGTGTTTCGTGGCTGGCTTTCTTTTTCGTGACTGGTTGTCTGTTGCGTGACTGGCTGACTGGCCTGCTGTTTTCATCGACTGTCGTCTATTCGATGGCACCGGTAGTTTGCCCGGCGGAATTTTTGACGCGAAAAGCGGTTCCGACAAGGTGTTTTACACATTGTATAGTGGGTCTAAACTTTAAACTTGATGATGTCAGGCCTATTACCCAGTGCATGGCGGGTCACACAGGGGACCCAGGAATCCCCCCCCCCCCTATTGAAGTTGCCACCCCAACGGCCCCCTGTTAGGACCATATAATTACTACTACATGCCTTTCAACCAGGGCCGGCTCGTGAGTTTCTGTCGCCCTAGGCAAGCGGATCCATGGCCGCCCCTGCCCCCGATTTAAATATGTATATTTTAAATTTTATATATATATATATATATATATATATATATATATATAATAACTCGGATAATCCATTGTTTAAACACAGCTAGAGATTTCTTTTATTAGCCATGGGAATTCTGCATATACTGCACAGTATGCAGGCCCAATGCTATACTGGTGCCGTGTTGTATAGTGATATAGGCTTGCAGCGTCTAGCCTGAGTCATTAGAATTGACACGTCTTTGTATGCTGTTGATGACGACGCCGATTTTTTGATCCGGCCTGACGAGTCGATTCGTTTCCCGTATTACCGGTACTCGTTGAAAGGGCGTTAATTAAATTGTTTGTGCGCCGAGTTTCATGCGGGTTTCAGTTGCAGCGGATTAGCGAGACTTTTACTGATGGACATAATAATTATTATGACGTGCTCGGCGATCTTCTCTAATGGCCACAAACTTAGGCGTCAACTTGGATGAAAAATTGGGGGGAGAGGGTGGCCCAACCCCTAATTTCTTTCATCTTCCATAGCCAAGCCTTGCCTCTCAAAAACTGGGGACAGGGTGCTCGACCTAGCAGCCTAATAGAATTTTACGCATAATTCCACAAATTGTTTGAATTTCTACTTTTTGGAGGTTGAGATTATCATTTAGATTTAGAGTTGAAGAGGAGGGGAGGGGACAAAGAGTGAGGACCATGGAGGTATTATCCCTGGAGACGGCATTACGTCATTTCGGTGAAGCCGACTAGCTGGGAAATTCCCAGACGGCAGCCACAGTTTGGGTCTACCAAGATGGCCGCTATCACATGATTTGGGTCTACCAAGATGGCCGCTAACCATGGATGTACTATATTTAGCCTATGCGCTACTGGCTTCACGCAGCCTTGGCTAAAAATGACGCAATGCCGTCTCCTGGGATAATACCTCCATGGTGAGGACACACTTGCAGATTCTTGAGAGACTCACGACATAATATAGGCCTATCCCTTCCTCTGCATTTACCTGAGAGTGCAGCTTGCAAAGAAAATTTAATCTTTGTTCTCATGCCGCGCTGCAGGATACATCACGATCTTCCTTACGCAATGGTCTTGTCTTGATGTCTGCCTGTGACTAAGGCTGTCTTTGAAATATGCGTCGCCCGATCACGTGGCATCGACTTAGGCGTTATATTTAGCGTTTGGGGAAATTCCTCGCTCGCTCTGAACACAACCGGAGAGGCGTTATCATAACAAGGAAAGGATGGGACGCACAATTTATAGTTTACGAGTTACGTGCCCATGGGTGAGTAAAAGTAGAAGTAGTAGTAGTAATAGTAGTAGTAGTTGTTGTAGAAGATACTTTTATGGCACTAGTAAGGCTGCCGTACATACTATACATATTGTAGAACTGGTGATAACTTGCCGCAAGAGGAAGAAAGTGAGTCGATTTGTGAATAAATAAGTGATACTTAAGCGTGGCAAAATCTCCACGCGGTTTTTAAACAGCTGAAGATTTTAACGATGTCCACTGATGTTTGAGAGGAAGGTCTGTGGGATGAAAAATGTGATAATGTGAGTCCTTATGTGACACATATCATATAATGACCAGTCAGTGTTTCGGTGGTCTCTGTCTGTCTGTCTGTCTCTGTCTCTCTCTCTCCGAGAAAGAAAAAGCAGGTAGGCCTACTGCGGTACTAACGAAGGCGCTATATGAATTCACGAGATTTGGTGGTTGCATGAGCGGTCGTCCCCTCAGTGGCGTGGGTTGGTGGCGCCCCGGGGAGAAGTAGAGTTGAGTTTCATGTGTTGAGAGCGGTTGCACTCTCTCTTTATGGTGCCACTCCATCTTACCTTTCAGAGCTACTCCATCCTATTAACTCTATCCCTGGTCGGCCATGTCTTCGGTCCACAACCGATGTTCTTCTCAGTGTGCCCCAAGCACGAACCTCCTTGTTCCTGAAACGAGGTTTTGAATCAGTTGGCCCTATCCTTTGGAATGATCTTGACGCCAGTATGCGTGGCTTAGCAACTCCTAATTTTATGGCCCTCTTTTTGAAACGACTTAAACTTATCTCTTTGTCAATATACAGTAATTTGCTCTGCGCTTCCGAGTGATTCTTCAAAAGAGGCGCTATACAAATATTTTGTTACACTACATTACATATTGCGCCCCTTAACTCCTGAAAAAGTTTTACAGCAAAAAATGCCCTCAACAGTTTAGTGAGACACAGAAAGTCATTTATTTCACTTATTTTGTGCCCGCCAAAAATGTTGACGCCTCTCATCCTTGGTACTCGAGGGCATTTGCCCTCCCCCCATCGCTACGCCACTGCATCCCCTCCTGCCGTCGTTAGGGCCGGAAGGTGTGGTGCACTTTGGAAATTGTTGGAATCACGCAATATCTCAATATGTTTACGAAGATAAACCTACGAAGCCGTTTTTTTCCAGTTAGTCAACACGATGACGTATAGAATGTTACAATTATTATTATTATTATTATTATTATTATTATTATTATTATTATTATTATTATTATTATTATTATTATTATTATTATTATGTGGTAACTTTAACTTATCCGGTAGCAGACAGCGTGAACACATTACATTGTTAGTCATACTGTTATTGCTATAAAAATGCTTCCGTATTGAAGTCTCTTTGTTGTCTTCGTCATCCTCGTCACGACAACATCCTCTTGTCTTGGGAAAATGTGGCAGTGACTTAGCAGCAGTGTGTGACGACGTCTGGCAGGATTTGACGCATGTCAGCGGAGTTCACAATCGCAAGGTGGTCCATTTGCTTGTATGAATATGATTGACGATACGCTATGTACCAAGAGAGGAGAGAGAGAGAGAGAGAGAGAGAGAGAGAGAGAGAGAGAGAGAGAGAGAGAGAGAGAGAGAGAGAGAGAGAGAGAGTTACGTAACGTTGGCATCATGATGTTCGTAGCCCCCGAAAGGCCGATATCCTTTAGCTAAATAATTAGCTGTTTGGTAAAGAGTAAAGAGTACTAGGGTTATGTTGTTAGTCTTCTGTTTGCCTCCTGTATAGATCTGTCTTCATCTATCGAGTTTGGGCAATCCGGCAAGTTGTATTTTTCGTCGAAAACCCGTACCACTGGGTCTCAAGACCAGGCGTCAGGCCAGTTCAGATCACCGTGAGCACCTGCCAACGAATGTGCCGAGCGCTTTTCCCTTCATCAGATCTGAGGTCGGGACCTTCTGGACGCGCCATGTCGAAATGCTCGGCCTGACACCAGGTCCTGTTCTCCGACCCTTAAGGGCGCGGGCCATGCCCCCGAAATTTATGGCAGCACATCTTTTGGTGGCTGTTCGGCTTGCTGTAATTATTAAGTTACACCTGTTAATCCGCATGCCTATATAACTTTGATTGCTGGCTAGAGCCCTAGATGTTGGCACGCGCATGGATCTTTCGCGGGGATTTGAGAAATGCGTTCGCATCCTGGTCATCCGTATGTATGTATGTATGTATAGGCTTACTGGACTATTTATATAGCGCCGTAAGATAGCAGGGTCAAAGACAAGGCGCTTTACAAAGGGTATGACACTCTTAATTAGTTTCATCATTCTTATGAATTTTTGCATATCTATAGCCTACTGTAGCACTAGCATTGTCCAATTTCAAACAGGGTATCAATTTTATACTATTTTTGTGGTCTGTAAAACCTGACAGAGAATAGATTTTTGAAATACTTTGTTTAGTGTCGTTTCAAATTGCTCATTATTTTTCGTGATATTTCGAAAGCTCTAGAAAAAAATTGAGACAGAATATATTGACAATTCTAGTACGGTTTGACACAGCAAAGACGGGGACACAAGAATATGTGGTTTTAATTCGTTTCATCACTCTTCTGAATTTTTGCATATCTATAGCCTACTGTAGCACTAGTCCTTGCATTGTCCAATTTCAAGCAGGCCATGTTGGCCCACCCAATATTTGGCTTGTGGCGCCCTCCATGGTATAACTACCGGTATACCTGCTATACACAGCAGACCAGGTGAGTCACGGACTCTGTGGACGCTTTGCTCTGGAACATGTGTTATTACAGCGCTTCGGTGCAATTTTCAGCCGTGGAGAATGCTTATATAAGAGGAACGGCGTTTCGCTAATATGCATTAAAAGTGCCTGAACGCCATTCCGGTACGTTGTTCCCGGTCTCGACTACAGCCTTTCGTTTCCACGTATTCTGAATCTCACAACACTTCACATTATCTTTCCACCCCCCACCCCCGTTTCCTTTTGAGATTTAATCGGACTGTAACTTGCAGAGCTGTGGAAAGAGAGTGACTATGTCCTATTGGCGGTTTCAATGATGCAGCGCCGTGCATTTGATTTCTCTCTCGCACTCTTTCTTGTCTCTCTTTTGCGTGACATTGTTATGACTCCGTTGCTTGATCATTAGAGACCGGCCGAGAGGTAGTCTGTATACCCGGGTTCGCCACATGCAGGGACGTCGCGAGCCCGTCTGCCGCCCCGAGGCACATTATCCAGTGCTGGCCCCTGATAGCGCCCTCAACTTCCGAAAAATCCCGACAAACAAAAAAGGTTGTCAACTCTTTTGACCAGTTGCGTTGCGTGGACGCGAGCGGATGGTATAACATAACTAAGAGAAATAGCTGATGACCTCTTTTCATCTCCGATAATCATCACATTTCCGATAATCACATGTCCGCCGGCGTTAAATTATAGCGGTAATACATGGAGTGTTGCTGTGCTCTAGCATTTTAACGGATGAGCGGTGAAACTGCTGGACGTAGGCCTATAGTTGCTTACCAAGACTCCAAGAGTCAATGGTATGGGTTTGGCTGTAAGCTGCTGCAAGTACCTGACAACGCAGCTGCACAACATTGATATACAGTCGCTCATAGCAACCGATTGGCTATACAGACACGCAGAACAGGCCTTGGAGTAGACGCCAATTCGCGTGGGTTTTTTTTATCTTCGAGCGCTTAACAAATTCTGAGGCAATTACGTTACATTCCAAGGATGGTAATCGCATGCTAATGTATTCCTTGACAACAGACTGATTTATCCACGTGTTGGCCGGTGGCGGAGGAAGAGGAGTGGAGGATAGGGCGATATTTTAGATTCGTCCATTCGTCCATTGACACAGAAGATGGAGAGAAGCAGTAGCGAGGACGTGTTGTTTGTTGTTGCAGGCTACCGTTGATTGATTACAGTTAGGTGGTATTTTTTAGCAGAGAGGCGCAATTTGCTTTTTTCGGTTGTTGTTTCGACGTCTCTCTCTCTCTCTCTCTCTCTCTCTCTCTCTCTCTCTCTCTCACTCCGTCCGTATGTCTGCACTTTTTTCCTGTCCAAAAATCTGCTTGCATGGCCGAGACTTTTGCGGTTTAGAGATTGGTGTTGTATTACTAATCTTTGCGGTGTTGTTCACATTATTCTCTGACGCAAGAAATTTGAAATTCCTGCAGTCTTGGTTGGTTGGCGCCTGGTTTTTGTTGTTGGGCCTGTGTGTACTGTATATAAAATGAATGGCAGATGCAGGGAGCTGATAGATAGATAGCATTTCTTCAAAGACTGTAGGGCGAAATGCTTGAGCTATTTATTGACGTATTGCGGATGGCTCATCCCAAGAACGTTGTCTTCAACCAGTCACTGACGTAGTCTGATTTTGACGTAGGTAATATAATAGATAAGGGTTAATTTTTTATGTATGATAGTCTTTGTGTCTTCAGCCTTGACATCTTCTTATGAGGACGTTTAACTTGTTATCTTTTGATCTTTGTTCTCTTTTGATATTGTCTAGGTTTGGACGTAGGTTAACGATGGTTATCTACCGTTGACAGTTATCTCCGATTTTAGTGAGGCCAGTAAAATCTCTACTGCAGTCATTATTAATTTGTCCTGTCGATTTTGAACTTCTTGATGTTTAGGCAAGAGATCTTTATTATGCATCGTTTGACGTACAATTGATTTTGTTCCGATGATTTTCATTTTCACGTTTCATTTGTTAGTTCATTCAAGGTTACGGACATGTCGACCTATTTGACTTAATTATATCTTATAGACGCACAAGACTGAGGGCCATCAATTTTTATTGATCTCTACTGGCGCAAATTAGACGTATATAGGGTGTTTGGAATGGTGATGATGATCTGCACTTTATCTGCACTTTAAAATGTTATTTTACTGCTCTTGGCAAAAAAAGAAAGGAAATAATAAATGATAATAGGCCTACTAATTTTAATAGTAGTTTGATATCGGTTTTTAATAGTATCGATAGATTTAACATTTATAACGCACCCATTCTAAAGTCTAAACTTCTAAAGCTTTACCATATTGATGATCCGTGGTGCTAGACATACATACGCAAGATACCAGGTACTTGCCAGAAATAGAATTCAAGGGGTTAAAAGGCAAAACAGACGAGCGAAGGTATTTTAATGTCTTTGTGTGGAATAGATTTTAAAGTACTTGACTGGGAAGGTCTACCATACGGGATAAAAGAGAGTTACATTCTTAGGTCACCATACAGAAAAGGTTCTCGGGAAATTTTTGTGTGTATTTGCGATAAATAAACATAATTGTAAGTGGACCGGGAATCGGTTGATGAAACCGTTATGGAGTCGTGAGTGTGGATTATGTGGCTATTCGAATGACGTCATGGCGTGTTAGGCTTCCTAGTTTCGAGGAGGGTCGACGCTGCCGGACCCTGGGCTTACTTGCGGTGGCCCTTTTCCGGTCATAATATGCCGATCAATGCTCCGGCGGAAAGACGCCCGGGGTGTGACTGCTGGATGGATGCCCGAAGGATAACATGGAACGTTTAGCCTAGGCCGCCGGGCTGTGCTTGTCCAGGATTGTGTAACATGGTTTTCGCGCTAGGCGGGCCAGCCGGCCAGCAAGTTCGCTGGCAGGGATGGGGTGTCTTTTGTGGATAGGCTATAGCCGTCGCTGGGTTGTTACCCTCTATAAGAATGCGTTCCATTATCCGCGAGATAATGCGTTGGCGACGCGCGGACGACGCCGAGACTGCTTTCTAATCGACCGCGGAGGCGGCAGACGACGAAAAATGCGGTTTATTGGGTGCTTTGTCTGTGGTCCGAGGCCCGGTTGAACGAACGGTCGACCTTGTTCTCGATAAGCGTAATCTGTAAAATCGCAAACGTCAACAACAGATCATTGCAATCGAATGATAAGAAAATAAGTAGGTCACTATAGGCCTAGATATACGATCAGTGAATAATCGTCCATTATAGGCCTACACGTAACCACGGGCGGTGGGAAAGGTTAAGCCAAACAAATGCATATCTATCATCTGGAATTAAGAAGAATTCAGGTGTGCAGACTTTCTCTGCAGTTAGACGTTTCGCTGCTGCTGTGGTCTGCGTTTTCTAAGCCTTTCAAAGGTCATGACTGCTTTTTTCAAGATCTCATCAACAGATTCGAAAGATCAAAAGCGCCAAAATGAAGAAGACACTGATTTGCAGTTTCTGAGTTTAAACCCCGGTATCTTACTCAAAATAGACCAAAGTTTGGTCACCAAATAAAATTGAAGTCTCTAAAAAGAGCCTTGAAGCTGAACATTATGCAGATATATATATATATATATATATATATATATATATATATATATATATATATATATATAGAGAGAGAGAGAGAGAGAGAGAGAGAGACAGACAGACAGACAGACAGACAGACAGAGACTGACAGACAGAGGGGGAGAGAGCTTAATCAATTTATATAGCGCTTTTATAACAATTAACTGGTCGTCAGCCTGAATGTAGTGTTACCCAAACCATGTCAACTTGCTCTTGTGTGCAGTATGAGTGTATGAGTTCCAGGTTCGAACCCAGGTTGACACAACTCACCTAGTTCTGGCGTTCTACCAAATGAGCACCCGTTTGTACACTTAATTAAAGAAGCTATTGTAAACCACCCAATATCCGAAATAATTATTAATATTATTGTATTATTAATTATTATTTTTATTATTATTATTATAAACGACAATTTATATAGTGCTATATGTCTGGCGAAGGCCATAGTCAAGAACACTTTACAATAGTCTTTAGTAGGAAATGTTGAAAAGGCACGTCTTAAGTTTCGCTAAGAATCGGTCAGGGGTGGTCTCACTCGTTATGTCCTTCAAGAAGGAGTTCCACAATATTGGGTTCCCCTCGAAACGGATCGGCCCCCAAATTTAGCAGTCTTAGATGGGTGGGGGGGGGATAACAAGCTGAACTCGACGTCCAGACTCCAGAGCGAAGCCGCGAGCGTCTGTGGGTTGGTGAGGGTCGGTGTATCAGTCTCGAAAGATACTGCGGAGTGCGGACAGCACGGGTCGTGCAGGGCCCTGAACGTAAGCCAACAACGTTTGAAAGTTATCCGTTCAGGGATCCGGAGCCAATGAAGGCGATCTCGCAGTAATGGTGTAACATGTTCAATCCACCTGGCTCCAAATATTATAAGCCGCGCAGAAACGTCTATATATTATTATTAAAGCACTACATATGAATTATATGGATGTTTTCACATACGCTGACTAACCACGTTAACAAAGACATTATAGTACTAAAATATTAGGCATAAGCCTACAGGGAATGGCGTTTGCTATATTTTCCCCTCAATATCACCATGTGCTACTGGTCTGTTTGGTCATAAATCATTCTTGTAGCTGACAGTTTTATCGTGCTTGGTCTGTGAAGCAGATGTCTGCCTGAGAGAATTAGGTCATTGAGAATTTTTGCTATTCGCTTGACTATAGGAGGGCTTGTCAGAGAGATATTAGAAGTACCGGTACTAAGAACACGCTAGGCCAGCGGATATGCTGTGGTAACGTTCATATCAGTACCGGTACTGTTTTGGGTTTTGGGTTTTACTTTTGTTGTTACTAATTGTTGTCAAGTTTGGTTTCACATTCGTGTGGAATATACCTAAGTAAAATATAATAATAATAATAATAATAATAATAATAATAATAATAATAATAATAATAATAATAATAATGATAATAATAATCTATATATGTATAATAATCTCTCTCTCTATCTCTCTCTCTAATATATATATATATATATATATATATATATATATATACTGTATATATGTATATATGTATATAAGTAAAATATATATAAATAAAATATATATAAGTAAAATTTGCAAAGATGTGGACTTTAGAATTAAATACAGAAGATAAAATGTGTATTTTAGTTATCAGCACATAGATATTTCTGCTAGTGTAATAACCAGACAATTGTGTTTGTATTTCTTGCTCAGTATTATTAATTTTTTGAAAATCGTTTTAGCATTCAAATTAAAAAGAGGACTCAAAGCAAAGTTGGTTTCAGACCATACCTACAAATCAAACTGTATGAATTTTGTTACAGTATAAAGGTAGCAAGCAAGTAAGTAATATCTTGTGAATTTATATAGCGCTTTTGAAAGTAGTACCGCAGCAGCTGCTTTTTAGGGCACGTAGTCTAAAGTTGAAATAGCCATTGCCAACAATATAGGTCAGTTAGGCAGGGTCACTTTTTCCCGAGAAGGTCATCTTGGTTTACCTTTGTTGCGGACAGTTTATGCTTTGCTAGCCTTAACAAAAAGAGGATTAGACATGGATGGCTCCAATCTTGTTAGTGCCAAAACGAGTACGGCTGCTTATCCCTCCCCCATCCCCCCTTCCCGAAGCACAGTATTAACCCCTTAACTGGGCAACTATTTGTAACTCAATGTAAAAATGGACGAGCGTTACTCGGGGCACCCAGTTAAGGGGTTAAGTCAGCAGTCTCTCGGAACGTTGAACTATTGAGCACTTTGCCGTTGGTCCGGTTTGCGCAGTCCTTGCAGTCGAGTTGAAGTTGCTGCCGCGTACAATAGAGGTTGCCGTGACCGGTTCCCGCCGTCTAAGAATAGACGGATCTTGCGCTGGTCTGCAGCAGCAGCAGCAGCAGCAGCAGCAGCGGAGGATGCCTCTCAAGGATGCGGGACCGCTGTACAGTGGCCCGTTTCTCATCGATCTGTTTGGCGGCGGCGATGGTGGCGCTTTGGCTGTTGCCTCTGTGCCATAAGATGAATTCACTTGAACCTAAGGAGAATATTTTTCTTCTCATCCATCTTCGGTTATACTCTTTGAACTGAATATCTGTTCATTTGAGCCCAGGGTTGTCATGGAAACCGTTGCATAGATATGAGTTTGCATTGAGAAGAAGCAATTCATAGCTATACTGAGGTTATATTTGAAGACATGGGGTCGAATTCTTGTTGATTGATTCTTGATTTAATGCATACAAACATATCATTGATTCATATTTCGCTATGAAATATAATAATTTATATAATTAGCAATGATCTTTACAAGGGATGTTTTCCTATGGGGATGGTTTCACCTAAAATAATAGCCCATAAATTCAAACACGCACACACATTTATTTATTCATTTATT
This sequence comes from Metaphire vulgaris, assembly GCA_018105865.1. Classification (NCBI taxonomy): domain Eukaryota; kingdom Metazoa; phylum Annelida; class Clitellata; order Crassiclitellata; family Megascolecidae; genus Metaphire; species Metaphire vulgaris. Next base: position 6,512,075 of record CM030847.1, on the reverse strand, counting down.
GATATTTATGCTCTTGACCCCAGTGTACGTAATTTAACCACTGCTGAGTCTATGGCCCTCTTTTAAAAATGTCTTGAAGCTCATTTCTTTGTCAGTGTGCAGTAATCGTAGCGGGAGCGCTTCTGGGTGATTCTTCAGAAGAGACGCTTATACGAACATTCTATTGCATTACATTACTTATGATATATTTATGCACTGTCCCCTGTTATGTTGGCTTTAATGTATTGTCAAAGCAGAGCTGAGAATTGCAGTACTATCTTACTAACTAAAAATTCTATAGCAAAATAAATGTGCATGTGGATGCATCAGGGCTATTTCTAGGATTATCAATGGGGAGAGGGGGGTGTCGGTATATTTTAGGGGCCCCTGCTCAAAAAGTCTGACAAGAAAAAAGGTCATTTCAGGCTCATTCCAGAGGGTGTTGAGGGTATCAGTCTCAGATGGGTGGGGGTGTTGAGCGGGGTCTTAGGGGGTGTAAAGATACCATGATGTATGACTAGTATGGTCAACTGTATGGACTGTAGCAGACAGATGGAGAAAGAAGAGTCAAAGCAGTGACCTTACCTTGTCCAAGGCAGCTGTGATACTGTACTGTTATAAGTAAGTAGGTAAGTATATAAGTAAGTAAAATCACGTGAATTTCTGTAACACTTTTGAAAGTAGATACCAAAGTAGCTGCTTGTTCCTAGGCACTTAGTCTATAGTTTTAAATAGCTATGGCTGAAGTTTAGTGGTCAGCCGGGCAAGGTCAATTCCAGAGATCAGTTATGTTTTAAATTATGCTATGCTATGTTATGAATAGCAATTTCTGTTGAATGACGTTTGCCGCGACTGTATCGAAAAGAAAGTAGTGTAACTTGAAATGAGGTTTCTGTCAATGTAGACATGAGCTAGTTGTGAAGAAATAATTAACTGACCTGTTTTATTATGGATTCAGTTTTTTTGTACATCAGCGAATATTCCCAGTTTGAAGACGAAAGGTGTCACACAACGTCACACGCAGAGAGCTTTCTGTTGTTATTTATGAGGTATTTTGCAGAGGAGAAAGCTTGTGCTGTAATAAAACACAAAGAAGAGACGCATTGACATTTGGCATTTTCCAAGATATCTTTGAATTATGTGCTTGTTGATAGGAATAGATCTTGCTATTTTTTTCTGTACACGGCCATGTTTGTTAGGCAGACTTCTGTATTCTGTAGGATCATGCTTTACTGTTATGTCAGAGGAAGGTCTGAATAGCTGTTTTTCAGCTTGTGAAAATTTTGATGTTTCTCGTGTTTTTTTTTGCACAGAGGCGCGGTGGCATATCGTATCAACCGACGGATAAGAAGGCTCTGTATGTCAGGATGCTTGGTGAGGAGTCATGTTCTATGCATGAGTACCTATTGGCTAGCATCTTTGCTTTCTCGTTAGGAATTTTAGGCGTTAAATTACATGTAAAAAACATCATTACATTTGATGAACAGAAGAAAGAAGAGAGGACGATGGACGGACGGAACAAGATGCTGGTGATAGACAAGTAGAAAGATTCAAGGAAAGCTGACAGAACCCATTATTACCCAGTATTGATTCAGAAAGCTTCTGAAAACAGCGCGAGAGGGAAGAAATTACAGAGAAAAAGGCGTACCACAAGAAAACAGCAGAGAAGGAAGGCATACGACACCTGTGTGGACAGTGGAAAGGCTGGATGGGGCTGGCAGAAAGAGCAAAATAACCGCATGGTTGAACACACCTGCAACTGATAAGGGCAACTGCGGTTGATGTTGAAATGATGAGACAGATGCGGTTCGTGCCTGAAGCAACGAAATGTCTAATGCAGAGCAGCTAATAGGCATAGTCTAGGCATTTAACGTGAGACTTCTAGGCAGGATACTGGTTTATGTTTAGAAATTCTGTATGGTGCACGTGCCATGTGGTTCTATTTATATGACACAATTTGTTTGTTTCAGTCCTTCACTGTCCTTGTCTTCTCTAAAATGATTGTATTCATATTATTTTGGTACCTTTTCGTAAATCATTTCAAATGTTAGTTTAAAATTTCAAAAAAGTGTTGGAATTTAGTTGTTGTGTGAATATGGTCTTCATCTATTTTATGTTTTCCCAGACACCTGAATTATGATAATGACAGCCGTAAGGCACATCCAATTGACTTTTACGCATTCGGGTGAGGTGAAGGGTGGGTTCCATTTGTTTTCCCCCACAATTTCTTCAACATCAATACCCACTGGCTAGGGTGAGATTAGAACCCCCACCCTACGATTGCATGGTAAGAATCATACCGCTGCTTCATTTTGCCCCTTCTGACCTTTCTGAGCATGTCCCTCTCTGCCAGGACTACTTACCATTGAGAAGTTCTTGGCCTGTGCCAGTAATCCGGGTTTTAGACTGCTATTTCACTTTGCAACAAGTGCTGAGAGGTCGGATCAATATACAATGCTTATAGATCATTCAAAGTTTTATACTGGTGACCATTCACTTGTAGAGTATTTAATTTTGTTCCAGTTTCTGATCAGAGGCGTTCTAAGTAAAGCATCAAGAATAATTACTCACTCTTGAACGGCCATGCAATACATTACAATACAAAAGATTACAAATTACAACTAATTACACTAGATGTATTCACTTTGTATTCATTGCATTCAGCAAGATGCAGTGAATACAAAGAGTTTTTGACCAAAAAGTTGAAGTAATTCAATTCGTTATATGTGCTGTTATATAGAACAGATCTTGATATAGTTGAATTATATAGCTGTATTGTAGCTTGCCCTCCCAGTTCTTAGAAAACGTGATATATATGGCATCTTGATGTCACTGCTCAATCATGCAACTCAATGCGGCAGCCAAAGCCTTGTCTAGGATATCAAGATAATATACTGCCACAGTCTGTGATACGCTTGAATTGAGTTTCACAATGTAGTCAAAAATGCAGTTGTAATTCTTTAGCACTTGTGCACCTGCTGTTCACTAATCTGCCTGATGGCAGAGACTTATGAAATTGCCTGTCTCTGTTATGCAAATGACCTGTTGCTTGCTTGATTCATATTCAAGGAAATTAGGAAAAAATTGTTAGCTGCATTCATTATGAGTTCTTAGTTGCACCTTTTGAACTTGAAGTTGATTGGACTGCTGTATGAAGAACAGCGTGAATGAATTGTCAAGACCTGAGAACCATTGGGAGGAAGTATCAATGATACCGAGATACCCAGTATAATGGTTGGCCATTTTGGATGATTTAAAAAGATTTATTAGAATAAAAATGCTTGAATTTTGTACTGGGAAACAGTTTTAGATGTGAAAGCTACCAAGAATAGAGTGAGTCCCTGTTTGAGCTGTTTCAGTGGTTTTCACACAGTCTTGCTTAGCCTCCTAAACCACTTAAAATCACATTATTATTATATTGCCTACCCGGGTACTTTAATAGCTGTTTAATTAACACAACAGACATCTGTTAAAATTTGGATGTTAGAACTTTCCAGCTAGATCTCCACTTCCCTGAATGTACTAGATGGTCATCTTGTAGCTTGTTTTGTAGCTTGTTTTTTAAAAATATAAAACACGATATGAAAGAGATATTTGAACAGTGACTGCTTGTAATAATATTTTCTATACCGGTACTCAAATTCAGATTTGTGCGAGATTCTTGTTCTATGTCTTACTGTTTGTTTTTGAAGCCCTGACATTTGTATTTGTTACTTGCAGTGTTGATGTTCAAAGATGTAACATTACTGTGTTTTGAATACCATATTTCCATACCAATGGTATACCATACAATTTGAATACCATAGTTTCAAGCGCTTATTATTTATCTTGATTAGCATGTCATGTATCGGTTAATAAATATGATGATGGACTGAGCCGTCGATACGACGGATCTCTCAACCCAGATGCACACGTTTGTGTGAGAGTAGACAGATTCGTGATAAGCAAAAACACCCACATATGTCACATTTGTAATCACCAGAGCAGAGGCAGGTGGTTTGGGCATCTTTCGCCTCGCCCGTTTTTCAGTCTATACGGTCCCTTTCAAAGTTTTCAACTCCAGTCTTGCATACTGAGCGCCATGATGTCCTATCCGCAGCCATTGTCTCAAAGTCTTTAGGGTTGAGTTTGCACAGCTTCATGGTGGCTTTCAGGTTGTCATTGTAACGCTTTCTCTGTCCCCCACATGTTCTTTGACCATCTTCAAGCTGGCTATAGAATACCATTTTGGGAAGTTGGTGATCCTCCATACGGGAAACATGACCTGACCAGCATAGCGTCGACCTCATTAGGAAAGCCTCAATTCCAGAGATATGACAAATCTCTGTGACTTCTGTATCTGGGATTTTAGTTAATAAATATAGAAGCATATTAACTGTTATAGTTTCACTGGTTTGAACCACCCGTAATTTTTTGTATCACTGTTGTGTTATTGCATGCACTGGCGATAGCTTAGTTGCCTGATAACCAGTGGTGTAGCCAGGGTTCAGAAATAGACATTTGCAGGTAAAAAAGTCTCAGATGAGCAAGAAAACTTGTCAAGGACTTCTTTTGCACATTCATATATATTATCTTCCATCAACTGGTCCCAGCCAGAATAGAGGGAAGGGGAGGGGGGAGGTTCGGTACCCGTGTCGCCCCCACCAGTGGCCGTGCCGATGTGTATCACTGTGGATTTAAATGATTTCTTATTTTCAGGCGACGTCAAAACTCAGACGAAGCCGGAGCTGAGAAACGAGCACAAGAATGTACGAAGGAAAGGCAGCTCTTTGCAGTCGGAGGCAAACCTACTGGACAGTTAGTGTCTTACCATCTTACTTGTCGAGATTCTTTCAGCGTTGTGCATTGGCGTAACCACGGAGGGTGGGGTCGGCGGGCCCCCCATATTCCGGCCGGACCGGTTGTGAGATTCGTCAAAACCTGTGAGTAGTTGGGAGGCGGGGGAGGGAGGGGTAGTTTCAGATCGATGAAGCCACACCAGACTTCAACGCCCTGGAGACGACGACCTTTTCTTTGCTCTCAAAGAATTCTATGCTGAAAATGTCGACGTGTCCCCTATTCTGTAATCCTGGCTGCGCCACCGATGTTGGTCACAACGTGTTGTCGTGGCTGCAATTTGTGTGCCTTCGTGTGATGAATGATCCTGCACACATTTGTTTTTGATATGCAGTCTCCTACTTTAATAGTGATTAACAGTGATGCCTATAGTTTAGATTTTTAAAAATGTTTTAAGTAACTGACAGAATGGCAGAGAAAGACAGGGACAGACAGACAGAATCACTCTACGTTTGCTTATTCATTTTATTTTTCTTTAGATTTTTTTGATGCAGTTTCAGTTTATGAGTTGCGCTATATAGACTGCATTTTCAACTTATTATGTACCTGGTAACTGGTCTTTGTATTTAGATTAGGCTGTGGGACTAGCTTTAAAGGAGTGATTATAATTATATTCTGTAGGTACACAGGCCACCAGGTTGTCTGGCTTAAAGATCATGGACCCATTTTGAATAAATCAGTCAGTTTCCTCTGCTCAAAAAGTCCTAGAAACTATTTTGTCCATTATCAAAACACAATATAACAACTGGTTGGTCGAATGAACTTGGGACAGGACAGAAAGAGATTGATGATGAGAAAAGCGCTAGAGTAAAATCTAATTAAACCATAATGAGCGCTATAGAAATCAGGCTGATTAGTAGTGATTACATTACTACTGCTAATAACAATTATACACTTTTATAGCACCATTTCTAATACTCTAAGGCAGCGGTTCTCAACCTTTATAGTGTCGTGACCCCTGTAATTCAATTCTCCATGATGTGGGGACCCCCAACCCTAAAATTATTTTTGTTCATAATGATAACTGCCAAAAATAATAATGCCACGACAATTAAAATATTTTAAATCATTTTGATTCAATTGTCTGCAATGTCTATCCTCGAATGACAATTATATTTTTAAAAACTAGTAACTACCAATGTGGAAATTATGTACAAAGGCAAGTTTTACACATCAGAAAAGAGACAACTCCATATTTCCGATGGTATCAGGCGACCCCTGGCAAATCGTCATTCGGCCCCGTCGGGGTCGCGACCCACAGGTTGAGAACCGCTGCCCTAAAGGTATCAATCGATGGAACTTCAAGTTCATCAGCAAAAGACCAGGTCATTCCAGGAATCAGTCAGTGAGAAACATAACATTTGACGGGACTGCACTGGGACGTCTTGTCGCATGAAATACACCTCGATTCCATATATAAACATTGCTGTATATTAATGCAGTGTCTCCCAAACTGTGGGTCGCGATCCAGAAGTGGGTCTCAGGGCTTAGTCTAGTGGGTCGCGAGTTAAGGTGAAATTATATTCATTTTCTAGCCAATACCACAATGTCACAAGCAGGGGCGTAAACCTGGTGTCAACATTGGGGAGGATAGAATAATTTTTAAAAAGTTGACCCCCCTCAGAAATATAAATATCTCCTCCATTTGGGGGGGGGGGGTATTGCATAGTATGGTGGGGACTTTAAATCACCCATGAAATACGTCTTGACAAGCCAAAAAGAAGGTCATCCTGATATTTTTATATTTTTCCCTCTTCAAATACCCTGACAAGCAAAAAAAGGTAATCCGAAATGAGAGAATGCGGATTTGGCGTAATTCTGACATCAACATGATGGGGTAGGATAGCATTTTTACCATTTAGCCCAAAACATTGGGGCGATAATTGATACTCTGTCCCCCGCCAACTAATTATTCGGGGGACCGTCTCCCGCCGTCCCCCCGTGTTTTACGCCCATGGTCATAAGCCTTGAAAGTTGCCACTAGGCTTAGGTTTTAAGAAATTTATTTGCCTGCAATCCTCCATACACGGCTTATATTAAAATGATTACCGGTAATGTTTTATCCAATTTTAGTTGACAATAAGTTTGCAGGGTCGCGGCATATTACAAAGCCGCTGACGTGAGTCGTACAGTTGCAAAAAGTTTGGGAAACCCTGGCCTATATAATATATAATTTTACAAATATTATTTGTAAAATCTAATCTTATTTCGCAGTAACGCAAGGAAAGCATATTCCGATCATTTCGCCGTGAAACTCCACTAACAATAGGGAATCTGTGGTCGTGTTTTGGATTGGAACCAGTCGGTTAAGCGATTTTGCCTTATTCATAGGATTTCTAAGGCGCGTGAAAAGGGTATGTTCCCGGCAAAATCTTTAAAAAGATACTTTTCTAGACATTTCAATTTTTATTTCTCTCATTTTGTCTCTTTTGGCAAAAATATGAATAAGGCTGCCTAATACAATTGCCATAGTTTAATTCAAATTGAATCAGAGCATTTGTTTTGCCATTTATTCAGAGCTCAGAAGATTCTTTTCAACCAACGTTCGCCAGATGGCGCAATGCATTTTTTTGACATTGCATGCTATTTATTAGGGTCGCGGCACGTTACAAAACCGCTGAAGTGGGCGGCAGCTCAAAAATGTTTGGGAAAACCTGTATTAATGAATGTGCACGAGTCATTGCAGTGTGTCGACATAGTACTGTACATGTACAGCATTTAATGTTCTACATGTAATGTAATGTAATGTATATCATGCACCGTGGCTTTGTGACTTTTCGTTCAGGGCTTGACAGTTCGTCCGCAAAGCGAGCGCGAGTGATGCAGCGCCGTCTATCGTGCGGCGGCGGCGGCGGCGGCATCAGCACCAGCACCGGACCGGGGAGGACAAAGCGACCGTCTGCCCTGGCGGCCATGTCACGAGACTGTGCCAACCTCCTTGACGTACAATACATGACGCTCGCCACGGTGAGCCTATTTTCCACTCGGTCATTCGCCACTTTGAAGCATATAGACTACAATCAAGACATGTTAACTTGTTAAGTGACTATGGGACATCTTGTCACATGATATATATATAAGTATACAGTATACAGTATATATATATATATATATGAAATCTCTTTACATTTGCAGTTAAATTATATATATATATATATATATATATTGTTTTGCTGAGCATATGAAAAGCTGCTGTCTGGGCCAGTTAAGTAAAATAATGGTTTCAAGAACATTAGACAGAAAGAAAACAAACTGCTTGAACTTCACCCAAAAACGTATGACCTTGTGAAATTTTGATTTACGCGTCTGTTGATTTAGTTTCTCCATGCACTACTGTGTTGTTCACTGCTCTGAGTTTGAGTGTACCGGTATTACCCGTAGCATCCTACTCAAAAGTTATATTAATTGGTTTTGCAAATTCACTAGGATTTACTTCATCTGGACTGCGAGTCACCAGAAAATTTATAAATGAGACTCACGCTGATGGGACTGTTTGGTAAATGGCATGAAGACTTCATCCGTCATGCCCGGCTTCTGATATAACAGGATAAAACCACGTGTCTAAGGGCATATTTAATTGTGGTTTTAATTGCCTAAATTGAATTAAACTGAATTTCACTTATAACTTCATGAAAGTTATCCATGGCCTCACATTCGAAGTTTTCAAGTTATTGTTCTCGTGAGAACTTAAGTATTCACTTGGACGGTTACATCCTTTTAAAGTTAAAGTCATCTGTTAGTGATGTTCTTTACGGAAGTGTTCTGACTTCTGACAAGCTTTTAAGTGCAAGTAATTAATTGGAAGTACCGTATATGAGCTTCATTTCTTATTTATGTAGGCCTCTGACGTCCTTAGTTCTGATGATCAGGTACCACTGCTGCTGCTGCTGCTGCTGCTGCTGTTGTTATACTGTTACTGTTACTACTGATGGTACTTCTACTGCTGCTACTACTACTACTATCTCCATTACTGCTGCTGCTATTAGTAATGCAGAAATTAGCCTGACTGTATAATTCCTGTATAATTCCTGTGTAATTTCTGTGTAGTTTTGTGTAATTTTTGTGTAATATTTGTGTAAATTGTTGTGTAATTTTTTCTAGATCTTGTGTAATTTTTGTGATTTTTGTGTAATTCTTGTGTATTTTAGAAATGTATGTCCTCCATACAGAAATGGGATTTCAATGTGTTCACCTTGGACTTGCTCACTGATGGTGGGTGACTGCTGTTGTTTTCCCGACTAGTGTTGTTGCCTCTTACTTGCTGACATGACGTTAATGGAACTTTTTGAGCCTTTAGTCGACTTAGTTGTGGCTTTTGGCTTAAAACTTCATTACGCGAAGGAGAGTGTATGCAATTTTGTCCATTATCAGCTTTTCGGTTCTTTTCTTTTAATGACAAACACATTTGGATTTCAGTAGTTTTGCAATAATTATCCATGGAAAAAGATTGATTTGAAAACGAGTGTGTGTTTTTAAAAATCAAGGTCGAAGCCTGTTTCACCTGACACTTCACCTGTTTTTCAACTGCGGCTTCATTGAAGTCTTTCAATTGGATGTCGTCCTGCTTATGCGATGTCTCAGTAAGCAAGTGAAGTAATCAGGGATCTCTATGATGACTAAAATCTACACATTTCTTGAAAATTGCTGGGTTAATTTTATTAATTTTAAGGGTTTTCATTGTTGCCATCTTCATATTTGCTACCCATAAAGTCCTGCAAATCGCTTAATTATTCAAATTTGCCTACTTGTGTAAAATCAAGTCTTTAGATCTAAGCTTAAAATCTTTCTTTCTCTTCCAAAAATCATTCCCCCAAAGCTATACTGTTCCAACCACAACACTGTGGATATGACAGTTGTTATATCCATAGAGTGTTGTGATTGGCTGGCTGACTGCATTTCAACTGCAGCAACATCAGCTTCAGGCTAAATGTTAAAGAATAAACAGCTGCTGTGGTACAACTTTTGCAAGTGCTATATAAATTCTCAAGACTTTACAAACTTATTTACTCACGCACTCATCCACTCACTCATTCACCTAGTGATCTGCATAGGACATCATGTTTTATGACCAGGGAACTCGAAAAATTGGCCAATGATATACATTAGTGCTGGAGAAGTTGACAATCATGGGCCGTTGGAAATGAAGAATCAATTAATTATCTTATCGAGCGTTTTGAATTTGAGGAACGAGGCCGTGGCCTGTGGCTAAATTGCCTATCGTGAATTGTCTTCCACTAATGGGTCTCTGACCACAAATTATGGCTTGGTAATGTTCTTTTGATCTTGCCGTCAATCACCTCCCACTCTATTGAACGACCAATGAAACCTCCTCCTCCTCCATCCTCCCCTCTTTAGCTCCAGTGTTAGTCCACGGTGAGCTATTGACTCGTCATGGCTTTTTTGCGTGTGTGAAGGGGCATGCATGTAGATGAGATCCACGTTTGAAGCGATCAATGTTTCTAATTGATCAATGTTTCTAATTGATCTCTAGCTCTGATCGAGTCGGGATACTACTTCTCGAACCCGTTCCACAATTCCGTTCATGCGGCCGACGTCGTCCAAGCAATGTACTGCACTTTACAAGAGCCTCGGGTAATTTATTGTAGTTTATGCGTTTTTTCCCATATTTATTCATGTCGAATTCAATGTTGATATCAAGACGTGTTCACTTAACTATTTTGTTCGTGGCAAAGGAATTTTCGTTTCAGTCATTGACGTTTAAATCTTTATCTTCAGTTTTTATGGTGCACTGATAGTAATGCATCAGCGATCAGCCTAAGGTACTACACAACCATATTAATTTCCATCCAATTCCTGTGTTGGTGGATATGTTAGTGCCCTGGGATCAAACTCAGGTTAACAGATCATCTAGGACAGCTAACATCTACAAGACATCTACCAAATGAGCCATGAACTACTTGTTCTAAATGTTACCTGTAGCTAAATTCTCTATTTATTTAGTGAGATAAATGTTCTATGGATCGAATGTTTAAGAATTATATGCACTGGAGGTTATGAACACTTTAGGCAGAGGTATAATTCATTATTGTTGTTGAAGTGCTAATATTTGTTGACTTGCAACAGAGAGGGAACAAAGGTCTTAATCAGAGATTTTGCAAATCCACATTGTGCTGAAATTTCTGCTTCGTGTTTCGGGTGTGTTGACACAAGTTATTATTGCGTTTCGTGCAGTCCGAGTGTATTGCTGTGTTGTTAAGATATCGAAACATCTAAAGCCAGTCGAGAAGATGGCTGCCATTATTGCAGCCGCAAGCCACGATATTGACCATCCAGGAGTCAATCAGTCATTTCTAATAGCAACAGCCAATCCTCTGGCTGCTCTTTACAATGTGAGCAAGCAGAGTTTAATGAGTTCTTTGGTAATTTGACAGTATTAACATGGTTCTTTGTGGATTAAAAAATATTCTAGAAATATCCTCAGTATCATGTTACTATCTTATTGTTGTTATTTGATTTTCTGATCATGTTTAAATTAAGGATGAAAAGATGTGGAAATTTCAGTGCAATAATAATAATAATAATAATAATAATAATAATAAAAGTAATAATAATAATAATAATAATAATAATAACTACACGGTTATTATTATTAAGTGACTACGTGCACGATAAGCACTGTTCGATTTGCCGGGGATGTTGGAGGTTTATATCCCACTGTGTAGTTGTTATTATTATTATTATTAAAATCAGTGATTTTTATTATTTAATTTCTTTTCAACCATCCAATTTATTATCAACCATCCAGCTTATTATGTGTTCATTTCTTTGCATTCTTAAACATGGAATAAGCTTTCTTCTGAAGAGTTATTATTACGGTATGCTGAATGCGAATTGTTTTGGTGCTTTGTGCTTGTATTGAATCTCTTGATCTTAATGTAAAATTGGTTTCATTTCTTTGTTGAAGAATATATCAGTGCTTGAAAATCATCACTGGCATGCCATGATTGGAATTCTCCACGAGTCGCGGGTATTCGAGCATGTTGACCGCAATACGTGGCAAGTTTCTGACAATTTCTACAGTTGGTTGTTGCCCGTTGTATGACTACTGTGATACCCAAATAATCTCATTGTCGATACTGTCTGTCTTTCGTGCCTGAAATTAGCTTGACATTTTAAAATCTCCTGAAATATTAAGATTTTTGGTATATGACGTCACTTTTGCTTCTGAAAGGCAAGCGTAAGTGATGCTAAGAAAGAAATTGAGCACTCACTATGATTTTTTATGGCTGACATGAAAGTTGATAAAAATTTTAGAAGAAAATTTCTGATAAGTACAAGAATTTTCTAAGATGCAACTCTAAATCTAAGCAAAACTGTCTTCAGCTTAAATTTTCTAGAAGTTTTTTAAAGGACTTTTGTTTATGTGGTTTTGATAGGAATTTTTTGCTCTGTTTAGCCATGAAACTTAAAGATAAGTTGAATAAATAGCAAGGCATATTTAAAATTGAAACTTCTGTCATGAGTAGTGATTGGTTTGTTGAGTGCAGTGTTTAATCTAGACTCCTGGACTCCGGGGGGAAACTGACAAAGCGGGGGAATTCTGCTAGGGGCTGCTGTTAGTTGATGTAGTATGCCAAAATTTCCGGGCAGGAATTTGAAATTTCCGGGGGAAAGGGCAATTTCCCCCCGGAAACGGCCTAGATTAAACCCTGATTGAGTGATGATTAATTGTTTCTGGTGATGAGTTTGTCTTCTCCTGAGTAAACTTGAGCTTCGTTGTTGTTACTCAGGAATGAGGTGCTCTCGTTGACTCAGTGCCTGATTCTTGCCACAGACATTACTCGTCAACAGGAGATTCTTGGATCTTTCCGAGTAAGTTGTGCGACCTTCACCTTCACCAGCATGAAGTCTGTTGATTTTAATGAAACAATGAAACAAACGATTAATTTGCCTGAGACTTTCTTAATTACCATTCACTTTTGCAATCCAGCTTATCAATTGTGATATCAATTATGATATCTGTAGATTAATTGCCATACTTTTGCATAAGATATTTGAGAATTTTATGTTCCGCATGTTTCTAAATGTTGTTCTGTTTATGAAGTGTAATATTATACAACCAAAATAATAATAACACTAATAATTATCAGGAATTGATTAGGTTGGCTTATGGCACGAGTGCTGCTAGGACTTCTAGTATATCTGCCATAGCGTATAAATGACATACAAAAGTCATATTGGCTCACTTTTTGTAAATTGAGATCTCTGTTGTAAGAAGAACTGTGGTTCATCTAGACCAATGGTTCTGAAACGTTTTAGGATTTTTTCCGTTGTGGCCCCTTAGATATGTTTTTGTTGGCTTGCAGACCCTATAAAATTTAAATATTAAATTAACTATAACTAGCATATAGGCTACTTGCATTGCCAGCAAATTAATTATTTACCGGTAATTATAAAATTGCAACTCTTAGTAATGAAATTTGAATTCAAATGGAATCAGCACTCTTAGGGCCATCAGTGTGTCCCATAGGGGACTGTGGACCCCAGTTTGAGAACTGCTGATCTTGACATTTCAATTTGTAGTGAAGATATATATATGCTTAATTGTACAGTATGTGTTTCTTTATCTGTTGATAACTGTTGTTAATTCCTTTGGTTAGGATCATCTTGACAAAGGCAGCCTTGACCTACAGTCAAGCAGTATGCACAGAAGTTTCATTTTGCAGGTTCGATTCTTAATTGCTGATCTGACCTTATTTTTTGCCAGATCATTTTATTTATTTGTAGCAAGAGATTTATATGAGCAAGGTCATTTCTCAAACTTTCTGCGTGTCTAACTTTCAAAAATGACTTCTAGTTATTTAAAACAACCGTTTTTGTGTACAGTAGAACTTCGTTATGACGGACTCAGTTATAATAACGTATCCTCAGTTATAACATACTGCAATGTAAGGTCCCATGTGATGTGCTACTATGTTGGATGGCATTGTCTATGACTTACATACTATGTCTATGACATAGTTGGATATAACATGCTCAATTTTACAGACCCACTAGGTACATTATGACAAAGTTCTACCATTTATCTTTAGAAATAGCAGAAAAAATATTTGGCAATGTTTGTACTAAGGTTGTTAAAACCGCTGGTATTTAAGGACCGGTTAGCCGTTCAAAAAATAACCGGTTAACCGGTCGTTAGCGGTAGATAGGCGTCTTTCCCACAACTAGCCTTGAAGTAGACCTACATCAGAGTGCTTTGATGTTGCCTGCGCTTGAGTTAGCATCATTTATAGGCTGAATTGAAATTACGGTTAACCGGTCGGGGTTAAAAGAACCGTGTCATGCTCTTAGGACCGGTTAGCCGCTAACAACCTTAGTTTGCACTGAGAAAATTTCTTTCTGCTCATTCTGCTTGATGGTATCATGAATGATATCTGTGTGTTTGAACAGTACATTACCGTTGTGATTGCTGTTGGTTTAGATAATGTTAAAGTGTGCTGATATATGTAATCCTTGCCGACCATGGTCACTCAGCAGGCGCTGGAGTGAGATGATCTGCGAAGAGTTCTTCCGACAAGGTAGATAAGTGAGGGAACAGTTGGTCGTGTCCTGTGCTAAATATCTGCTTATTCATTTTATTTGAAGCTATGATGCCAATTAGATTATAATACCTGCATCAAATTTTCAATGTCTTGAGCAGGTAAATTCGCCAAAGTCTGGCATGTCAGATTGATTATGGTGCAATTTCTGCAGCTGTGTTATACTGTACACAAGAAAATTCCACAAAGAGCAGCTAATATTTTAAATACGGGCATTTCTTTTCTAATTTATGTAGTGTCTTTTAATGTTCTAATTTATGCAGCTCCACTTCATCTTATACTTTATGTTGAAACAAATTATTTTACACCATTAACACTATGCAGAGCTGGGGTTATGAAGGTTATGAATGGAGTGAGAGATTTGCTTTGGGTTTTGCGGGTGGGCAAGTCATTTGGGTGGAGCCGAGTGGATTGGGCTTGTTGGGTCATGAAAAGGGTTAATAAGATGGAGGGATTGGTTGAGGTGCGAATGGATAGAAATTGAATTCACTGTCTGTTCGCAGATGCTCTAAGACTTGAGACCATTTTGGTTGATTATTGTCCAGTTGTCTAGTAAGTGGGCGGGAAGTTAGCAGAGTGGTAACAACGTTGGGTGGTGGAGCAGGAGGTCGCAGGTTCGAGTCCCGCAGGAGCCCCAAAGGTCGACTCAGCCTTTTTCGTGGTGGTAAAATGAGGAGCAGTGGTAAAAATCCCTGCGATAAGTTAAACAGGTACGCTACGCAATACACTAGCCCCATATCCGTGGCATTGCACGCCTGGCTGAGGGCTATAGCAACGGAGATCAGCACCGCCCTATGATCCTGTGAGGCTCGGGAAGAACTTTGACTTTTTTTTTACTTTTTAGTAAGTAATTTGTGTTGTTGTTATTGGTGAAAACTATGGTCTTTTGTGTGAATGATCATTTTGTTGGCTGTGATCCAATGAGCATTCTGTCTGATCTTTCTGATCAGGTGACTGTGAGCGCAAGTTGGGATTGTCTGTTGCCTCGTTCTACGATCGCCAAAAATCAACGGTTCCCATCATACAAACTGGTAAGGCTCTTATTTGTCGTATTCGTGGGAAGGTATAGAAGTTTGCCACAGTCGTATATTTTGCATAGGCTAGCTGAATATTTTTTACAAGTATTGACAATCTTGTTATTGTTATTGTTCATGACAAATTATATAGCGCCGTAACATAGCAAGGGCCAAAGTCAAGGGTGCTTTACAATAAACATAGAAACAAGATGTTGAATAGGTGCATCTTGTATGCTGATCCAAAATGCATTTCCTATTCCTTAGCATCGTTAATTGTGTATTTTAATACAAATGTTGTTGTTTGCATGTAGGCTTCATTGCAAATGTAGTGGAACCTTTGTTTCTCGAATGGAACCGTTTCCTTGGGAGCACGCTGACCGAGCTACAGCTGGGCAATCTCCGACTTAACCGGTCGAAATGGGAGGACGTCGTAACGCAAGAGAAACTTCAGGCGCAGACCGTTACCGTAATCGCCTGTGCCGAGAATGTTACGTCTGCTCCTGTCGAGGTTCATCGTGGCGTTCAGGACGTTGTTGTCGACTTAAATGTTTCTAATTTAAACGACCTTGAAGACGACAAGGAAAACGCCAATCCAGTGCTCAATGACTCCAATCTTGTAGATATTCTGACTCGCCAGTTCGGCAGAAACGGCCATCGGCGCCACAGTCTGCCATCCGATCGTACTTCCGACGAACCCGTTCCATCCGCTTACCGTGGCGTGACGCAGAGCCGCCGTCACAGTCTGCCAGACTGTGAGCGCAGCGGGGAAAACTGCCCGAGCCTGTCGTCGATGGCACGGCGACTCTCGTCGCTTGTGGAGTGCTCGCCGGTCGGCGACGACCACTTCGACTACGACAACAATTCAAATCTCCATCGCATCATCTCGTGCGAGAAGAAGAACTCTGAGAATTGTTCCCTGAAAATAGAAAATCCCGAACTGTTCGGCGCCGGTCGACGGCGTAGCGAGATCGTTCAGACCAGGCGCCTATTTCCGGAAGGCCTCGATGCAAATCGCCGGCGTGCGAGCTGTCCTCTTAATGTGGTAAATCGCATATCCTGTGTCACAGGCTCGGGCAAGAACTCCTCTAGCCGAGAGACGGGTTGTCCGTTACAGCGACAACAGCAGCCGTATTCGGTTGCCACTCCGCCGTGTCGTCTGCCACTGTCGAACAGGCGGATCACCGAGTGCGGCGGAACGTTACGGAAGTTTTCGCTGACGTCATTCGATGACGCACATCGCACTGCTGCAAACGCCAACAGGAAACGATCGCGTTCACTCGTCACGTCCACGCTGCTCTACCCCATCGATGAAAACCTGAGTCGCCTGAGAAGTCTTATTACGAACGCGGCGTGCGATTCGCTTTTCTGGTTGCAACCTGGAAAATCTGTTGGTGGTCAGGGGCACGATTCACTCCTGGAAGGAGCTGATGATCGCATCAATCATTTCATTACCTCAATTAAATTGCCAAAGCCACCGGTCTTGTCTGTTGTGTCGAACACCCGCTGTCAGGCAGAGAATAGCTCAGGTAGGAAAAGAGATGATTGAAATAGCTTGTTATTGGCATCAGCAGCGGTAATTCATGTCGTCAAATTTAGATTAAGCGCATAAGAATAAGCAGCTACTGCGGTACCACTTTCGAAAACACTATATAAATTCATGAGAGCTTACTTACTTACTTCATCTAAAGATGAACGATTTTCTGGATGCTTAAATTATGTACTTTTTGAGCCATGTGATAAATCTCATTTATGCAAGTGAGAGAAATGAAAGTAATGCATAAGGCATATATTGCTTTTATATATATATATATATATATATATATATATATATATATATATATATATATATATATATATATATATGGGGCTACAAATCTTTGAATTGTAGGCAACACAGTATGAAAATTATGCTAGGAACTTTAATACAAGTTACACTGTCTTTAGTTTATCTGCTTTATAATAAAAGATTTCTAGTAACCATTGTTAAGTGTCTTAATTTCATTGACTAATGTAGAATATGCTAAATACGTTCATGTTTCAGTCCAACTAGCATTACTGACCTGAAATTCTGTTTGTAAAGAAAAAAGCCAAACAGATTGTGATGTATACATTATATTTGTGCTTGAAACATAGAAATTGAAACGACTGACTTGTGCGATGCATTTATTTATAGGAATTGATGTGTACTCCAGTGATTGTGTGGTACCCGCTAGCGTCAAGGTCAGTCAAGGGCAAACATTCCAGGTGCTCAGTTCTCGTCCGGTCATCTCGCGAACCGTTGACATACACAGTCGACCGCCGAAGGGTGTCACCCGTAAAGCGGCGTCGGTCTTCTCGTCCGTTTCAGATGGCGAAGTAGTCCCGCTGCTGCCAAAACGGGTTGATCTTCATGGCTGCGACGATGAAATTTGAAAATTGACCAGGAAACTTGTGGCAGAATTCAAGCATAATTTCACACAAATCATTGTCCATAAACAGCATAATGTCGTGTGGCATTTATGTCCTACTGAAACTGTGTAGAAGTATGTAAGATATGTTGCTGGACAGTTTGACACATACCGGTACTCTGGTATCATTATTGGAATTACCAAAGCACAGTATATGGCAATGCATGCTGTGATGCTGATGATGTTTATCTCTGCTTGTTAAGAAGGTGTTGAAATTGCTTCCATGATTTCTAAGTTAGTTTAGTGATTCCTGTCGATTTGTATGAAGTATTGCATTTGCGAATCGTTAGCAGCACCCTTGCTATGTTTTGTGATGCCCTCGTGTGGATTTTTTCTCCAGAATTTCTATCTTACGTTGCAAGGTTCAGAAAACCATCTCTTGATACACTTTTATGAAAGATGATAATAGAAATAAGTAGAATTACGTACCCTTGTTTTGCTTTGACAAGAGGTTAAGAGTGAAGTTCGACAACGATGCATTGAAGGCGCGGTGAGAGAGACTTGTTTTGTTGTCATTTGTGAATATACAGAACATGCTATCAAAGATTCAGCAAATATATTTTAATGCTCAGTACAGACACACGTTCACGAGTGCAGCAGACTCTGTGTATTCCAGAAAATAGACCGTCGTTTTGTACAACTGACAACTTGATTAACGGAGTAGACGATTAGTGAAATGGATAAATTCATAGGCCTATCCGATTAATTATTATTGTTTCGTGACATTGTCTCCTGCAATCACGCAGTTACAGCACTCCAGCAGTAACAAGTGCTTTGGTATCTTGACAAGTGCTGTTGCACTGTGTAGAACACATTATTTACTGATAGCCAAGTCCTAGGAGCATTGAAGATGTGTCAGTTAAATTGTCTTGTTGATGGTGGCAGCTTTATTTTTGAAAAACTACTTATGGAAATCATGATGTATAATAATTATACGTAGTGAAGTTAGCAGTTAAATATAATTCTCTTTAAAAGAAAGCTCTGCTAAGCTTATACGCAGGCATTCATAAGCCTACTATTTTTTTCATCTGTTCTGTTTGTTGCAATGCAATTGATTTTTTAGAGTATTTAGCAGATTGCTTACGACCTCAGTGAATTAATTATCAGCTGCAGTGCATCAGTGGCGTAGCGAGGGGGTAGAGGGTGGCAGCCGCCCCCGGGGACCGAGGTGGGGGAGGGGCGCCAAAATCGGGTTTCGGGTAGTAAAATAAATAAGCGACGACCTTTTATTTCTCACCGGGGCTTTTTGTTGCAGATTGAGGGGCCATCAAAGGAGGAACATGAGTGACAACCATTTTTTGCTAGTCAAGATTTTTTGGAGGTTGAGGGGCTCCGTTGATACACTTTTCCCCTGGGCGCCGGATACCCTCATTACGCCACTGCAGTGAATAATGGTTTTACACATTTCATCATAATTGTTTCTTCATCACTTGTGATATGTAATGGTTGCCATTCATAAAGCACGCAGGCTGCAGCTGTTAGAGAAAAAGACTGGCCTGAAACCGGTGTAGAGCAGTCAATGACCGTTCGTGTTCCCTATATTTTTGACTACGCAGTGATTTCGTTTACAATAATTTAATAAAAATTCAGGCAGTTCTGGCTTAGTTTCTCACTTTGTAATATCATGCACTTATAATGCAATATCTATTCGAGGAACTTCTTCCGTTGCTGACCTCAAGGAACCAGTTGAGAGTCGACACATAAATTTTTGTCTCCAGACATTTTTTTTTATTCATAAGACCTTCGGGAATTAAGTATCGACGGCATTAATATATATATATATATATATATATATATATATATGTGTATATATATATATATATATATATATATATATATATATATAGCAGCTATTGATTTGTAGTCATTGCAAAATGGCAAATTATTTATTTTTTTAATGACAAGTTTCACGTATCTGTAGTAGGTTTTGCAGTTCTCATATTCCTCTATTTCCTACCTCCTCTTTCAGATGAACACTCGATGTTAGTCAATGAATACTAATGTATTTTTCCCCCGTTACTCGTGTGTCGGAACCAGAATCCTTGCCTAATGTTCTCGGTTGTTTTGTGTTCGTTTGCAACTTGTTGAATGAACGGCCGAGAACTTTTCCGGCAGTGCGAACTACTGTTGCCGTATTCATGGTACAGTCGTCACTGGTAGAATTTAGATGTTCATTTTATTCGGGCTTTGCTGTATCGTCCTTCAGTACGGTTGCTATGCTATTAACGTGGGTATATCGTCTTCGCAGGACTGAAATGCTTTGTCCAAGAGATTTTCACACTGTTTTGGTACAGACCTTATAGTGTACAGTTTTGAATCTGTTGCTCTTAACGTGCCGCACATTTATCACGATTTATATTTGGTTGGATGGAACTGATCATTGCAAAGGTTGTTTGCACTTTTTGTGGAATTTCTCTGTTTCTCTTCATATCTTAACTTGTTGTCTTTGAATGAAATTTTTGGGTTCTTCTAGATGTGTCCATATATGTATTTTTCTGATAAACTGCTTTGTTTTGGTCCGCCCTCCTCGAGTAGATTCAGTAGCATATAAATGTAAGAACTGCTGAGCTGTCTTGTATGAAGGAGATTTTTAGGCAAGGGGTTAAAATTTTAAATTGTTAGACTAAAACCTATGTTTAAAGTGTTTTTGACCTAATCTATTGCACAACTGCTGCGGGCATTTAATAGTTTTTCAAGACAAATATGTTAAGTAAGCAATTGTTGCATGTAAGCTCAATAAAACACAAGAGTATTAGCTTTTAATAATGCATTCATGCATAACCACAACCAGGAGTTGCTTACAAACACACACACACACACACACATACTATACATGAATACATGCACTTGTATGGGCTATTTTTTTACTGTAGGCTATTTATATAGAAATGGTTATAGCAGCTGAAACTCATTGTGAAACAAGTTGAAAATTTCCACAGTTAGATAAAACTAGTGATGAACATGGAAGTATGTATTAAGCATCACAGAGAAATATGGTCACTGCTGTGTACATGTAATAGAAATGGGACATACAGTGCATTATAAAGTGCAGAAAAATAGCATAATACTAATTAACAAGCTCACATTTTGTAACAGGCCTACACAGTTTAGAATTGAATTCACTTAAATTACTGACGACATGTCAACATAAAGATCTTGACCAAATAGGGGCGAGTTTTGTAAGCTGGCAATGGCCATATTTCCTTGTTCAAAGTTTATTTTGTTTGCAATCTTTATTTTGTTTGCAATCTCGGTTTTTTTCATCATCATCATCTTCTTCAGTGCTTTCTTCTGTTTCGCTGTCACTAGATTCGTCACTAAAATTGTAAAAACTGTCACCAGTTAATTTTGCAACCAATTAAAAATTCAGCCGTTTTAATGTTTCTATTATCAAAAAGCCTGTTCATCAGAAATAAACACATGGTTAGTTTATATGAAGATTTTAACTAGCAAGTCAAAGTCACTGATTTGCAGCTTGTTAAAATAGGGAGACCAACACCAAAGTGAAGCAAATCCAATTCACCCAATTTTTTTAAAATCATGTCTTTACCTATCATTAGAATTCTCGTCTGCACTGTTGTCGTTATTGTTTTCATTGTTATCATCTGACTCTTCTTCATCATTTGCAGCATCTGATGGACGGCGAAACAAAAACACAAAGTTATTGATAAAAAAATGGCAAAAATAAAAGTGGCTGCTAGGTCATCTCTCAACAGTGGAAGGTTTTTTTTTACCCAGGAGCAAGACATTAAAAGAGCCTTCCATCAGTGACAGCTGTATGCAACGATTCAATGAAGTCTTTAAACTAAATTCAAAATAAACGGAAGTGTTCACCAATTGCAATCTTTTCTTCTATGAGTCTCTTGAAATTTAAAGCTTCGGCATTCTCAGGTTCATACATCAAAACTATAATACATCAGAAAACAACTTGGTTAATCACCTATCACAATGAACACACTTAAGCTAATTGTCTCGTTAGACTAAAGTGATAGAATACTTTTGCTCAGAGATGTAGTACTTGGTACTTGTACTTGTACTCGAGTTGTACTCGAGTACAAATTTTTAGTACTTGTACTTGTACTTGTACTCGGAGGCCAGGTACTTGTACTTGTACTCGTACTCGGAGTTTTAGGAATGCAAGTACTTGTACTTGTACTTGTACTCGGAGGCCAGGTACTTGTACTTGTACTTGTACTTGAAGCATTGTGTACTTGCTACATCTCTGCATGGCTACATGTACTTCAATGGTACCAGTAATGCTGTTCCTTTAGGCTAATGACAAGCACATCCTCACAGATGGCCAAGTACCTGGAACTCAACGATATTTATGATGAAGCCACTGATACCATCGTATTTTTTGGAACAGTGAAGTTAATAGAAAGGAGTTCAACAGGCTGTATAATGCAGCCATTAATTAGAGACCTTAGTGTGCCTGCTTCTGGCGCACCAATTAAACGCGTATTTAGCCAAGCTGGCTTGATCGCGAGACCGCATAGGGTTAATATGACCGATGCAAGACTATCATCTCTATTTTTTAGTGCAACTGTGATGATATTTAGATGCTAATAGTGTCAATTTTATTCGTGGCCGGACAAACTGTCCGAGAACAAAATGTCACGGATAAAATGTCATGTAGAAAATGTCATGGGGACAAAATGTCAGCGGAAAAAATGTCAATGTCAAAAATGTTGTACTAATACTTGGAGGCCAGGTACTTGTACTTGTACTTGTACTCGGAGGCCAGGTACTTGTACTTGTACTCGTACTCGGAGGCCAGGTACTTGTACTTGTACTTGTACTCGGAGGCCAGGTACTTGTACTTGTACTTGTACTCGGAATTTTTGGAATGCAAGTACTTGTACTTGTACTTGTACTCGGAGGCCAGGTACTTGTACTTGTACTTGTACTTGAAGCATTGTGTACTTGCTACATCTCTGCTTTTGCTTTACTACTTTTACTTCAATTTGGACATTTATGATGTAATCATTTGCTTGCATTGGTTCGGTAATCTTAAACATCCATTGACGTATTGGAAAAATACCGGTAATGCAATGGTTTTACGAGTTTAAATTAATTACCAGTACATGCAAAAATATAGCTGCAAATAGTATGGTTCAACACAGTCTTCATTCTCTTAACTTAAGATGAAATAAAAAAAATATAAAAATACAACTTACTCATTTTGCAGAGTTTCAAACCATTTTCATAGTCGCTGTTTATTACACAGTCTAAAAACTACAATAGCTCCAAATTTCAGAGTCAGTTATCATCTAGAGAGGAGATAAATTTATTGGTCAGGCATGTCTATGAAATGGCAATACTTAATAGACTATGTATAAAATTCAAACACTGCTAATTGAACTGTTGTAAAACCAAAGCAATGAACTCTCATTATTTTCATTATATTCTGACAATTACGAAGAATATGATCAATGCCTTCAATAGGCTTTTATTGTACATCTGCTTCTACAACGTTTGCATAATACCAACATGATTTCCACTGTGCTACTTCCATGATAATACTTTTTCTTTATCACTATCACCACTACTTCCATCACTGCTATTAGCAGTGCAGTCACTTATTTTGGAAGTGAATACTGACTATTAGTTTGAAAATTTGCAACTGTGCCTTCTCATACGCCGCACCTGAACTTTGGAACTCGATCCCAGCTTCCCTCCGCAGACTTGGACACTTTCAAACAATAAAATCTGAATCCTCATTTCCTATAATTCCCGCATTATCTCCTCGAGTCTTCAGGTCTAAGCTTAAATCCTTCCTTTTTCTAAAACCATTTCCTCCATAGCTGTGACAACCTAGCCTCACTGCCCTTCGGATGTTGGCTATTGCCTGGCTGATCATATACCTTTTCCATAGCTATTTTAAGAAAGGCTGAGTGCCTAAGAATAAGCAGCTACTGTTGTGCTGCTTTCCAAGGCACTGTAGAAATCCACGAGATTTTACTTACTTACTTAATTACTTACTGTTTGCAGTGTAATAGTGACCAATAGCGTATGCTTTGAGTCCCAGGAATGAAGGTCTGAATCTGATCCATACATTGCTTATTCTCTTGGCTGACATTACCGGTATATGTGGAGTAGGGATGTGCGGGTATACCCGTACCCGCGGGTATACCCTACCCGTACCCGTACCCGCGGGTACGGGTAGGGTAGGGTACACATTTTACGGGTACGGGTCGGGTACGGGTACAGCGCTACGGGTACGGGTATAGCGGCTACGGGTACGGGTATACCCGTTTTACCCGAAAAGTTATATTTTCATTTCTCACTACTATAGCAAATTAGCAATGCAGTAATAGAAAAATAATATTGAGTAAAGTGTATTAGTATAACTTGTACATCGCGTTCAGTTTGTCAGACAGCATGCATTTTACTTACTGAAAACATAAAGGAAATACAGATGACGTAATCTGACATCATCAGTAATAAATCTATAATGGCGTCCTCTGACTCCTCCAAGGACTCTTTGACCGAGAAGTTCTTCTGGTAAAGTTTTGTGGTTTAACTTGAGCTCTAATGCCGCCTGCTCATAGATAAATGATATCTACTATATATTTTAAACAAGCCCATTCATGTCGGCTTAGGCTAGCTGACTGATTATCCTGATTCCTAAGTACTAGATCTGTCCTAATCTAAACATGCGTGCTATTTACAATGAATAGTTATCCCAATTTCGTAGCCCCTATTTCACTGTTGCCTCTCTATAGTCTCTAGGAACGGATACGGGTTCACGGGTCCATGTACAGGTCCTTGTAGTACTTGTACCCGTAAACGCACCCGCCGGTCGGGTCCAAAATTCCAAATCCAAAAACTCCAAATTCCAACCAAAGTCGGTTACGGTGCACGGGTACGGGTACACAGCTTACGGTGCAGGTCGGGTAGGGTATAGCGCTAGCGGGTACGGGTAGGGTAGGGTAAAAAAGTTTTTCCACGGGTACGGGTAGGGTATGCATTTTGCTGTACCCGCACATCTCTAATGTGGAGCCATCACAGCATATCAGAAAGGCAAATATAGAATATTAGTAAATTGCTACAAATGAAAATTGTGCTAATACTTACTTCGATCATAAGCTCATTTGGAGCCTTCAGTGGTTCATCTTCACTGGCACTGCTGTCATCATCATCATCATCATCTTCATCATCTTCATTTTGTCCATGGCCACCATCATCTGTGCTCTTCTTAGCACCAGTTTCCACTTTGCTTCAAAGCAAAAGATACAACTGAAGTAAATTTTAAGACTTCAAGTGCTAATAGTTACAGAAAATTAATCAAACTCCCCAAAAGTCCCACCTCTATCCATTATTTTTATTGGCATGTTTGGACTATGTAGTATTATTCTGTTTCCCATTGGCAAAATTAGTCTCAACTTAGTTAATACTAACTTGGAAAAGTCTTGTTGTTTTGATGGACAAATTGGCAAACTGTCCAAGAATGAAGACAATATTTTTCAAATAGGTAAGTAAAATCTTGGGATTTATATAGCGCTTTTGGAAGTAGTACAGCAGTAGCCCAGTGTTGGGTAAGTTACTTTTTATTTGTAACTAGATACAGATACAGTTACAAGTTACTAAGTAAAAAAGTAACTAGATACAGTTACAAGATACTTTTTAAAAAAGTAACTAGTTACAGTTACAGTTACTTGAGGAGTAACTAGTTACAGTTACAGTTACTTGTAGTTAAAAATACATTACAATATAGTATCAGTTGTCGAATAACAGTTCTTATACGTACAGTTTCATTTCGTTAGTTTTGTTGTTCAACATTAGTAATAAAGCACAAGTAGTTTAACTAAGCAAACAGTTGATAGTAATCAAATACAGAAACCATAAATAATGTAAGTACAAAACTTTTATGACACGAATATTAGGTTTTTAGCCAGCAAGAAAATTAGCAAGCTAATATAGTTCAATACTTAAAAAGTTACAATCAAAAACTGCAAACACCGAGAAAGCATTGGACCGAAATGTTTCTTCCGTTTTCCCTAATCGTTTAAAAAAATTCTCCCAAAAACTTTTTCCAATAAAGTCAGACATTTCTCAGCAATAACTGCAAGCACACACGTGCCAATAGCTAAGCAAAGAAAGAACTTACCGCGAAATGATTCTTAGAAAGAAACATAGATCTACGCTATTCCTCAGATATACAGTCCCCAATGCACATTATAAATTTAGAATCTATGTTATCGTTATCGTCTTGGCGCACTGCTACTTGCTTCTATTACATTCTAAATTCTATTACAAATAAAAAGGTACTTGCAAAGTAACTATAAAATATCCGTTACAGTTCCTCAAAAAAGTAACTAGTTACAGTTACTAGTTACATCACAAAAAATGTATCTAGTTACAGTTACAGTTACTGATTTGGTAACTAAGTTACAGTAACTTAGTTACAGTAACTCGTTACTACCCAACACTGCAGTAGCCATACTACTTTCGAAAGCGCTATAAAAATCCACAAGATTTTACTTACTTACTTGAAAAATATTGTCTTCATTCTTGGACAGTTTGCCAATTTTGAAATAGCTGTAGACATGGTTTCATATTTCTTTTGCAATGTCATATTGCAGACAAACTCTAAGTCAAACCAAATAACTTCTATACCTTCCTTTTAATAAAAGCCTCAATCTAACAATGACTAAAGCTTTGGGGCTTTACATTCACCAGTCACCGCTACTATATGTGCAATTTCAAAATCACAGCAAAAGTAAAATGTACAGTACCATCAAAATGTAATGCATGATCCAAAATGTAAATGCATGGTCAAAATGTAGTATGATTTCCATATAAAGCATTTCTCTTTAAGAAAACAATACAGTATGCATATTATAGCACTATACTGCAATAGATAAAGAACGTGCTGCATTACTTAGACGAGGCAAAATAACTGTAAAGTAAGTGCCTCATAACAGTCAGTCAGTCACTGACCCATCTTCTGATCTTCCAACGCCATTTCTTCCTGAATGACTTTGGGTTTTTGGCGATACTGCTGCTTTGGAAACGCATTCAGTGACTGGATCTGCTCTGAAAACAAAATCAAATTCGGGTTCATTGCCGATTCTGTGCACAGAACAACAGCTGCTGAATTTGAAACTCGGTGACAACAGCTTGACACTCTGTGTAAAACTAATTTCATAGATGAACCCAGCTATGGTGCAAAACCCCATGCAGTCTCTTGGTAAACAGCACAAAACATTATTTTTGAATCTCTATTCGAAAGCCAAACGCGCTTACAGATTCTGTTTTCGTTTTGCAGCTTCCAAAATGATCTGCTTTGTCGGAGTTGGTGTTCTCCGTGATGCGGAATTTGCCTGGTTAACAAATGGCGCTTTCTTCACTTTACTGGCACTGCCAGGCCTAGGCCAAACACAAACATGCAATCATTAGACACTGGCAACTATTATATCATCATTTATTTCCAAAGAAAGTTCAATAATAAAATCTCTATAAGAACATAATAATAACATATAACATTTATAGAAGAACTTAATTATAATTATTACAATAATAATATATTATAATATAATAGTATTTGAAATAACATCCATAGAAGAACTTAAGCTATTATATAATGATAATACAGTGCTAGCAGTGGAAAATCCTCAAAACTCTTCAATAATTCCAATTCAATTTGGTCCAAGTGTTGAGTTTGGTCCATATTCTTGAAAAAAACAACCCTTATATCAGACCCTTTCTTAAACCTTCTTATGCTTGGACCAGCAAATGATTTGTCAAAATTACTGCAGCCCAGCAACTTTTCAAGTTGCTATAATGACCATGGTTTTAGTTACCAATCACAGCATATGCCATTTTAAACTGGAAGGAACCTTAATTTCCATGTCAAATCCAGTGTTTTAGTACATGTTTGATTCAGTCATGCTCTAAACCCTTAAATTATTTTGGGCTCAGTTCTTGTTAAAGGTTTGGTTCATTTTGATCTGGCATGGGTTAAGTTCATTTTGATCTCGAATATATATGTACAAACATGTACGTATGTATGTATGTATGTATGTATGTATGTATGTATGTATGTATGTATGTATGAATGTATGTATGTATGTATATATATATATATATATATATATATATATATATTATACATATATAGGGCTCTATATAGGTTCAATTCGTTCTTATCTCTTATCTCTCACCTGGTATTAACATTTCCTAAAGACAAGGCATCGAGCTTTGAACATTCACCTTCAGGTGGCAAAATCTCTAAACAGGTTGACTGCTATGAAAGAAAACATAATAAATTATAAGCAACAGGATTACACACACACACACACACATCTGACAATACAACTGCATAAAAACAAGTGACTTGATGACCATAGTCCTTTCCAATAAAAGCCAATGCTCTATTCTAGGCTATAGCATGATTTAAAGTGTCTTAAGAGGCAGTACTGCCTGTGTGAAAGCCAGTAGGAGCACTAATGGGGCTTGAACTTACTTCGTCAGCCTACTGCTCCAGCGCATAACCCACTCTGCCATCTTTCACACCCAAATGAAGGCGTGACTGAAAGTCGAGAATGCTGCACACTGGCTAAATAATAAATTTGCCTATATGGAAGACAAAATTTACAATGGTATTTTAAGCCACAAGAAGTTTCCAAAAGTGCCAACCATATCACATATTATCCTTAAAAGATAGGTACAGATTTTTATTTCAATTTAGTATTATTAACCAATCATAATTTTTTTTTGTCTGGTGGACACTTCAAAATGCAAGAATTATAATTTCACTTTGTCAGTGAAATGCCAACCAGTTTCTCAGCCTTGACAATTAAAACAATTGTCACCATATAGGCCTAGCATTGGAGAGGCATTAAGCATCACCATCATAACTACCAAACCTCAAATATTAGAGGTATACCTCCTCTAATTCCATACAATTACAAACTCATGTAAAATACAACTTATAAAAGAAAAATGTATGTGACTATACAACTAATCTCTGTGTTGCTCAGAGACAATACATCAAAGAGATTTCTTGTTTATGTCATACAGTCTGAAATCCTGGACATGGACTTGTTTCTTATGCAACTAGGACTCAGTGTGTCATCGGCTGATACCTCTGCTCATCAGAAACTAGTGGCTGTATAGAAGTTGACAAGAATAGATTTCCGTGGGTTAAATGATACTAAGTTCTCTTAAAATAGTCACAGCACATGAAATAAACTCACCTCACGATTTGATGATTTTATCTGTAAGTTACCATCAATTTTTAACCTTTGTATTTGCATAATGATTGGCTAATTGAGTATGCCAACAAAATCTTCAACATTAAATGCTTCTGTGTCTCTAGTAAAAAATAACAATATTTAAGTAACTAAAAAATGACACATTAAAAAGATAAAAAGGCGATCTATAAAAACGAAAGCATAAGTAGGCCTACACAAACAATAATAAAATACAAAGTAAAAGGTCTTTTTATAGGCGTCCTTGACAACCGAAGTCTATTTAAACAACTGTCTCCGTCCGCCGCAATAATCACTGATAACTGAAAACTACGATAAATAGTTTGTCAAAATAATATAATATATATTTAAAATAAGTGGGTTACATTTGCTTTAATTAACAGATTAGATCAGAGGCTGTAGTGAACATTGCATACAACCACTTACTCTCGAATCCTACTTAACACAGAGGACTCTGAGAGGAGCGCTTAAAATGTACAATTAACTTTAAAATATTATTCTTTGTTAAGGGTAGAATAACCGCTTGCTGTTTTGAATGTTGCATAACTTAATTACATTGGGTTCGGCCCTCGTTGATGGTAAGATCAATGGGTAAGATGAACATTTATAAAAAAAAGAGGAATTTAGATAACCATAGAAAGGACAAAATTGCCTATCTAGAACCAAAGATGTTACATGAATACTGGATAAGGATTGATGGAAAATATATTAAATTGTAACTTACTATTAAGTATATTTAGCGATATCTGATTAAAGGTTGGTTTAATTAGTTATGAGAATTAAGTAAAATGTAAGTACGTAAAATCTTCTGGATTCGTATAGCGCTTTTGAAATTAGTACAACAGTAGCTGCCTATTCGCCTAACCTTTCTTAAAATAAGTTAAATAAAATCTCGCAAATTTATATAGCGTCCCTGAGAGTAGCACAGCAACTGGTGGTGCTTATGCGCGGAATCTTACTTGGAATAGCTATAGGCAAGGTGGATTGTCGGCCGGGCAAAGGTCAGTGTATCCTTGAGGCGGCGGGGCAGGTTGTTTTAGCTACGGAGAAAATGACTTTTGCCAAATGGTATTACTACGCGATAGAAGAAGTTTGTTAGTATATTATAGAATTGGTTAAATTGCTATGAAGGAATGTTGGTGACATTGCAACAAACTAAGGCAAAATGAAAGAATATTGTAGCGCTGTTTTTACTGGTAATCGTCAAGACAATTTACACTGGGCGTTAAACTGAATGAGTGGAACTGCAACAAAGTAACAAAGCAAACACTACCCTCATTAAACAAGGGAAGCTGACATTGCATAAAATAAAAGTAGGCTTTTAAATTTGTAAGTCACTGGTAGGAATTCAGATAAGGAGAAAGTAGGAATTCTAAATGACATGGGAGCCTGGGAGGGAAACAGGAGTAAAGTGGAGCAACAGAAAGGGAAAGTCCACAGGGAAGATTTATATAGTATTCCATTTTTGAGGGACTCCAATGGTGGCAGCAAATTTCTTTGTGTCAGCGCTTGTGCACGAGCAGCAGTTTATAACATTGTGCAATTTCATCTCAGATTTTCTGTTTTAATGTGTTTTTGTGGTTGTTGTTGCTTAGGTTCTCTGTTGCTGCTCAATGCTTTCCCATTTAAACTACAGGTTGCATTGAACAATGCCGCCCTTTGATCTTTTTATTGAGACTGTGGCACTTGGAATAGACTTGGTGGCTGCTTACATATTCTACAAGTTGTATCGAAATGAAGAAGCCGATGTAGACATTGTTTCTGTAAGAATATTTTCTTCTTCCAAACGAATTAACAGATGCTCTTCTGATAGTTTGCTATGACTGTACCAACAACTGGGAACCAGCGGCATAGCCTGGGTTCCAGCATAGGGAAGGCACATCAACATTTTCAGGCAGACAAGTCTCAGATGAGCTAAAAAGGTCATCAAGAAGTTCTTTGCACAAAAATTCTCAATGGTTTTGCGCAAACTCCATGACTGGTTCCAGCCACAATAGGGGGCCGTGACCCAATGCCCTCCTATGGCTACACCCAAGCTGGGAATAAAATATGAATTTGTGATCTGTTTGCCTACATTGGCAACAGTTTACTTTTCCTTGTGATGATCAGTTATTTTGCTAGATTGGCACTACGCATTTTGTTCGTGCCTTTGTAATAGTTTTGCCCTGTTTCTGCATGTTAATTAATAGAAGGCTGTCAGCTATGCAACTGGAGACGAACTGAGCGCTGCTCTTGAGACTGCCTCAGGCAAATGCATCTCATACGCCTCTGTTGATGGCAGAGCAGAAGTTGCTAGTGGAGTGTTGCCGCTCCAAAGTAATTTCACAAATACGGTTGGAGTCGTGCGACACGAACTGTACGTTGAGCACAGATCGAAACGAACGCATGGATTCTGGTGCGTAGGATATTATCGCTACTTGGTAGAGCACTAAATATGTTATATCATTACTTTTTACTGAGAAGAAAGAATAGCAGTTTGGCATTTTAATATATTGATGTCATCTGCTGTCAGGTTTCATGTGACTGTTCATATTACATGATATATGGCAGAGTTGACATTAGCTAAGGTTAGTTAAGGTTAGTTCATTATCTTGATCCTATTGCCAAAATCTGAAGTTTGAAGTTATTTTCGAAGTTGTCATGTTTTAAAATAGCAATGTTGTTCCACTTCCATCATGCCTCTCACAGTACTGTTGCAATTTGGTTCACTCTTAGATTTAATTTCACTCACGCTGTTTTGTCAGATGATGTCTGAGTATGAATAAAGAGTGGTTATGAAAGATTTGGGTAATTTTGAGCTAATGCTGAAAATGTTTTTAACTTGGAAATATCTTATAAATTTTCTCCAAATTGTGTTAGAATAGTTAAGTAAGCTCTTTTAATTTATGTTCACATTTTATTATTTTGCTAAAGTAGGTATAAGATACTGACCCTCTTCACAATTAATTACCGTTGGAGTATTCAGTATATAGCTGGCTGGCTTTGTACTTGGAGAAATGGTAGTAGCTGTTCAGTTTGTTTTAAATGCAGGAGTGACATCAGGAAGGTGATAAAGGACTCGGTCAATGTTCGCCCATTTTGCATTACTAGTTCTGGAGATGATTCCAGCAAAACACTGAGTATCGAGGTCACGGATCCCCTTTCAGCCGAGTACTTTCTTGGATACCTTCCAGTTACTTATGATCGATTTGAAGGAGTAAAGCATGATTTTATGTCTAATGTACTTGACCGGCTGTTTGGAGAACTGACAAAAGGCTATCAGGAGACAGAGAGGATGCTTGGCATTGGAGTCCCAGTGGTTGGCTATGGAATGCTTGGTGTCAAGGGCAAGCGGATTGTTCTTTGTCCACCGGAAGATGGCAAGCGTTACATTGTTACGACTTTGAGTAAATCGGAACTTCTGCGACTACTGCGTTCGAACATTCGTTTTCTTAAGGTCTGTTTCTGGATATCTGCTGTGGTTGGTGCTGGGAT
Organism: Metaphire vulgaris; assembly: GCA_018105865.1. NCBI lineage: Eukaryota > Metazoa > Annelida > Clitellata > Crassiclitellata > Megascolecidae > Metaphire > Metaphire vulgaris. The sequence continues at coordinate 6,479,547 of CM030847.1, read as the reverse complement.
CTTTGGATACATTGTATATCGCTTAGTTCAGCGTCGATCGTTACACGGGCTGTTGATGTGGGCTCGTGCATCTTCGCTGGAAAGTGACGTGGATCCAAACCACTGTGTTGTCTGTCAGAGTAATCCACGGGAAGTTGTGATCCTAGATTGTGGTCATGTATGCCTGTGTTCAGAGTGTGCGGCAAGTTTACAGCCTCCGAAAAACTGTCCAATGTGTCAGTCAGCTATTGTACGATATGTGCCAATATATGTTGCATGATATTTTAGGCATCTGTTTTACTTATAGCTTCATTATTTATCATTGATTATAATAATAATAATAACGTAATTTCAAGTAGTTTAGGCTGTGTGAAAACCATTATAATTTCTTTTAACAATTAATAGTGCCATTTTCCTGGATAACTTTCTTGTAATAAAGATCTACTGCAAAGTGATCTCAGTTTACTTCTGGACTCTGGGGAAAATGAGTTGTTCATCTGGAAGATTGTCAGTTTTAAATTTGCATTACTGAGTAGAACTACGGTACAAATTTGCAGCAGTGTAGGGTGTATCTTTCTGCTTCTGAATTTTTGTGTTGATCATAATGCAGCTGATGAACAGGAAATTTGTAAATTCCAATATGAAGCAAGCAATATTTGAACTGACATTTCAAATCATTTAACGGAAATTGCATGACAGATTTTTGTCAAATGATAGATTGGAGTTGAATGTTATAATGCCATGGCATTCTGGACTTTAAGCCAACCTTAATATTTCAAATTTATGTTTAAACACCCTAAACATTGTCATTCAACACTGAATCAACAGTGTTTGCCAATTCATTGTTAAATGTACATAAAACCAACAATTAAATTGGTAGGACCCGCCGCCTCATAGATGCACTGACCTTTGCCCGGCCGACAAACCACCCTGCCTATAGCTATTTCAAGAAAGATTAAGCGCATAAGAATAAGCAGCTACTGCTGTGCTGCTTTCCGGGGCGCTGTAGAAGTTTACGAGATTTTACTTTACTTACTTGGGAGAGCTTTATCTATTTCTGGGCCAAAATATGGAACTCTCCCTCTGGTTGTCAGAGCTTACAATAAACCTAGAATTTTCGGATCTAGGCTTAAAACACCTTCCTACTAGCATTTCCTCCATAGTCTTGCTGTCTTCCTCTGACTGATCTCTAGATTGACCTGGTCTTTTACAGATGAATTTAATAATAATAATAATAAGGTCTAAAGTGGTACAGGAGGGTTTGCCCTGTTGTGAGAACCACTGTTGTACTGAAGTAAATACCATCGAATAATAATAATGTGATTAGAAGTGGTTTTGGAGCGTAAGTAAGCCTGTGTGAAAACCACTGATTGATACATTGGGTATTAGAAATAACCAGGCCCGCCGCAAGTGGGGTGCAACTGCACCCCCTGGAAAAATGTAGGGGGTGCAGTGCACCCCCTGGAAAGAAGATGGGCTGCACCCCCTTTCAGCTAAAATTCGTCAAAAAATTGCCAAAATTTGCTAAAACTGGCCCAAAATTTGCTAAAATTGGTCCAAAATTGCCAACATTTGTAAAAAATCGCCAAAAATTGCTAAAATTGGCCATAAATTTGCCAAAAATTTGCAAACAATTATCTTGCCCCAAAGAAAAGTGTGAAATGATGCTACTGCTTTTATCTGGAGAAAATCTGCACCCCCTGGTGAAAATTCGTTCCGGCGGGCCTGGAAATAACGCTTTAGAAGTGCAAAATTCATAATAAATAATATGTATTGTTACTATTGCTATTATTATTAAGCTTCTAATGTGGCCGTCGAGTAATGGATTAACAACGAACAACGGTGGTTCTCTAGCCTCACTACCCTTCGGACGTTGACTTATACCTGGCTGATCATATACCTTCCCCATAGCTATTTAAGGCTGAGCGCCTAAGAATAAGCAGCTACTGTTGTGCTGCTCGCCAAGGCGCTATAGAAATCCACGAGATTTTACTTACTTACTTACTCACACGGGGCAGTCCCTACTGAACCACTTTAAACCTTGTTATATTATATATAATATAAATTATATATAATATATATACAACACCATAGTAGTCCCACAAATTATATATGGAGCAGAAACATGGAGCATGAAAGAAACAGACGAAAGAAGACTACTGGTGGCCGAAATGACGTGTTTACGAAGAATCCTGGGAGTAACCCGACTGGAAAAAATAAGAAACGAAGACATCAGACAACGTCTCAACATGAAGGATACAATAATCGACAAAATTAGAAGAAAAAGACTAAAATGGTATGGGCATGTCAACAGAATGGATGAAAGGAGACTACCATACAAGGCTCTCTACACTCAAATAGAAGGAAACAAAGGAAGAGGAAGACCCAGGAAAAAGTGGATGGACAACATCAGAGAAGACATGAACATGAAAGGAATTACAATAGTAGAGAAGGAAGACGATTGACAGAAGATAGAACTTCTTGGAAACATTTTGTGTCTAGCTATTGCCGCTGATGAGCTGGCAGAAAGCAAAGATGATGATGATGATATATATATATATATATATATATATATATATATATATATATATATATATATATATATATATATATATATAATATATACTCATGGACATCATGTTTATTAAACGCCACCAGTATAGTCTCCGATTGGTTGTTTGAATTCGGCAAGCTGGAGAGCCTCGACGAAACCACGCCTATCTGTGCGTCTCGCTTCTATACCGCCTTCAGCGCCAACAATAGCATCGCCCTGTTGTCTGAGCGCAGTGGCGGCGTAGAGCAGCGTTGCGGAAGCGGGTTATCTAAACGGTCGCCGTGACCTTTGCAAACATCCCTCGAAGGAGTGTGGAAGTGGAAGTTCAGGGACAGGATCTGCCCGTACAGAGTTCCGCCCGGAAAGAGATGGGGACGGAGGCGCGTCAGGTGACTTAAAACGCCGTTAAATCGGCGATTTTTGATTGTCTCATTGTTTTTCACTTAGGATCCGGTTGCTGTTGCTGTATGCGGCGATGACACAGAACGTCACCGAGATTATAGTTTAGGATGAATTTAAGCAAATGATGATACTACTGCGGCTGCTGCTACTACTACTACAACTATTACTACCACCACGACAACATCAACAGCAGCAGTAGCAGCAGCAACAACAACAACTACTACTACTAGGGGGGTTACGAACGACCATTGAGAAGGGGACAGGCCTGCCGCGAGAAATTCCGGGTCCCTGTGCAGATCAAGTGTGTGAAAAACTGGCGATGATCTTTTTTGCTTGTCAGAACATGAAAATTTACAGAGGATTCAATACAGTGATACTACAGCGCATAGGAATAAGAAGCGATTTCGGTGCGTCTTTTGAAAGCGCTATAGAAATGAATGAGATTTTACTTTACTTTATGTCTGTAGCTATTAGAGCATGGTAGCTATTAGAGCATGCTCAGCACAGAATAATAACAATACGTGATAAAATAAATGTTTGGTCGCCAACCAGGGGGTTTAACCCTCGACGGGCCGACCCCTTGGCTATGCCACTGAATAATAGTAATAATGTTGAACTTAATGGCAGCAACAGTCTTATCTCAAAGGGTATCAGTCGACGACGGTTCATATCACTCCAAATCCTTCCACAAAAGGCTGTTAATTCCAGAGGTTGAAGTAAGGCTTAAGAGAACGTGAGAAGTTAGTGAGGTGTCTTGCATAAAATAGGGTAGGGTGGATGGGCAACTTGTCAACCCATGCTTCTCCAAACTTGTAATGTTATGCTGAATATTTGAAGTGCGGTATTTGTCAACTTTATTGTATAGCATAATTTTATTTCATAGCATCTAAATCAATGCTCTTTTTATGTCAAGTTTCCATATAAAGCACTGTTTAAGTTTGTGAGATGGAAGTTCATGACAGTGCGGTCAAATGTTTCATAATATTTGGGGAAGAACAATTTCCAAATATGACTTATCAGAGGAAGCATTTGTGTGCATTCTAATGGCTTAATCTGATATCTCTAGAATGAATTCTTATCTGGTGTCAAACTTTCCGGCATATCATTTTCAATTTGTTATCATGTGCTGGGATATAGGGTGTAACATAATTGGAATATTTATTGCTTTATTGACATATTTACCATAAATTTTTTTGTAAAAGTAATACATATTTGAATTATAGCTTTAAATAACTTGTGATTTAATATGTATAATTAAGGTTTACTATTTTTAAAATGATGCTTTAGTTTGGCAAAAGGGTTTGACAAGGTTCATCAGTTCTGTGTTCCCTAAGCTGATTTCAGTAATAAGGTGGTATGATGTCATAATTGATGCACTATTTTGTGAAGTCGTTATTACTTAAAAGAGGCTGTTATTCATAAATTGAGCAGCTACTATGGGGTAACTCAGAGAAACCCAGCTGTTGTCACTTCTCTAAATGCCAGTGTTGATTATTGTCCCTTTATAGTTTATAGGTTCACCTGTGCTATTAAATTCCGGATGATATCAGTCATTTTGAATTTCACTGATTGAAAAGTTGTGAAATTGTGCTGATAACTGGATCTCGCCAAATGATTGGCTACTGATTTTCATACACCTTTATCAAGACAGCTCATTTGGCTGCTCTAGGAATCTGATATTTTGTGGTGTTTTCAATAAGGAGAATGCATGATTGTTAAGTTAATCATTGATTTGTTTTTAAGTATTTCATTTTCTTCTGTTTGTTTTCTTGTGGGAAGTTTGCAAATCCTGAACTGCCAGGCTACCTTGGATTTGCCAATCTGCCAAACCAAGTGCATCGAAAATCTGTGAAGAAAGGCTTTGAATTCACGCTCATGGTCGTTGGTAAGCAGACTTATATTTTGATTTTAGGTTCTTTCTGCTAACGTTGAGCTGCTGAATTGATTATATTTTTGTTTGACCGTTATACTTGCTGCATTCCTGGAACTTGGTGTTGTTTTGGTGGTTTGCTGTATTGAGATATCCGTCTTCATGGTCTTTCTCAATGGTTATATACAGTAATCTTGTCTAATCTTATATAATTTTTAGTTATTATGCACTGTAAAACTTGACGATGCTTGTCTAATGTTTATTCCTGCTGTAAAATATTTGTGTTCTTGATATTTCAAGAACATAGCAGTACAGCACATGACCTGCTATTATGAATCTCAGTTGTAATTCCATAGGCAGAGTTGACTCAGTGCTTTGCCATTAATATCTGTCACGGCAACTGAATTTCTTTTCACTGAGTGTTTATTAGTGTCTGTTGAAATATGACTAGCACAGAAGGCACTCTTCAATAAATTTACTCAGTTGTTTAATTCTTCTTTGTCCCTCAAAAGCAGAAATAAAATACTGTTGACTCTCAAGTTTCTTACTTGCTGTGGGATGTTTATAATGCGGAGGCAGCATGAATGTTCCCTATTGTACTAGCAACCAGGAGTCAGTGGTAGGCAGTTATGTAAAGATGAAGATTGTATTTCCGGATTATTGTGAATAAGCCTACTGCTGTTTTCTGTTAAAGCCAGGAGTGGAGTGTCAGTCTGTAAATTTTCTCTTTGGAAAATATTTTCAGTCTCGATGTGGATTATATTTTCAACTAATATAAAAAACAAATAATAAACCAGTATGTTCAACTGAATTCCCAGCAGTTTTTCTACACAATGATTTCTATGCAGTGATGATTTTATAATCATAGCCAGAATTATTCTGAGATGCAATTTTTTTCTTCAAAATTTCCAAGCTTTTGTCTTAGGTAATCTTGACGAGCTTCTAAATGTCGGGTTTTTACCGAGCAGCATTCTCACCTGCATTGATGATAGGCAGAAGAAGTGGCCAGTTACTGGGAGCTGTTAGAGGATGAACTTCCACATTTACCATATTATATACTGTATTTCTGTTTGCAATACATCTGCCAACAACAGGAAATTGCCATGGGTGTTATTGTGCATCTCTTTTATTGTTATAGATGGTGTGCATATGTAGTGTCTGAAGTCCTACCACTTAAGTCAAAACTTTACCTTGCCTGCCTTTTTAACATCACAGAAGCAGATTGTTGGGTACAGTTATTGAGCTTGACTGATCATTCCTGTCAAAAGTACTTGTATTTGATCCATATAAAACATTCCTGAGGTCCTGTTAGTGTCAGGTGATCACTGGTGTATTGTTAATTCTCTATGCAATTTTGATTCACAGTATTTACCCACTAGGCTACTCTGCATACTGAAGGACACAACACAGGTGTTTAGTAATTTATGCAGTTATTTTGCTCCCATTTCCAAGATTTGAATTTGAAGAATTTAAGATGTTTGCCGTTGTTGGATATCTTTACAATGACTGATCTGCTAAACTATAAATGCAGCCTCCAGCTGTTTTATTTGCTTGACCTAATTTTTCACATAAAATGTGATTGAACTGCTCCACTTGGGAGTGGGGTGGGAGTGCAGGGTGGGAGTGCAGGGTGGGAGTGGGGTGGGAGTGGGGGGTTGAAAGAGGTCAGGCCAAACTGAATATGGGTACCATTACAGTGAAATTGAATTGGAGGTCAGAGTAGTGTTGGGGATGATGCAGTTGTGGTCTATGATCTAGGATCTGCTTAAATTTCTTGAAGTCTTATGATAAGGATTGGTATGAGATTGGGCTTATCACTAGATAAGCTTTCACTTTTCGATTTGGTTGTGCGTGTTTGTGTGTGTGTGTGTGTGTGTGTGTGTGTGTGTGTGTGTGTGTGTGTATGCTTATCATTTTCTTCTTTCTTTTTCTTTTGACCAAATTGCTTCCTTGTCACTGTTACATCCTTGAAAACAGTTCTGAAGGGCATATAATGTTTGAGCTTTGCTTTTGACTAGTTTAATAGAGTAATTAGCCCGGGAGAAATTTACTGCATGTCATTCTATCTTACTCACCATTTTCTCATATCTTTCCATTTTCGGTGCTCACTGCTCGTGATATTTATATCATTTCTGGTAATTTTGTTTGGACAGCTGGAGTAAGCTCCTATTTCAACAGTGTGTATATGTCTAGTGAATTCGAGACCATTGCAAAAGACTATGTGTGATGAAGAATTGTTATCTTTTCAGGGTTTCAATATCATCAATATTTTGGGATATGTTAAATATCAGTTTAGTTTGTATGTGATATTTGTCAGTCAGTGATCATTAGGACATGTCCAGGAGGAAGTGTATCTGTAGATTCAGTACACTTCTGCTTGGTTAGACCACTTTCATTTGTAGTCCACAGACTAGAGCTTCCTGATTTGTTAAACTGGTCATATTTTGTCTGTGCAGAGCTGCTATGCTACCTAGATAGTGGCTACTGGTAAATATGCTGTATATCCATTGGATCAGGAATATTTTTAACAGGGAATTTTTTTTGAGATGGTGATATAGCAATTTGTCAGTTATGACAGGATGTAGTAAATGTTGACTGTTCTGTACAAATACACCTAATGAGTTTCCCTATAATGAACCACCATTGGTAAATGTGGTAAATGTTTAGACTTTGGTAAACAACTTTTCTCTTTGAGTGAGGAAATATGGCTGCTGGCTTTGGTTGAAAGGGTTCTTTATCAATACTTGCAGACAGTGTTATATCTTCTCATTTGCCTTAGTTCCTAGTAAATGGTAAAATCCTTGTATAGCCTCATCAGTATTCAGTGCAACTAAGTGTTGGATAAAGTCAGAAAGTGTGTGTGTGTGTGTGTGTGTGTGTGTGTGTGTGTGTGTGTTGCATTTCTCTTATGAACTGGATTCAGACACTATTGGCAAGAGCAAAACCAGAAGAAACTTTAAGACAAAACAGACTTTCTGCATAGCCAGCAATTTGCTTATCCAAACCTGAGCAAGCTAAGCATGTCTTTATTTCTTGTTCATGGCAGTGTTCCTTTTTCTCGTTCCTCAATAGCTGGACCGGATAGAACCAAAAATACACCAAGGTGCATATGAGACACATGTTTTACATAGAAAATTTGCAGCAAAATCGTGAGACCGTTGATCGATTGCAGATGTGACACTAAATTAACAGCCTTGTTGGAGAAACTCTTGCTAAACTTTATTTTATGCTCAGCTATAACCGGTGCAGAAAGCTTTGTTTGTTTGGACCTATATGTTTTCTTGTGAATGTTTGTACAAGTTCATCTTCAAATCAGTTCCATCAAGAAATGTAAAGACAGTTAATTTTCTCCAGCTGGAAATAAATTGAGAAATTTATCATTGAATGTACTGGATTTCATCCGTGACAATTGAAACTTTATCCATGCCCTGCAGTCTTATCTGCTGATCATTAAGGCCAATTCTGTGCAGTACCTAAAATCACGAGCAGCCTGATTGATCCTGAAAGATAAATGAAGAAAGAAATGGGTACTTGAGAAGTCTGAGTCATTGGATGAGACAAGTCCAAGTCTACTTTGTGGCCTCCTACAGGATGTGAAAGTGCTATTATGTATGAATGCCTGTCAGCATTGATGCTGTTGAATGCCATATTTATTTCAGTCTAACATTTCACTTCAAATGTACATGTTGCTCCCTTTACATCATAGCTTAACAGTTTGCCAGTTTTCTAAAAACTGCCATCAAACACTAATTTCTTTGTTTATTTTTCTACTTATTGTGATTCTGATAACTATAGTAAATAAACAACAATAACTATAGTAAATAAATAACACAGATGATTTAATCAGTTATCTGAGTCATTTTCTTAATAAATTTTGTAGAGCATTAGTCATGGTAACTAAGTGGATGTTAATAATATTAAGGTTAGAATTTACCTCACTTTCTTTTCTTTATGATAATGATTGTAATATTTCATGTGTCCAGTATTGTTGACATATTTTGTAAGTGATTTCTCGTTCTCAGTCATCTTGACATTGTTGGAATCGTTTGAACTGGTCAATTGTTTGCAGGAGAGTCTGGTCTTGGAAAGTCAACACTGATAAAGAGCCTATTCCAGACAGAAATATATGCTGATCGTATACTTCCAACTGCTGAAGGCAAGTACTGTCCAATGTGCCATACCAGAACTCTGTTGATACTCTGTGTCTCACTATTGTTCCGTCAGTTAGTATTGATGTTATTTCAGTAATTTTGATTTAAAAAATTATGATATTTAATGTTTGTAAATATTGTGGCTGGATGGTTTTTATAATAGAACATTTTGTGGGCCTTTCGAGTAGTCATGAATTCAGATGAAATTTTTGTAGTTAATGATGGTAAGTTACTCTCAGAAGTGCCTACACTTCATGCTACTAGCAATTGTTACAGGAGACCATAGTACTGGAGTGTTGCCAACAGAAAATCAAATTTAACATTAGAGTAAAACCCACTTATTATCGATCCTTCTAATGTCGTGATCTTATAGTAATTTGTTATCGTCTGATAGATATCCCTGTTGCTATTAAACTCCATTAACCAGCACATATTTTAGCAGGTCAGTGAACAGGTTTGACTACTGTGTTTTGTTTGCTGTTGTTGCAATTCATATTAAGAAGGGCATAATGTTGTATTTACTATTAAGTGAAGTATGAATTTTTAAAAAAATTGCCATTGAACTCAGACCGCATCTGATGATTTAATATTATTCTTTATGTTTTATGTTGTAGAAAAGGTGACGAGAACTGTTAAGATAGAGGCAAAAACCGTTGATATAGAGGAACGTGGTGTCAAGTTGCGGTTGACTGTGGTCGACACACCTGGTTTTGGTGATGCTATAAACAGTGAAAATTGGTAAGAGTATATCCATGTCCAGCGATTCCAGTCTATTATACCTTATATACACAAATTAGGGGAAATCCTGTGCAAGTTAGCTGAGCTGATTATAATTATATAACTGATTATATAAATGAGTTGCTTGACACAGTTGATGGTTTGTTCTTTTAAACCTATTATTTAAGAAAATATGTCTAATTTATCTTGACTTATGTATTTAATTTTCCTGAAATGTTTGGTCTGTATCATCATCATCATCATCATCATCATCATCATCATCATCATCATCATCATCATCATCATCATCATTAACCATGAGCTCATTGCCATTGGCATATAATTCCATCTGTGCAGTTTGTTGTCATACTTTCCTGTTCATTGCTCTGTGACTCAGATCCTTTTAACTGCTTCAACGTCATTCTTCAACATCATCTTACCATTCCTTGTGTGGTCTTTCTTTCTTATTGGCACTGTCTGTTATTCCAAATATTAGAGCTTTGATCTGTCTCTCTTTCATTCTGCATATGTATCCAAAAAGATGGGATTCCTTTGTTTTACTCTTTGCTGCATGCTTTTCTTTGGCTAAAGTGTCTCATATATACATCTTCATTGATCTGTAGCTATGGACCAATTGTTGAATACATTGACGAACAGTTTGAAAAGTATCTCCAGGATGAGTCAGCACTCAACAGGCGTCACATTGTCGACAGCCGTGTACATTGCTGCTTCTATTTCATCAGTCCCATTGGTCATGGGTAAAATCACCTGAATATTAAATTGTATATTGCTTTAGCGCACAGATTATTTCTCTTGTTTTATTTACCTTTTAGTTCCTATATAAGAGCCTTCCTAGAACAATTCACCATTGTGATAATGGTAACTTAATTTGCCCGGTTAATGATATGTATGTTTTCATAGAAATTTAAAGAGTTAAAGAGCACATTTTTCAAAATAACAGAAATAATAATGATAGAAGTAATATTGAAATACTAATAATAAGAATAATAGAATAATTATAGTTTGACTATTTAAGATTTTCTCTGGATTCATTTGTTCTGTGAAATTTTCTAAGCAGATGCTAGTTATATCATGTGTCTTGATAATATGTTAACTTTCATTGAGGAATTGTGGTACATTAATGCAATGATGTGCAATCAGTCGATCAATCAATGAGTGATTGAGTGACTATTTGGTAAAGTACAGTACTTTGCATGTTTGGGTGGACGAACGCTTTATTGATTTTGCAGTTTGAAACCCATAGACGTAGCATTTATGAAGGCTGTTCATCACAAAGTCAACATTGTTCCTGTTATTGCCAAGTCTGATACTTTGGTCAAGAGCGAACTCATGAATCTCAAAAAACAGGTATTCATCATATGCAACATTTCACATATTGGAAGAATATTTGCCTTATTGTTTTGGTATCATTTGAATTTGCTCCATTGTTTTGTCCTATGTAAATGTCTATTAATGAAGCAGGCAAGCAGACTTTTTTATTTGGATTCAACAAATGTGCCTGTGCAATAAATTGAAGTCATGTCTTTGCAGCCGCATTTTGATTTGCAATGTTTCTTATGAAAAGGATTATTCACCCGGATGAGAGCAGCTGTACTTTGCTGTACTTAACACGTTGAGCGCTGGGGATGTCCCAATTGACGTCCTTATTTTGGTACTGCAGGGCGCTAGGGGTGTAATGTGACGTCCTCTGTTCAATGCATCTCAAGCCAGGGAGGTCGCATAACGGCCACGCCTGGCAAAGAACCTGTGCCGCAGTCAACGTGTTAAAGCTCTAATGGCTGCTTCCTCCACATAACTGAAAAGTCTTAAATCAAAGCAGTAGAAGATTAAAAGTTAAAAATATCCTCCATTGTTGTTATTGTTGACATTGGTGGTGGTGGTGGTGGTGATGATGATGATGATGATGATGACGATGATGATGATGATGAATTATCTGCCCTAGGGCAGGCCCATTTGGCTTTTATGCCTATAGAAGATGAGATAAGTGATATGATTTCCAGTTGCCTTCCTTGCAGACAACTGGGATGAACAACTTGCACCTGATTGCATGGCAAAAATCCTACTGCTACTCAATTGCTCATCTTTACTTCACTGTTTTTCTTATTCATTCTTCTGTGTTAATTTTAGGTCCTTGAAGAATTAGAAAAAAATCAAATACAGATCTACACAATGCCCGAGTGTGACGATGACGAAGATGCAGAATACAAAGAACAGTGCAGTCAGTTAAAGGTGATTGCAATATCTGTTGACCGACTGGAAGTAATTGAATTCACTGTGTTTTAAAATGGATGTCTCGCCTATTGATGCCACAGTTCATAATGAGTGTCTCTTTTTGTCCTACGAAGGAGGCGGTTCCATTTGCTGTGATCGGTTCGGAGTCGATCCTTGAGGTCCGTTCGCGCAAGATCAGAGGCAGGCAGTATCCGTGGGGAGTTGTGGAGATCGAAAATCCCGATCAGTGTGACTTTGTCAAGCTGAGGATGATGTTGATGTGAGTTTATGATGATCTTGTTAAAACATTGGAATTTCCTCTGTGTTACTTTGTCTTTGAAACAACAAAACTGGTGGACTGGATTAATGGCTGAATTCAATGTTATTGCTTTCTGTTGATAGTGCGGTTACTTTAGATATCTGTGCATTAGCATGTCAATTTTCTTAAATTAATGTTGATGATTTTTGTATATTCTGTTTGATTACCATGGAAGTAGCAATCCATCCACTCATGTTATTCAATATGGTTTTAATAAAGATTTAAGTTCTGAGAAGATTATCTTAGATTGTTGAAATCGTCTTCACTGAATATTTTCTGTTGCCTCTGAGCTGCAACAGCCTAGAATCGATTGATTCAAAATGACAAATTGTTTATATGAATATAATAGTCTAGGCAGACTAGTTATATATTTTGTGTGGATATTTTAGAACTCACATGCAAGATCTGCAGGAGGTAACTCAAGAAATTCACTATGAGAATTTCCGATCTGAGAAGATGGCAAGTGGTGGAGTTACACGAAAAATCAAGTTGGCTTTGTTTCTATTGTATTCTGGACAGTTAATTTATAAGCCGATTTTTCTGCTTCTCTGTGTAATGTCTTCGATAAGATTCGAACTTGCCATCTTAGGGCATTGAGTGTAATCTGCTGCCACTCTACCATCCTGTTCCTTGTTTGTTTGAAAGTAGCACTGCAATACCTACTTATTCTTAGGTGCTTACCGGTAATTAAAATATGAAATAACAATAGCCAAAAGGCGACGGTCAGTCAGTCAGGGTCATTTTATCCATGGTTGGGAATGCAAAGCAAGCCAACATTGTCAGCTATGCAATTAATACCCAACAAGTTATTAAGATATTGTTTGTGCTTTTTACAGCAGGGCTAGAAACACTACATCGGACGTGTATGAAAGAGACGAGATGCTAACTGAGAAAGAGCGGCAACTTTGCGAAAAGGAAGCCGAGGTATGGTGTTTTTTATTTGAGTCACGATACTACTTTTATGTAATCTCTCTGCAGAAAAATTCATATATAAAAGTAATGTACTGTTGAAATGAACCACTTGAGCTGATTGGTTAGTGTGACAACAGTTCAACCGTATGTGTTGTCATGACTTTGGCTAACTGCTTCTTAAGAACTAGGTTATCAGTTCATGCAGTCATAAATATTACGGCATCATCACTGGCCATTGGCCAAGCCAGTCCGAAGTACTTGGAGCGACTGCTGACATCTCCTAGCAATGCTCTTAGATGGTCGACATTGAGATCAGCGTCCTCTCTTGACCTCGCTGTCCTGAAACCGCTTAAGATTCCAAACCTCGGTGATCACGCCTTCTCCCAAGGCGGACCACTCCAGTGGAATACCATTCCACCTGAAATAAGGAGGATTAAAGCTTGGCCCATGTTCAAAAACAGACTAAAGAGCCATCTGTTTGGGGAGTCATAACCCCTGTAAAGTGCCCTTGTTTTTGGTTATGCTATGTTTACGGTGCTATATAAATAGTCCAGTACATACAATACAATACAACTGAGCTGACGGAGAAAAGCAGATAATGCTTGAACAGTCAGCTTTGACTTTTAGGTAATTTTGAAGGCACTGAATTTTATTATTTGATTTGATGTCTAGTTGAAGAAGATGCAGGATATGATTTCTAAGATGCAAGCAGAGATGCAGAAACAGGCAAATGCTGCACAGCCAGCAGAAGTAGGTTGACTGATCAACTAGCAGAGAAAGCTTCTACTTGTAGTTGAAACATTGATGGAACAATTATGTAAGCAGAGAGTGGATTGTTCCAGAATATATTTTAAAAATTACTGGTGATTTAATTATGACTTTGTTACTGAAGAATCAACTTTTATTGCCATAGATACTTAAGGATCAGTAATGGATATGGTTGCTCTGAAAGTGTCTCTATTCAAGGGAGTTAATAATAATAATATTAATATTAATGCACTTCTGTTGCGCTAGTTCATACTCTAAAGGTGAAAATCAATAGTACCGTACTCCCAAGTCCATCCACTAGGAAAGTTGTGTAGTGTAGAGTATCCTATTACATATAAAGTTAATTGAATATCTATGTGCAGTACAGTTTCTCAGAGGTCTGGAGTCATTGCTAAGACTTAGTTATGGTCACATTAAATATTTTCCAGCAGATTGTATAGAATCTGCTGGAGAGTTACTTGTTGTGGACAAAATTAAATTTGAAACTGTTCTATTAGTTTATTTTAAAAAAATTGGAAACTGGCACGTTAATCCTGTGGGTATGTAGATGTGACTGGAGTGAAAATAATCTCTAAGGGTTCAGGCTTCCTTCCATTGGTCGACTATTTTATTTCAGCATGTAAATGGTGCACCATCATCGGAAGAATCATAAAGAAGCTTCTCCTATACTCAGGATGTCATTCTACTTTCTAATGCTCTGCAACATTTTTGTAAACAAAAGATTTAAGGAGGAAACTCACTTGGTACTTGCTCATTTTACGTGCAGTCAAATCAGTTTAGCGACTTGTTTCAAACAAATTACATTACACAGTTTATTTTTCCTGTGAATCGAGTGCTTTGATTCAAAGCAGTATTGAGCTGATTTGACTGCAGAAAGTAATTAGTGTTTCTTAATTTATTCCAGTCAGAAGGATGCATATAGAATTGCTGTAAGCACTGTCACTTGCCAATTTGTAAAGACCTAGTCACTTTATCCAAGCATTCAATATGCATCATATTTTTTTGATTCTTTGTAGTCTTTTAAGTTTTATAAACAATTATTTTTATATACTGTGTGTGTGCCTTAATAAATTGACAATCTAAATATCACCGAGCAACCTGACCATAGATATGATGTACCGATTTGATACTGATCGAGTACTGCTAAATATGCTTTAGTGCAGTGCTTCCCAAACCGGTCCGCGGACCGGTGCCGGTCCACGAGCCCTTCTTTGCCAGTCTGCAATGTGAGTCAAGAAAAGTGAGAAAAAAATTTCCTTGCTGGTCCACAACGCGAATTGAGAAACATGAGAAAAAAATTAAATATTTTCTCCTTTGAGGATTGTTTAAAACTGTTTAAAAGCGAGATTTTGTAACACATACAATAACTGTAAAACTTATATTAACATTAAGATATATATTCAGGTGATATACAATTTGAAAAAATTCAAATTACAAGGAAAACTTTTTAATGGCACCGGACCTTGATGCAAAAGGGAAATTTTATGCCGGCCCGTGGTGACAAGTTTGGGAAGCGCTGCTTTAGCGGATGATATTTCTGATTAACTGTGCATCAGTTCTAATAGTTGCTCGTTTAGTAAAATTATTTTCATTCCTTGGCAGGCAAATTTGCAAGGTGTAGCTGTGTAGACAAGAAAGGACTCAACATTTGTATACACACAGTTTAGCTTAGTTATTTGCACTTTAGGGCTCATCCATGTAGTACATACACAAGAAAGGCATTTCACCCCTTCCCCTATTTGAACAGCGTACATACGCAAAATCTCCTAAATTCAAACCACCTTCAGTGTGTACGTACTATATGGATGGACCCTTATTTAGGACTCGGTAACAATGCTTAAAGTTGTCCACTGCATACACAAATGCATCAAGAACATAAGTGCATGTAATTAGAATGCTTATCTTTGATCTGTGCCAAATGTCTTTGATCATAATTTTAAAACTATGAGACCAAATATTTGTATATTGCTATATTTAACACAGTAGTATTTTTGTATTTTCATTACACCTACTAAGTCTTTACTTCTTGCTGTAGACACTGAAGTAATTTCTCAAATGAAGAAGGCATTTAGACTTTGATGTTGTAACAATTACACTGTACTTTGGTTTGTGTACTTGTGTTAAAACGGAAAATTGTGCAATTTTACAAGTTGTAGTAGATGCTTTAAAATAAGTTTATTTTCAAAATCAGAGTCCTATGAATTATTTATATATTTGATGTAAAATGTCATCTGTATTCTTTAAATAGAAATCTCATCAGTAGCATAGTTGTCATAGTTATTGATCCATCTGAATGTTGAGGGCAGTTGTGCATTTTTCATAAGTTTTTCAAAAAGCAGTAGCAGGGCTAATCCCACCCCAATTTTTTTCTATCCCTAATGGGGTATACCTATACTGTACATGTATCAGTTTAATCCCAATTATATGTTCGGAGTCCATTCGCAGTTCACTTGAAAACGGCTCACATTTAATGGATCATCTCATTGATCAAAAGCTACATAAAGTCTTCATGATTTTATCCACTCCAACATTTTACATTAGGCTCTGTGCTCAAGACATTTGCAATAAAAACTAGCAGCCTTCTTCACTGAAATGGTGACTGCCAATATCTTCTAGCCCATTGATAGAGAGCATTTATTCACTTAGCTTTCTTCGTATAGAACTGCAGTGCATTGTAAATCAACACCACAAAAGCTAAATATGTGAATGTTACATGTCTTGGGAGTTGATAAAATGTCTTGTATACTTAAAATTCACAATCGTTGATCTTTTAATAGGACAAGCTTAGTGGTTGGTGTGTTCTTCAGGTTTCTTTCATTGGCAAGTCTTGGACTAGAACTTTATCACTGCAGCCAGAGGCGTAGCGTGCCAATGGCTACTGTGGCTTTAGCCATGGGCGGCACACATGACGGGGGCGGCAAATTTTGAAGGGCGACCTTTTTTGCTTGTCAGAGGATTTTCAGTGAAGGCGGGAAATTTTTAGAAGGTGCGGCAAATTCAACATGTTAACATTTTTAAAGACACCCTATACCCGCCTCTGGTATGAATGAATTCGAGGCGGTGGATTAGCCACGAACCAGAGGCGGCAAAGGTGCACGCTACGCCAGTGACTGCAGCAACCCGACATCAAATTGTACGGTCATTGGGATTAAATGCCAAAAGACATGCCGCATCAAAGTACAATAATATTTCTGTTCACATATGCATCAATAACATTCAATGATAGTCGGATAAAAGTCAACAAATGCCACACAACCGAGTGACACGACCTCAGTCCTATGTACAGGTTGACGTGAAGCATCAAGAGTTCTCTGTTCTGAGAAGCCACCATCACAAATGAAACCACAGAAAAGCAAACATTCTAGACTCCAGCAAACAGCACGGGACGATGCTTGTCATTTGAGGCCAACACTCTGCCTTGTGTCGGCTGTGCTGGAATGGCGGCTGCCATCGACTGATCACGATATAAAAAAGTCTGCATCACGTGTGGTCGCCCGCCTTGCTGGAAATGCTTCTCGCCTGCCGACTGCAGAAGTGCAACTGTTACGTTCATTTGGCCTCTTTGTATATGACCGCTACACAAAATACGACTGGCCACCGAACAACCATGCACGTATTTCAGAAGACATCAGAAACTTCTGCAACGGGTGGAGAACGTGCAGTCGCATTGTAAAGAGCCCCAATTATCAGCAGCGCCGGCAGATTACGAGCGTTCCTTCTTTTTAACGGTGCGTTTGCTCTGGTGCTTGGCAATTATTTCGTACGCTTGTCGCTTGTGACGGAGCAGACGGCTGAGTAAATCTCGAACTTCACTGAGCTGATCTATGTAAGTTTGACACCGCTGAACATTGGCCTAAAATGGAAAAGCGAATAACATTTTGTTCATTCATCGTTCTCAAAATAGACAGCACTTAACGAAAATGGATTAAAAAGTTAAAATAACAAAGAAACAAAGAGTAAATAGTGGGCAGCAGCACAAATACATCCGTCCAATATAGACGTTCAAGAGTTTGTCAAAATTCTCAAAAATTGAGCAGTTGCCAGCACTTGTGGAAAATTGTCTACAGTGCGACATAACAATGGCCTAACATTAATATGATAAAAAGTGGCAAAGAAAAATCAGATTGTCAATTACTGCTCTTACTAGAACAATTTCTCCAACTGAACGAACTTCATCGTCTCCAGAAAACTGCTTCCCACTGAGCTTTGTTGGGAATTCCGATTGAATAGCTTTCATTCGATCAAAATCATTTGTTTCAAGTTCGATCTGTAATTACCACAAATAAGACTAATAAAATTCACCAAGCAATCACATCTGTAAACTTTTACAATGGAACCACACTAAGTATGTGTCATCCAAGTAGGCAAGTAGTAAAATTAATATACAGATTGATTATCAAGTATTATTATTATTACACGGCTGTTATGCAAGTTAAGTCATTTGCAAGGTGAAGAATCATAAGTGCTTTACAAGTCAGGGGTGAACAACTTGCCCAAAAATGCTATGTAGTGGCCAGGGTGAGATTTGAACTCATTACCCTCTGTTTGCATACAACTACTGTAGCTACTACATCCCTTTAGATGTAGAAAATATAAGCTACATCAGTATGCTATAGAATTATAATATGACTAGTATATACTAAATTCCTTGCTTAATTTGTAAACAATTTTATTGTATACATTTGGAAGCATAATTACTTGGGTCTTGAAAAAAAACATTTACTATTCATTGCAGCTGTGCTTGAGCTGATTTGGTTATAATTCTGGATAAGGCACGGGGAACAAAAGCAATAAACACACTAATAAATGTACTTGAAACGCGTATTTTAAGCAGCTTCTGCAACCAGTGTGAGTGATATCATCACAATAACCACAGATCAGGAAATAACAGGACCAAACTGAAAAGAAGGAAAAATGCACCTTGGGGCATCAAGCCCACTGTTCCTTAGTGATACAGCAGTACATTGGATCACTACATTCTCCTGATGAAAAATATAATGCACAATAAATGAATATAAAGTCTGGAAAATTGGAAAGCACGAGCCAAGCAAAATTAAATCAAATGACAAAAATGACGTAACAGTACACACAAGTTGCACAAACTGGTCAGATATGCGGTTGACTTTTGCCCCGTTTGCATTCTGTTGAATTCCGGCTGTGTTGGCTAATTCATTAACCGTTGGTCGCCGCTCGTCTGTACAAAAAACAAAAATATGCATGCCCTGAACATAAAATATAAGTAAGTAAATTCTAGTGAATTTTAATAGAGCTTTCAAAAGTAATGCTGCAGAAGCTACCTATTCTTAGACGTTTAGTCTACGTTGGGGGTCAATCAAAGGGTTAGTTATAAATCCCATATTAATGCCACCAAATGACAACTCAGAATTAGTGCAGAAGTAGCACAAAGGTATGCAAAATCAAAAGTAATGCAACATGGTAACTGTGGACCCGTAGTTTTAGAGCGAGTCCAAACTTTGAAAATGATCTGGTTTCTAGAAAACTAGTCTGTCCTCAATAGTGTTCCTTCGTTGACTTTGCAGCTGACAAGACTACAGCCTGGCATATGAAAAACCTGCCTATACAGGACTCTGGCAAGTCACCCATAGAATTGCAAAAAAAATTGAATCTGCTGGCTAAGAGACTATCACAAATTCACAATGATGATGATGATGATGATGATAATAATAATAATAATAATAATAATAATAATAATAATAATAATAATAATAATAATAATAATAATAATACAATACCTTTGAGTTTCACATCAGAAAAGCAGATGAAATGATTGCTTCGTGGCTTGCTGCCCCATGCATATTCCTTTGGGATTGCAAGGTTCTTCGGCCGAGCTCTTGTCCATCTGAACCCTTCGTCGTCGACATAATCGGCAGGTGCTGAAATTCCAGCAGATTCATTGAGCGAAAATTAACACTGACTACTTAAAAACTGCAAAAATAATTCGCTGCATTAAGCAAAAAATAATAATTCAAATAATTATAAATTACTCCTAAAGCCATTCATAGTTTAGCAGCCCTTGAAGCAAATATATCGTACCATGATCACCATGATGGCATACCTAAAAAACCTATTCCTTAGTACTTCAGTCTTACTCAGAGACAGACAAGCTCTCAACTATCCCTCAAAATTATGTTGATATGGATGACTACACAGTTTTGGAAATATCTTCACCACCAGTTTGGATTACTACAAGTAACATGTCAAAATCAGAATGACAATTACAAAAAGAACCAACCAAACATTGCCCTCTGCTCCTGTTCTTCGTCAATCGGCCGGAAGTCGTCATTCAGGCTAATGATCATCGATGAACGCCCCAAATCTTCATCCTCTGATGAAAATCCATCAGGAATTTCTTCATTTGCATGTCTACAAAAGAAATCACGAAGATTGTTAAACATAACAACTCTCCTTATCTTGAAAAGGGTCATATTTAAATCATATTTATAACGAACGACTGCACAGACTATATAATCTATTTAATTCATAATAGCATATAATGCAGTCACAAGCCAGAAACTATAGTACAATTTAGGCATTTGCAGCTCTGTTTTAAAAATCAATTTGCATAACTAAACTCAGCTTCAAAGCCAATGTATGAAGAAAACCTTTGTATTTAAAGTTAAGAGAAAAAAATTGAGAGTAACCTACAGAGATTGTTTTCGAGGTTTCTTTCTTGGAACTATTTTAAGGCTGGTATCACGAACTGGGACACCTATATCACATCAGCACAAAAAGACCTCATTCATTCAATGCTAAAAGTGCTTTTACTAAAATCATCTGCAACAGCTCGCTGCCGAATGAATATATATTTTACTGTACGTCTGTTATTGTGGGTATATCAAATGTAAACCAAAAGGTTTTAGTTTTGACAGAATCGAAAATAGAATTTGATAAATACTGTCCAAAATAATACTCCAACAAGATTTCTCGAGATAATGAAATTTACTTCCCCCCCAAAAAGTAGGCAGCAGTTCACCCATGAGCTCACCATTTTCAAAGCAGTCTTGTGGTTCTTCTTTTACTCGGGTGGATGAGGGGGGGCAAGAACGGGGTGTACTTTCTGCGGATGATGCCGTATCTGTTGATGACTGGCTGTTCTCTCTTGACACGTCACTTTAAATCACACAAATCACAAAGAACGTCAAACATAACAACAACTCTGCTATCCTGGTCACCTTGAAAAGTTTTATCTTTAATATTTTAGCATTTCATCCAACTGTTACAAAATGGCAGGACTGAAAATTAGAAAATGATAGAATTGCCAGCGTCTGGCAGAATGCTTACAACGACTTCGGAGACGCTAAGATAAGCTGAGACAAATCGGCCGTGGACGAGACAGTCAAGCCACCAGCCATGTCATTGGTCAGTGAAGTCACAGGGCTGAAGAGATTCTTCTTTGCACCAGATGACAATACCCTAATCACAAAATCAAAGAAAGATTCAGCAATTATTCTGCGAAAGCAAACGGAAACCGGTGTCAAATACAAATTTTCCCACAAGTGTTGCTGAAGCACAGCCATAGACAAGAATTATTATATATGATAATGAATACAATTTGAGGCACCATTATTGAAATGCATTAGTACACAGGATAGGGAAGACACAGAAAGTTAACTAAGCAAGATAGACGACGATCTTTTTTTTAAAAATTTTTTGCCAGTCAGGATTTTTTCAAAGTTGAAGGCACCATTACATTTTGCCCCAAACACCCTCGCTACGCCACTGTAGCAAATCAAGTCAGTCTGAACAATAACAGCAAAGAAACACAAGATTTTATTTGTTCACAGATGCATACGACTCGTGAAGCCTCTTTCTCAGTATTGGAGGTCGCGGTGACATCGTCTGCTGTTTCACGGAATCACTGCTGGCCGAGGACGACGGTGGCACAGGCTGCATCAAAGCAATCACAGTCGGTTGTGGCTGATGATGCGGCTGCTGCTGCTGCAAGATAGACCCTTGGTTCAGTGCCATACCAATCGGAGTAAGAGCAGACTCTCCTGCACGGATGCCTGCAGCATCAACAAAACAAACCACCGATGATCAATTGATACAAGTACTTAGATTCAGCACTGAAACAAAACAACCAATGGCCCAAGAATTGTCCTGCATCTCTCTCTCTCTCTCTCTCTCTCTCTCTCTCTCTCTCTCTCTCTCTCTCTCTCTCTCTCTCTCTCTCTCTCTCTCCTCCCCCCCCTACTGAAAACTAAATTTTCAATTCATCAAAGTTTTAATCCATGTCATTCTAAACCAAGTCCCCCTGCATTCAGCAGAAATTTTTGCAATCAATTCTATCAATGAAAAGCCAGATCTCAAGTTCACAATTATCACTTCTCAAAATTCAAATCACGATACACAAACCTCAAACTACACCTTGATTCATTCAAATTCCAACAATAAAATCTAAAACCAAAATGCAAATTTTTCACTCTGATTAGAAGTGAAGAAATTTTTTTTTATATATGAAGAACAAATTTTTGTTATCAACTATCCTGCAGTGCTACCCAAAACATTTGCCCACTATATGATGGGAAAACGCCAGGCTCTTAAAAATAGCAGAGGCAAAATTTCAAATTGATTTCGATTACATTTTGACTAAATCAAACCAATTTCTCTAAATTAAGTCTTGCCCCAATTTGAGAATAAATCAAGTCAGAATTGCAGAGTATTAAATTCCCAATCCTCTACTCATCCATTTATGATAAGATCCCATCTGAACCAATCAACAATTCTGAAATAATCACTCAGCTAATAACTTGCAACAAAATGGCAATAAGACACCCACCCTATCCATTACAGGGAGGAGCCGAATTGAAGCCAGATAAATCCAAAGCCACAGAAAAGCAAGAGGCTAAAGACGAACTTCCACTCACCGTCACCAGCCGCAAAATTTGACGGAATCGTTAACGAAGGAAGACGACTCGCGTCCATGGCCAAGACAACCGAAGTATTTACGCGTCCGGCCTGATTTGCCATTCCGACAACTGAGCTCAGCGAAGTGCTGGCGCTCAAACTGCCTTGAAGACTGACAGAAAGTGCAGGCGCTTGACTTGTCACTGATATCACAAAACAGAGAACCACAAATACACAACACTGGATCGACGACTGAACAAACCTCACAATTCAAACTGTTAACAAATTATATGCACAATGGCACATCTGTTGAAAACGCTGTATGGAGTCCGGAAGCAATAATATATATAACATATAAATAATACACGATTTACAACTAAAGCACTGCAGAAGGCATTTTATTACAAGCGTAGAAAGTTGAATCGTCCAAGCTCACAACATAGCAAAATCAGAAAGAATCACCAAAGTAAACACTTATAATATATTTCACCACATATTGGAATTGTTATGCCAGGACCACAACAAACATGACTACAGAAGCAGTCAGGTCTAAGCTCCACCTTGATCAGTGACATCAACTAAGAACGACACATTTCCACCTGTCGCAGAATTCCCACGTTAGAACATCTACCGTAGTTATTTATATCCAGTCTTTTCCTCAGAAACTACACTATCAAAGCATACAATTCCTACATCACAATAGGAATACCTTGGCATTTCTGAAACGACCACATAACTCATAACAGGCATCAAAATGGCAACTGATCCTAAGACCCACCTGATCCAGGCTGAACGTTTGATGCCTGGAATGTAAGCGGCTGCAGGCCAGCATAGGTGCTGGACAAGTTCATCAAATGCTGTGGTGTCAGATAACGAGTCCCGTCTGGGATTGCATAGGAAACCTGATGCAGCACTGGGCCACTACAGCAGCAAAGCATTTAAAGACGACTAACAACCAGATAAGACAAGTTGAACATCAAACATGCAGCCAATACATTATACCAAGCATTTTCGTGGCTGTCACAGAGCGAACTAAATTTTCCGTTTATGTTGATGAACATGACGAATAAAACTATAATAAAAGAAATACAAGTCTGTGGCTGCCTTAGACAGCAACATTTCTGGCAAAAACCAAAAGATGAATACACTAAATGAACCAGTTTATCAATGCCATATCAATATCAACCACAAATCACAGTATTTCAATCATTACTTCTATTCTAATGCTAATAAGGGCAAAAAAATTGCTGACTTTCTCAAAGTTAGGAGTCCATATCAAGGTCAATACAGATTATCACTTGTTATGCAACAATGCCAATAGTTTCAATTGTTATTACACGACACAGAAAAATCAGAGCAATACATCCACTCAATTTCATGTAAAGTTTGTAAACTTACTGCTCATTAGGCTGCCGAGATTCTATTGATGTAACTGGTATTGACAAAGCAGCAGCCGGGAGCGCCGTCGACGAAAGACAGTTGCTGGTTAGAAACACGGTGTTCTGTTGGATCGGGATGATCTGTGATCCCGGGGGAACCGCTGACCGCGGATGTTGCTGTTGCTGCTGTGACATCGGCTGACTGCCAGGACTGACCAGCCGACACGTCGTAGCCGACTGCCCGTCGCCGGGCAGCTGTTGTATCGTGAATGCGTGCGGCGGAACTTTAGCTGCAGCGCAAAAGAAAAATTCCCTAATTCTGACGAAAAAGTCTAACACAGAATTTTTAAATCCGGCAAGGATAAAATGGAATTCTGGCAAACTGCCAAGACTCTGGATGGCACCACGAAGCAAGAAATAAGTGAGTACAGAGGATGAACAGAGGCGAGTTCCTGTTAAATGGCATAAACCTTTCTCAGATTTTACGACGCATCAGAACTCCATTATACTGAACTTCCAAGGAGCACGTAAGATAGTCACATAATATCTAGACTCCAGAGCTAACAATACATGAGTCTGCTTCAATGACATTATAATGTAAAGCCCAGCAACATACCTCACCATTACTTGAGATAACAGAGCAAATAATTATAACAATAAGCACTAATATGCTAATTGAATTAGCACTAATATGCTAATTCATACGGCCATTATAGAAGCCTCCATATTAAATGCAAGTCAATATCTCTGATATTCTTAAATAAGCCATTTCAATCAATTAACTGCAACTAGAATACTTTGTGTACTTACCCACAGGTACTGCAGTAATTGAAGATGGCAGAGTGGTGTTGACCTGCGGCCTGATTCCGACATTTGTCATCGCCTGCACACTCACGACTGGTACTACTACAAGTCAAAACAGATGCGTTCAAAATAGACGTGCAGGAGTTTTGCAACGCAAATGGCTATGCCAATGTCTGCTCTACAACTGCATATTCATCATATTTACCTAAAGGTCTCAATATGTGCTAAGTAAGGTTGCTAAAACTGCCGGTATTAAAGAACCGGTTAACGTTCAGAAAAAAACGGTCAACCGGTCATTAGCGGTAGCCAGGCGTTTTTCCCACGACTGGCCTTGAACAAAGCCACAGTTGCAGATTGAAGGCTGGAGAGAGCCAACCTTCTGTATTATCTGGACCTCTTTGGTGGCGGTGGTGGAGGGGTACAGGAGCCATGATAGCACATTGCAATCCACTTACCCCTAGTGCTATTGCTACTCGTGCGGTACAGCACTAATTGAAGTTACGGTTAACCGGTCAAGGTTAAAAGGACTGAACCATGTTCTTAGGACTGGTTAACCGGTTAGCCAGTTAACTGCCAACAGCCTTGTTGCTAAGGAAACTAAAAACACTGAGATCATAAATTCGCATCCATTTTAATATGGCAAAACGAGCTGGTCTTCATATTCAGTGAATGAAGTTGTGCCTATGGGTTGTCCCCCCCCCCACCATCAACAGCATAAATACAAAAAATAAGTTTAAACAACAAAACACAAACTCTCAAGTCAAAACAACCATTCGATCGTGCAAAAGGCAAGAGAAGAACCTTCCAAATACTGCTAGAAATAAAAGGCGGCAACTGAAGAATCATTCCTGATCAGCGGTCTAACCTCCTTTAGCAACAACAGGAACAAAAGCAACGGATGCAACGTTGGGCAGGGTGACCACTGACGTAGTAGCAGACTGCAGGCGGATATTCTTTTTGGGGCGAGTCAAGTTCATTCCGGCTGTCGGAAGGGCAGTGCCACCTACAATTTTTTTACCCACAAAACAATGACATGCACCTCGGAAATGTGGCTTTAACCATATTGTTCTGAACGCATGCAACCCAAGCAAAGCTACATTATCCAATCCCAAGGGAGAAACTTACGTAACTGGCATGTGTGGGGTGATTACAACACCATCCATTGCCAATTAAAATTAATTTGAAATAAAAGATCAGATATAATCTCTTTTATTTTTCGCTACTTTCTTCTCAAATACCAAACGGAAGAAGTCGTGGTGCCAATGAATCCACAGAGATAATCAAAACCAAGTTTTTTGTGTCTTCTCTTAACATAATGAAAATAAAATGTGCAGCAAGTCAACTCACAACTCACAGCCACTGTACCCTGTAAGGTGGCCCGAGCCTAAAACGGAGAGACGCGTTCCTAAAATAATTTTTTTGTTGCCCAAAAAATTTATCAGAGGCATTTTTAATTTAAATATCCAATATTCAACTTTGCTATTAACTGGAATTACAGGACATACATTTGTTCTGTTGTGAGCATATCTTGATGCATGAATCCAAACTATAATGTGAGGTTTTAAAGGTTTGCTTACATTATTGGCCAACATACTTTCATACATTTTGCAATTCTGTTCATTCGCAAGATGCAAAACTGCCCAAAAGTTAGTCAACTAGGAAATTGCTGCCCAGGTGGAATATCCAATATTAAAATTTAAATATCCAATATTCAACTTTGCTATTAACTGGAATTACAGGACATACATTTGTTCTGTTGTGAGCATATCTTGATGCATGAATCCAAACTATAATGTGAGGTTTTAAAGGTTTGCTTACATTATTGGCCAACATACTTTCATACATTTTGCAATTCTGTTCATTCGCAAGATGCAAAACTGCCCAAAAGTTAGTCAACTTGGAAATTGCTGCCCAGGTGGAATTTCATGTGCCCACTGACCCTCAAGAATTAGAGGAAACATTGCACACACTCCTCACAGCACACACACACACACACACACACCTCACACACTCCTCTTAATTCCAACCAATGACACTTGTCAAAGTGCTCACCCATCTTGCTGATCGAGATGCTCTGCACAGGAAGTGCTGCCTTCGACAGTACGACCTTGTGGGTCTTCGGCGGGACATTCTGCATCACACTGACTGGATGTGGCAGAGCTGAAGAATTTTCACAAACAACAAAAACAAACTTACGTAAAGCTCAACAAATAAGAAAACAATAAAATCTTTCTAGAAGCTGTTTATTAAGGAAGCATTACCACAATCACCTCACGTATGCAGATACAAAATGCTCGACTGTAATCAAGATTAAATTAAATAAAGTTGAAATATATATATTAAACTGTACAGCTTGGAAGATGATTCTTTGTTATTTTGAAGAGCAAGACTCTGTAATGTGTCCTTGTTCTTGACATTAGCTAACATGGTAAATTGCCACTTTAATAATAATAATAATAATAATAAATAATAATAATAAATAGCCACAAGAGGTATCACAGGGGCCAAACACATATTATGGCTGGAACCTATAATAATAATAATAATAATCACCATCATCAACATCAACATCAATGGCATTCTTCTCACCTGCACTATTTCCTCCAGGAAGACCCTGAGCCATTGAAACCACTGGTAATGGCATGCCTGGAACCAAAGTGGGTCTAGACACAACACTGTGGTTAGAAGCATAATTATCTAAAAACAGAAGCAATGGAATTCAACATGTACAGACAGATTCAACAGCACTTATAAAACTTTTAAGCAGACACTGAAAAGCAACTTCCCAGTGGTCAATTCAACCTTTGATGAGTGTTTGAACAGTTCATAACTGCCAATAGTGCCGATGATTTTACCAGTCAGAGTCCAATAAATACATCAGAGTAACTATTTTCGATAAGACCAAGCAATAACGCCCACGCAAAAGCTTTCAGATGTTATCAAATGTTAACAGAAAATACGGCTTAAACAAACAATGTTTACCAGAAACTCTTGTTACACTCGCAACCGTCGTCGCCGAGTGGCTCACTGAAGCAGGCGCCGGCGAAGTGAAAGGCGACGACAGGAGAACTTTCTGCGCCGAGGACGGCGTTCGGATTGCTAACGGAGGCGTCTGCTGGGTTCCCAGTTGTTGGTTGTGTGCAATGGGTCGTACGGACTGCTGCAAAATGTTTGCGGCTGACAGAGCACCGCCGACGTGAGTGCCACCACTGGCTTCCAGCTGGGGCTTTGCGGGCAGAACTGGCACCTGAATAGCAGTTGCACTGGACCAGGGCATCTGTGGCTGGAGGCTGATGCTGGGAATGCGACTAAAAAGGAATTTCACAGCACGACATTAAGACAGCACCAGCTTCACAGTAATTACCATAATCTTTCATGATTTTAAGAAAATTGTTTCAAAATTACATACACTCAAAAAGAGGCAGCGCAGTAAAGTTTAAAAGTTCTGCGTCGCGTAAAGTTCGTCCAAAGAAAGCACGACACAACCGCAACAAATTGCACGACTGGCCTACACGCTAAACATCAACCAATTTCTTACAACCATTCATCCCATCAACGGAAACTAATTACATCAAATTCAAATAGGGTGTGCAGTGGAGTAGCGGTGGGGTTCTTGCCACACAATCGGAAAGCCCCGAGTTCAAATCTGACCCTAGCCACTTCATAGTGACCTTGGACAAGTCGTTCATCACTAACTGTCCATGAGAAAGACAACATGTAACCACCTCATCCACGGGTGACGTACAGAACTTCATTTTGTCACAGCGCTATATAAATGGTCTTAATAATAATAATAGCCAACTGTACAATGCCTTAGCACATCATCATTGTCGTCGTCATCATCAAATTATTGGAAATTAAAGATATTAGTTGATGAGAAATACTTAAGCATCAATATAAACCATACAATAATACCTTGCTGAAGTTGTGACAATTGAGACAGTGGGCAAAGATTGTCTTGGCCCAGAGGGTGGCATAGCTCGTCCAGCATGCATGACCATCTTAGCAGGCTGAGCAGTGGAACTCTGGATGACAAGGCCACCCAACACGGGAGGCTGGACTTGAATAGGCGTGGCAACAGATGGCACTACAGGTCGTGCAATGGCCAAGTGCCCAGTTTTTGGAGCTGTAAGAATAGATGCCGCTGCTATTGCGCCTATCATACAAGAACAAAATTCAGTCGGCTGCAACACACGCACAAGCAAAATATCCACAATAATGATTCTGATTAACATGTTTCTAACTGCAATGTCTGAAAATACACATAAATGATGCCAGGAAAAACATAACACAAATTCTCATCATAAAACTTTTTTTACGTTGTTTCTCAACATGCATCCATCTTTACGAAGAACCTGCGCTTCTGGAAAGAAATATCTATTTACCTTTTGGAAGGTGCGATCCGTGAGCAGAAGGTGGAGCTGTCTGCATTCGAAGGTCAGAGATGGTGGCAACTTTCGGGATGGTTATGGAACGAGGTGTAAGTTCAACGCCGCCAACTAGCGTAGTGAGAGGCATCCGAGGAACAACCTAAAGCAGCAATTACGCCCCATTCATAATGACTGCGTTCCAGCCAATTCAAGACTAATCTCGCAAATAAACCAGGAATCAGATATAGTAACATAAGACGTCAAACAGACGTTTGCACGACTGGCCTACATGCTAAACGTTCGCTAAACAAAACGTCAGCTATAATACAAAGCAACTCCAACGATTTTTCTAAAATTTGTAAACTAGCGTACCTGACGTGCTCCGAGCGTCGGCCCAATTCCGTAAATTCCTTGATGCGCCAGTGTTTGTACAGAGGCCGGAGTTTGATTGACAGATGACAGGTGTGCAGCGCTAGCCGTGCTTGATGCGTTAGAGCTCAGATTTATGGCCACCTGTTGCTGGGACTGAAAAGTCATTTTTGCGGCGGCAGCAGTACCAATTGCGCTGGTCGAATGACTCAACATTATGGAAGTTGTGGTTTCTAACCTTGGAACATAGCCTACAAAAAAACAAAGTAAACAAAGCATATGAAAATATAAATGAAAAAAATAATACAAATAACCTGTACATTTGTTACAAACATCCTTACAAATCACCTATATATAATTTACGATGTACAGAAAAACATAAATTTTCTAAATTTAATAATATGCACATATTCATTCTACTACAAGAACTGATATTAGTATTGGGAAGGTACAGCAAATACTGACACACTATAATTCACAAACTCTAATTTATAGCTACATTCCTTATTGGCTATGCTGAGAAAATATTCAAATAGTTTTTTTTAAATACAAGTAACAAGACAAGAGTTACATTACTTTCTGTGCTCAGACCAAGTGTGAATGAAACAGTTCACAGTACTCTGATTTTAGCATATCTCCAGCATTAACCCTATCACACAAATGATGGATAACTTGTTTTCATAACCTACTGCTTTTATGGATCGCCGGGACCAAAGAGTTAAGAAAGCACAAAAAATCGAGTAGCTCACCACCAACTCGAGGGCTAAGAGCTTGATGTAGAATCGTAGAAGACAGCGCCACTCTTGGTGCCACACTCAAAGCAGCAGAAACGATTGTAACGGAGGTTGCCAGGTTCTGCTGTGCCAGGAGCTGGTGCGGCATCTTCAAAACACAAAAACTTTAGTGTCACAATGGCAGCATAACACACGCCTGATGTATGTACTTGGACTAAAAATAAAACTGCCTACTAGGGCTGCCAGTTTAATGCGGTGATTTTTCGGACAATATGTGACACTCAGCAGTCCTAAATATGCTGGGAAAATGCAGAAATTTCCCATATATGTTATCCCATTTATGCATTTATCTTAGATCTGTTTTATGCACCTAAATTTCCCATTTAAGTGGCACTTATAAGCGCAGAAGTTGCGGTGCATTTTGGTAAAAAGGACTGACGAGCAAAAACAGGTCATACAAACTGACTGGCACTGATCCTCTGCAAACCTAAGAAATCTATGCCTATACAGCATCAGGAAAAATAGCAAAAACTGCTATATATAGCGAACAAATACAGATAAAATAGACACATATCTATGCAGAAATCGCAAGTGTGGAAAAATAGAATATGCGATTTGTTAAATATGCAATCACACAATCGCATTAAACTGGCAGCCCTAACTTACCGGTAATCAGTGCTTAAGACAGGTATTCATAAGATAAAGAAAAGTTTGAAATTTGAGTTACATTTTGGCTAAGAAATACATAATTACAATTCCTCTCTGCCAACCCATTAGTGACAATAGTTAGTCAGAAAATATTTCCAGGTCTTTTTGTCCAATGCTAGTTTTCTTCCTACAGCAATTGTCATTTGTTTTTCTTTCAGATCTTCTTTTATATTGTTTATGCATTTTTTCTGGACCTGCCTCAAATTTTTATAAGGAAGAAGAAATACACAAGCTTGTAGAAAGCAAAGAACCAGTATGACAAAATTAAGTGTCCAAAAACAGAATACTTTGCAAGAGATTGACACGTGAAGCCAGCTGCATTTGGGGAGTAAGGAAGAATGACACAAACCAGGCATAAACAATCAGTTTCAAATGATAACCTAAGCCTCATAAGAAAACTAAAATATATATTACATTTACTGAATTTTTAATACTTTAATGCAAACTCAAAATCAATATAAATAAATCACATGTTGACAAAAGTGCCAATATAACTGACATGGATGTTTTTGAGCTTTGTGTTCAACTGTGACTGAATACTTAAATGGCAATTCATATCCAATCATCATAGAAGCAGACATAAGGACCTCCCATAATCATCACGACGATCAATATCTTTTAAAGTCATCACAATATACGAGCACACCGCTCAAACTCTTGTTTCTCAACTTCAAAGCGATGAGCTCAAACAACTATGCTACCTGCGCAACTACAAGCACATAGCCATACGACTTAAACCTCATATTTAAGAGCCACATCAGTCGTACAAAATATAAAACTCAAGACCAACAAGGTCATTCAGAAACAAACAGCTGAACTGAAGCTTGAATTTCAAATGTATTTCAGCAAAATGTAGACTGAAGGCTTTGATGTGTTAGTCAGCTTACATAGCACATCTGCAGTGGCGTAACGTGGGGGAGGGCGGGGGGGGGCACTTTGTTGACAGCCCCCCGGGCCCCGGGCGGGGGGGCCCGAAGAGGGGTCTATAAGCTAGGGTTAGGTTAGGGTTAACCCCAACTTAACCCTAACCCTAGAAATGATGTGCTGATGACCTTTTTTTTTGAAGCGATAACGTTTTTTTTGTTGCTCGTCAGCTCGAAACTTCGAAATTCTAGGGCCCCCATGGCAAAGATGCCCCCCGAGCCCCCAAAAGTCACGCTACGCCACTGCACATCTGAAACAAGTCTAAATGAAATATTAATACAGGATGTATGAACGGTCATCTACAAATACAAAAAGAGAGCCTTTTCTATTTCTGGGCCAAAAATCTGGAACTCTCTCCCTCTGGCTGTCAGATCTTCCAATTCATTGAGAATTTTCAAATCCTGACTTAAAACGCATCTCTTTCAAGTTTCAATTAGCTTTTCCTTCATAGTCGTCCTACTCTTTCCTGACTGATCTCTGGAATGATGTGATCCTTTGCGTATGGATTTGAAGTACCATCGATTGATACGCTTGGGTACTAGAACTGGTGCTATAGAAGTGCATAATAATAATAATTATTATTATTATTATTAATTTATTTTTAAATAGTTACCATTGTTTTGATCTTGTTGTTTGAGATGACATCATACTGTTGAGAAACCAGACGATGTTGGCCGACTTCAGCTGGTTTCCTATCAAGGCTCTGTTCTCGTGAGTGAGAACTGTCCTGCAGCGCACTCATTTCTGCTGCAATGCTGCTCCTGCACTCCTAAATTCAATATGCAACAACTGCAAAACTACATAACTTTGCAGCACAATCTCAGACCAGCATCCAAGAACTAGAAGATAGACATGCATAGCTGGTGATACACCGAGCAGGTAATATTTCTATGATATGAAGCTATTAACTTACCAAAGTGGTTAAGTAAGCATTGTATATCAAGCAGCACATCATAAACACTGATATGAAACATGGTGACACCTAACTTTTATCTTGATCAATGTATACATTAGTTTATATAAGAGTTGAAATAAAGTTCAGTCTACATATATGACAGAGAGAGAGAGAGAGAGAGAGAGAGAGAGAGAGAGAGAGAGAGAGAGAGAGAGAGATGGACTGAGAGAGACGGACTGAGGGAGACGGACGGAGGGAGGGAAAATCAATCAAATTTCTTCCGAGCACCAGAAATTAGAACCAGCATTCAAAAAAAATTAAACTTAAGTCAACTTTCTACATAAAAAATAAATGAATAATGCTAATTAAATGAGTCATATATGAATCACATGCATAATATATTAGTAACATATTTCAGAAGAGAATGAATTCTCAAAAGGATAGGATTGGAGACCAAAAACTGGCTGTAACAATACAATGACACTAATAAACTAGTTTTAACCTAACTTAAAAGCACATCATTTAAGGAACATCTAGCAGGACTGAAGTTATGATAGAACGAATTCAAGTAAACTAATCAATAAATAAAAATGTACTCAAAATCATGGATAATATCTGATGTACTACTCTGCTTATACATGAAAGACTGAAGGCTGTGTTTCAGGAAGAGTCACATGAAATATTTTACACCAGGTGGTAACTATGCATAAAAAACCACTGGCACC
The DNA here is from genome assembly GCA_018105865.1 of Metaphire vulgaris. Lineage (NCBI taxonomy): Eukaryota > Metazoa > Annelida > Clitellata > Crassiclitellata > Megascolecidae > Metaphire > Metaphire vulgaris. Next base: position 6,445,867 of record CM030847.1, on the reverse strand, counting down.
TTACATGAGGGTCTGTGGCTGACTGATATAAATACTAAAGACAATTAGGTCTACAATTTGCTAGACATTTGACCTCAGGACATTTAACCTCACTTTGCCATATTCACTATTTATAGCTCATAAAACTGAGACATGACATGAAAGATTGTGAAATTATTGCAATGAGAAAAATAATACCATTTAAAATAATGCTATTGCCATGTATGCAAAGCCTCAATTTTAACAGGATGTTTTGATGGTAGAGTGTGGAAAAAGCACCCTAGTTGGTGATGTGCTACATGTTCCCATAAAAACATCAAAGTTAAGCAGTGCTGAGGATGGTTTGACATTTGGATGGGCAACTGCCAAGGGATCAAGTCAATCAACTAAGACACTCATCTCGGTGTTGATAAACAAGTAGCAGTCTGAAGCCGCTAATATAAATGCTGGTCAAGAGAGCAATGGCAAGCAACTTTAGATTAACAGCACAAGCAACTTGTGTCACAGCTTAAACTGTGTATGAGATGATGAAACTTACCCCAATGTGATACCTTACCAATATATGGCGCACATCAACATTAGAGCAATCTTAGGGTAAACTATCATTTTTTTCAAATTCAAAGTTGAAAAGTAATGATGATGAAACGTCTATCAACCAGACTTTTACCCTTAAAACAATTCACCCCACAGCTTGGTCGACCTGTAAGACGACCTCTACTATCATAACTCTGAATGTGCCACACGATTGAGTATGGCTCAATATCAAGATCTATTATCACAAGATTTTTAAATCTACATGAAATATCACCATCGTCTATATTACCAACGAACATTATACGCAAGCCACATATGAAAGTGTCTATTTTGCGGGCTGCCTGCAAAATAATTAAACGGCTGATTGGTCTAATGAATCACGTGGTTAGGGTTAGAGTTAGGGTTAGGTTCATTCAACCAATCAGCGGTTTATATTTTATGTCGACAAATTTTTAAAGTGTCTACATTAAACGGGTCAATATTGGGACAAAACGCCAAAGCGGGCGAATCGTTCACGATCGGTACGAACGTTCTAGCAGCGAAACGGCTTGTGGGCGAAAAGTCCTGCTACGGAATTCGCCGTGGGTGTGTCAATCGCAGCATGGACCAACTGAACCATTAGATCGGGATCCCAGTCGTCCAGTCCTCCGATAATTCATCGACTTTTGCTCGACAGAAATACCCGACAACTAAGAGGGATAAGTGCGGACAAAAAATCTAGTACTAGTCGGCATCCGACCGATGCAAAAGGACGATCGCAGGCGGAGTCGGTGGCGCCGTCCATCAGGACCAACGGGAAGGACCGGAATACGTCACTGACCTGAGAATGCGATCCGGAGTGTCGGATAGAAAAGGAAAAACGACGATTTTACGACACTTACGTTTAATAAATCTGCTTTCGAAAACCCGAATATTAACAAAATCTCTTTGAAAGCTCTGTTCTGATTGGCTGGCGACCTAGCGGACGCTGATTCCCCATCGCACATCAGAGCAACGGTTTCTATAGTGACTACTGGACAGTGAGGAACCATAACGTAGCACTTGTTCTCGTTGACGTCTCGTGTTAATGGCGCACATAATACAATTTTATTTCTGATTCTATGGTGCACACGCCACACGGTACTTTGTAAATTCAGTGACTAGATTGATTTGGCCATTGAAGATTGTGGGTAAAAAATTTAGATACTCTAAAGATTCATATGATGAATTTGATTCAAATTAAAATTGAAAATATTAGATCTCTTGTTAAATGAATATTCAAATATCTTTTATTTGATGATTTGATTGATTTCTCGAATGTTTGAGTCCATTTGTGTATTTTAAATAAGCAAAAGAAGCCATATTGTGAGACAATAATGCAATGCATTCTTATTTTAGCGTCACTTTATTTTATTTATGAACGAAGTAGAACATGCACGCACATGGATAACTTAAAACTCACTTCATGCTTGAGAAGTTTGTTACTCTGCACTGCAGACAGCAGAACACATATGATATGTGGCAACAAATAAGTAAGTAAGTAAGTAAGTAAGTAAGTAAGTAAGTAAGTAAACACAACATTTCTATAGCGCTGCCCGAACGCTTGGCGCAGTGCACCAGCTTATTCACGAGCACTAAACGTAGGAGAAGAGTCTAGGGGTGTTGACATGTGACAACAATATAGAGAGGAGTCTATGGATGTTGACATGCTAGACATTCAAACCTAAAACTTAACAACCTACATTTCATTTCTAACAACCTAGGTTTTTTCCAACGCCGCGACCGGTTGGCAAAGTCCTACGGTCTTCAAAACGATAGTACTGTATATTCTCAGTTTAAGTGTAGATGCAGTAGACAGTAGTATAATTTCTACAGGTCACAGGTGGATAATTGGATATGGAGAACCATAGAATATCTTTCGAGCATTTAAAACTGCTGCTATAATAATGTTTCTTCTTCTTCTTGTTTTTAAAGCTAACTACGTATTTTCATTCTGTTTCTTGATTTGTCATCCATACGTGACTATAAAATGTATATTTTCACTGAAAAAAACTTTCTTAAAATATGAAACGTATTTTTCGCTCCATCTAGTCACGCGATTGATTGCTTGTTTAATTCCCTTCACATCATTAACTATTCTTTGATTGTTTTCCTTTTGATTTGGGGATGGTTGGTAATTATCATTGAATATAATTGGAATAATTCTGTTCGTATTTATTCTATTTTTCCGCATCGTAGAAAAAGTAAAAAAATTTCGTGATCGGAGTAAGATTTTTGTTGGGAGACGGATCAGCGCCGTCGAGGATGTCGAGGGCTTTGCTTCCAACGTTCGGTAGCCCCAGTGTATTGTAGACGGTAATGTATTATATGTCTAAACTTATAATTATGGCACTGTATAAGCTGAATAATGATCGTTCACTTGGCAATTGGCGTTCAACTGACGTGTAGACCTAGCTGTAATATTGCCGAATTATCAGTTATTTCTAACCCTACTCATAGGGAGGGGCTGCTTCTGTGAATATGTTTTATTTAGTTGTTTATTTTGCCAATAAGCTTTTATTTTGATATTTTTATTTTATAGTTATTGACGTAATTTGGAGTTTGATTTGACTGCTGCATTTGCTAACTTTCAAAACTCAAATTAGTCAAAATGGGTAATCAGCTGACTGGCATTGCACCAGCACAGATCTTACCTGTTGAACATTATTTGACGGATGTGCCGAGCATTGTTTTTGATGGAAATCTTGGCAGTACAAGGTTTTTCAAGGTTGCTAAGGCACGCTACAAGGAGGGTGTTGTGGTTGTCAAGGTTTTTGTGATACATGATCCTTCACTTCCGCTGAAAACCTACAAAGAACTGTTGGACAACATCAAGAGTGAGTTGCAAGGTGCCAACAACTGCCTCCCTTTTGAACGAGCCATCCAGTCTGACAGGGCGGCTCTGATAATCCGACAATACGTCAAAGACAGCTTGTATGACCGGATTAGCACGCGCCCGTTTTTGAATGCAACAGAGAAAAAGTGGATTGCATTTCAGCTGTTGTGTGCACTGAACCAGTGCCACATGCTTAATGTGTGCCATGGTGACATCAAGTCAGAAAACGTCATGGTCACAAGCTGGAATTGGATTCTCTTGACTGACTTTGCTAGTTATAAGCCAACTTATCTTCCTGAAGACAATCCTGCCGACTTCTCTTACTTTTTTGACACATCGCGTAGGCGTACGTGTTACATTGCACCAGAACGCTTTGTGGAGAGCAGCTGGAAGACATCCGATCTTAGCAAGGACTCGAGCAATCTTGACTTGACCACCAGTGAGGTTAAGAAAGGCGATCTAACATCTTCTATGGATATTTTCTCAGCTGGCTGTGTTATCACCGAGTTGTTTACCGAAGGTGCGTCACCCTTTGACCTTAGTGAACTACTTGCTTACCGTGCTGGTGAATACACGCCGAACAAAAGTGCACAACACATTGAAGACACAAATATTCGGGAATTGGTCTTGCACATGATGCAGAAGGAGCCACACAGCCGTTGGACAGCCGAGCGGTATCTTGTAGATCAGCGCGGTAAAGCCTTTCCAGAATACTTCTACACTTTTCTTCGGCTCTATTGTCAGAGATTTGCGAGCACTCCAATTCTGTATGCAGATGAACGTGTCAATCGCATAAAACGCGATCTTGAACTTATATACGAGCACTTGAGAGTACAAGAAGGCGAGAGTAATTCTGCTCTCGTCATCGTAATTTCTTTGCTGACTTCGAGCATCCGCGAACTGCTGTACTGTGAAACAAAGCTTACTGCTCTGGAGCTCATGATGTCTTTGTCACAGTATGTGTCTGCAGATGTTATTCTGGACAGACTGGTTCCCTATATGCTGCATCTCGTCAACGACGTCTCTTCGACAGTACGCTGCGAAGCTATTCGAACTCTGACTCGTTGTTTGGCACAGATCCGAAACGTCCCCGCAAACGAGGCAAACATTTTCCCTGAGTATATTCTGCATCACTTGAATTCACTCACGCACGACCCAGTTACCCTTGTGCGCGTCGCGTATGCCGAAAACATAGCCAAGCTCGCAGAGAATGCACTTCGGTTTCTTGAGATAGTTCAGTTACAGGGCAGCTCGGCAGCAACGGAAGGTGAGACCAACCAGGCAAGCTACGACACCGAACTCCAGGCCCTGCATGAAATGGTGCAGCAGAAAGTCGCAACCTTGCTCAGTGATCCTGATAACATTGTTAAACAGACACTGATGCAGAACGGTATAACTCAACTGTGTGTTTTCTTCGGTCGACAGAAGGCAAACGATATTCTTCTATCGCACATGATCACATTTTTGAATGACAAAAACGACTGGCAGCTTCGGGGTGCATTCTTCGATAGCATCGTTGGAATTGCGGCGTACGTGGGTTGGCAAAGCTCGGCAATTCTTAAACCACTTTTGCAGCAGGGACTTGCAGACAGTGAAGAATTTGTCATCGTCAAGACGCTGAAAGCTCTGAGTTCGATCGTCGAACTAGGATTGCTTCAAAGAGGGACAACCAATGAACTAATGAAGGACGTAGCAGCTTTTCTCATTCACCCAAATTTCTGGATAAAGCACGGAGCTGTCGGTTTCTTGGCACAGGTAGCACATACGATGAACATCGCAGACGTTCACTGTCGTCTCTTGCCAGTGCTGAAGCCATTTTTGAAGCAGCCAATGGTGCAATTTGACGAAGAGGTTGTGCTGCTGAGCATGCTGAGGGAACCTCTTTCCCGATCACTGTTTGACCACATCATCAAATTTAACCACCTGGAAGCTTTTGTTGACCACTTGAAGAAGAGAAGCCTAGCCCGTAGCCTTGTACGTCATGGACAAGAACCAGTTTATCCAGAACCAGAAGAAAGTATTGCTCTGATGTTGAGAAAACTGAGTCTTCAAGGTCTGACCGTTGAAGATGAGCAGAAGGTCGTAGCGCTGGAAAATTTCCTCATAAAGCAGCAGCGTCAGCGCACTGTTATGTTAGACCAGCATCCAGATGAAGCAGGTCGTGGACTTGCTCGCGGCATAAACCTTGCTGAAATTAATCGGTCGCGCGTTTGCAAGCAGACGAACCTTGCGATATTCGACGTACCCAATGGCAGAATCGATTTGTCAATCCGGACAAAGCGCGAGCGAAAGGCACCAGGGTATACACCCGATTCTATGATGCAGAAGATGAATCCAGATTGGCAGCAGATGTTTGGATCACCCTCGGAAGCTCTTGCCGTACCAAAGGAACGAACTGTGCCGCCAGGCGACCACTTTGGCTATGAAAAAACTGAATTGATCCCTACCTTTAATCACTCTGCATTGACCTCAGTTGGACCATCATCGTCGACAGTCATCGTTACCAAGAGCGGAACTAACTGCATATCGGTCGATCGCAGTCGAGACGTCAATCAGAAATGCAGCAGAGCCGGCTGCAAAACTAGTCTTCAGAAGCTACAGATCAAGAAACACGGCCAGTACGTCAGTGACAAGGCGATGGCCGACCTGCTGGATAATACGGCCTGGGAAAGCCAGTCCGTTCTGCCAGGCTGGAAACCCCAGGGCCTGCTGGTCGCCCACTTGCACGAACATCGTGGTGCGGTAAACCGTATTCGCGTTGGCCAGTCACAGGCATACTTTGCCACTTGTTCAAACGACGGCACGGTTAAGATATGGGACTGTGGTCGTTTCGAGGGCAAGAGCATCATAAATAGATCGTGCTATACGTACAGTCGACAGGGAGGTCAGATTAAGACGCTATGCTTCTGTGACGGCGCTCAGAGCTTGGCGTCGGCTTCGGACACCGGCACTATTCATGTCTTCAAGACCGAGAGGACTGGCAACAGAGTCACTGTTTTGCAGACAAAGAACATTGACGTCGACTCTGAAGGACTAATAGTTGATATGACGTACTTCGACACCGGATCCCAGAACGTTATTGCCTACACGACTGTGCATGGATTGATCGTGGGGTGGGACCTGCGCTCTCAGCACGTTGCCTGGAAGCTCCAGAATGACCCGAAGCTGGGACTCATAACAAGTTTCGACGTTCACCATGAACTCAGCTGGCTTGTGCTTGGAACCAGTTCTGGCAGCCACATCTGTTGGGACATGCGCTTCCAGCTGCCCGTCAACACCATCCAGCACAGCAAGAACGCACGCATACGCCGCTGCGTTGTCAATCAGGCGGTCCCTTCGTCAATAGTCTCGTCGATAGAGGGCAACAATGAAGTGAATTTCTGGGACGTCGAGACGAACACCCGACAGAAGACGCTCTGGGCCAGCACGTCGCCGCTCCTGTCGACGACGCAGTCCTCGCGCCACTGTGTCAAAGGCATGCATCTTGGGTACTCCGGCGGAAAGGCGGCCTTCTTACTTACCGCCGGTAACGACCTGAAGATTCGATTCTGGGATCTTTTGACGCCGAGCGAGTCGCAGGTTGTCGCCGCTGGCGCAGGTGACAAATCCGAACCGGCCGTGTATGAATCCCGACTCATAGACGGAACAGAAGTAATATACGAAGGCCACATGAAGGAGAAACTGGTGTCAAGCGAAGATGCCCATGGCGGTCTGGATCCTCCTGCCACAGGACATCATGACATCATCACAGACATTAGCCTGTGTCATCTTTCACAGTGTTTCATAGTGACGTCATCACGGGATGGGATGGTGAAGGTGTGGAAGTAGTAATATATGTACTTTAACAAAATGATTTAGCAGATGTAAATCACGATAATGTATATGCAATTATTGAAGTCTGTATGTGATGATATATTGCTATGGTTACAACTAAATACATTCTTTCAATTCTTATACAGTGAAACCCGCTTAATTGCATAGGTGCCGTGCAAGCCTTGCTTATGTGATTAACTGGGCTATGTGAATAGCCGGGACGTCTTATAATTAATTGTACGCATAAAACACTGGTTCAGGTATTTATGTTGTTATGCAATTATGCGGGTTATGCAATTAAGCGGTATGCGATTACGGTAAGCGGGATCCACTGTATTATTGGTTAAATGTTTAGCAAATGCATTTAACAGTACACTCCTTTGCTTATTGGTAGGAATTTAAAGCAAGAATCTAATGTCTATAATGCTACTTGTATCGTATATGTTGGTGGTTTGTTGATCTTTGAATTGAGGATACATAGCAGAACTCAGAAAATGTAAAAATTAAACCTCCCAGCAAGGAATTGGGACAACATTCCACTTGATATTTGACATCTTCAGTGAGTTTTGCAATAACAAGTCTGATTTGATGAAAAATTTTGGTAGTAACAGAATTGTGCTTTGGAGTTAACTGTATTGCTGTAGCTATGTGATTTGAATAGTAAGTAGCGAACAATAATTGCTACATAGCTTTAATATTCTGCCCTGATGTTTTTTGACTTTAAGTTACAGTAGCTGTTACTCCAAAAAATTTGAGTAACAGCTTTTTTGGTTTTTCAAAATTTTAGACATATTATTTGACCCAAACTGCAACTTGGGAAAAATTAAAACATTTTTGTTGACTTGTACGTCTAATGTGACAGTTTCAGCTTTCTATGCTACTGCTTTCAGCTGAAGGTCCATTTTAGCTGTTTATTTTTCATTGTTGTGATATCTTCTCATGATTTGCTACCACCTTATTCCTTCACTTTTACGGCTAGCATGTTTTGCGAGAAGAATAAATTTTTGTCGGGACATTTTGATATGATGGATGGTGGATATTATATTGTGGCAGATATTTGCAGATTTCATTTGATATGGTAAAAACTAAGAATTGTCATATGCTGTATTTACAAGTGAATGTTCATGACACAATAAAAAAGAGTGACTTCAAAATCATCAAAGTTATTTTATTTTAGCATTACAGGATACGTGAAGACAAAAGTATTTTAAATATTTATTTATTCATTAAAATCAATGGCTTGACTGTAATCAGACTATCCATTTGCCTACTTACTGAAGACTTGTATTGCATTAACTTAAATTACTGTGAGACTGGCCTTAAATTACTGTGAGACTGGTAGGCATTTGCCTACTTACTGAAGACTTGTATTGCATTAACTTAAATTACTGTGAGACTGGCCAACTTATGTAATATTCATCATCATAATCAGGGTGCGATTTGTGACCTGGAGCAGTGGGGAGGGGGAATATGACGAGGAAGGAGGGATGGGCGCCCGCACATTGGGGAAAGAGGGGGCACTTGCACCTTCTTGAAAATAAAAATGCCAATATTTCCCATTGAAATTTGAAAACCTTGCTAAATATTAACCGTGACCATTGTCTTAAGATGTGTTTTGCCCCCTCTTGGAAAAATTTATGTGGCATAGCCATGACCATTATGTTTTGCCCCTCCTGGAAAAATTTCTGTGGGCGCCCATGGGAGGAGGGACACCAAGGCTTCCACTGACCGACATTTCCAGTTCCGACAAAGTGTTTGAAGAGCAAACAAAATTAATACAATATTAGAAATCTTGAGATTGTGAGCGTCTTTAGACTCTTTACTAAAGGAACTCGACAATCACCCTACCTCCCCCATGCAACTGACAACGTGTTTTCACGAGATTTTCATAAATCTCACGACCACTTCAGACTCCCCTGGCGGGGTCTCCGCCCCCAATCGCTCAACATTTATAGAATTACTGGATTCAAATCTTGAACTTTGAGGCAAATCTGCAGGCTATATAGCCTATGACCAGAGCTCGAATTGCTGGGGGGGTTGGGGGGTTCAACCCCCCTTTAAAATGGTATACCAGTGGTATTTACATAAGGCAGTGGGACTGTCTCTGATAATGCTCGCCATGACCCCCCCTTTCATTTTCTCACAATTCGAGCACTGCCTATGACAGCTATTCGACAACCCCCTTGGCATCCAAAAGATAAACATTTACATTCGATAAACATACTGGTAATTTGATCTTCAAAGCAGATCTCGAATAGTTTATTGTCCTTTTTATTGCTCCCGTATAAGTAGCATACAGTATATAAACACGCGGGACTCGGTTCGGAGTTAATGCGGACGAGAAAGAGGAGAGGAAATGTGGTCGACTGGTCGGCAGCTTGCAAGACAGACACGATGCGGTTAGCCAATAACGGAATGACCGGTAGGCTGTAGCGGGGCAGATACCCAGTCACAGGCCCAGAGGCATCGTTCGGCATCCGATGAATGATGCAGAGTTCTTAGTTCCCGCAGGACGTGTTTGTACAGTAGGCTATAACTGGCTTGAATAGTAATTGTTTGATCTACATCTACAAGCACAATATTGTAGCGGCACGCATTGCCATCGTTGCTCTATTGGCATGAAAAAAGAGATAAAGACAGAAAGCGACAGAGGTGGCATTTGCTTTTCTTGTCCCCGACAAAGCCGAATGCGAAAGGTAATTATTATTAAATAAACTTGTCCTACCAGTGGCGTAGCCACGAGGGGTTGGGGGTTAAAACCCCCGGGCCCTTGGGCGGCGAAAATTTTTTTATGTATTCCCATGCAATTTTTATTTTTTGAGGCGATTTTTGGGGTGAAAACCCCCTTGGCGGTTATCGACGAAATTTTTTTAAAACCCCCTTCCGGAAATCCTGGCTACGCCACTGTGTCCTACTACTGTTAAACGGTTAAACTCGGACATGTTTAGACAGGAAGATTGATGAAGTTTAGGACTATTAGTTGGCCTGCTATCTGTCCAATGTCTACGATTCGACTGCTTTTATCGTTTGAAATGCACTGAGTTTAACAATTGCAGACCCTCGCTCAAATTTCGTTCACGAAATTCCGCAGACAAAATATCAATTTTCCAGCTTACAGAGGTTCTTCGCCAATCCTAGCGCGGCTCGAACATTTCGAATTCCAGCCGCACAAACATCCCGAATAGAAGTCTAACGTTTCCTGTGACAGTAGTCCGACCACGCCGATTATCTTCAAAAGACTACCCTAACAACAATGATGACGACGACGACGACGAAGATGATGATGACGACGATAATAGTGCGATTGGATGACGATCAGAGTTGGCAATGAGTCACTCCAATTCTAATTTAATCCTAAACTTCATTCAAACAGCAGAATTAGTGTAGGCCTATATGCCTAATGTGTTTTCCGGGAAAACACACTTTTATGTTGTGCATGTTGTACGCCTAACTACCAGTCATAATTATTCGTCCACAATATCGTGGAGTTTTGCTAACGTCATCTTTTGTAATGTCTATCTACAAGAGACACGACATTCTGTCTTCTGGAAATTCTGTCGACTTGTTTCCTTGTTGTGTTCTGTTACTGGCTCGTTTTCGTAAAAACTGCATCTTTGAATCCGTTTACTGTTTCAACTGTTACTCCCACCTCGTTCAAACTGTTCCATTTGTCCACTGCTCGTCAGGAGTATAAGGAGAGGGGCGCCGAGAGAACGATGTGATGACCTTTTTTGCTCGTCAGCAGTGTTGGGGGCGCCAACGGTACACTTTGCCCCCGGGCGCCGGATACCCTCGCTACGCCTCTGTCTGTCTGTCTATCTATCTGTCTGTCTATCTATCTGTCTGTCGGTCTGTCTGTCTGTCTGTCTGTCTGTCTCTCTCTCTCTCTCTCTCTCTCTCTCTCTCTCTCTCTCTCTCTCTCTCTCTCTCTTATCCTTTCTAATGTTGTCAGTCTCACAATATTGAAGTCTTTTTTCGTAGCTTAAATTATGGCATCCACTGACCATCTTCACTGCTCATCTTTGCTCGAACGCTATGACGGTAATGACGCCAACTTCACTGCTATCGCGTTTGCCGCCGACTTCACAAACCGAGCAAGAAAAATCGAAACGCTGGACTGTAAATCACAGCCTCTAAGATAGGTCAATGTAGATAACCCATCCTCGGCGACAATTCGATCTTCAACTGTCTTAATGGCCGTAGTGGTAGTAGTCGTTGTGTAGTAGTCGTTGTGTAGTAGTCGCAATGGCGACTTTCTTATCAGCAACTTTTTAACCGCTAATGAACGTTGTCTGACAGAAGCTGCGCCATATGACTTCGTGTGATCGACCATATTCTAATTTCTTAGTGCCATATAAGGGTGAAACATAGTGAGTTTCACACAGAACAGACTCTACTGAACCACTCTAAACCTTGTCGTCGTCATCATCATCATCATATCATCATCGCCATCATCATTATCGCCATCATCATCAACAACAACAACAATATTAATACCTTCATCAGTTTTATGGAACAAGGCAGTCAGTATATGCTGCCCAGTAGATAGGAGGCATGCCTTCTTCAGTAAACACTGTCAACGAGTTTTGAATTTTCCCCACACTCAGACTTTGCGTTTCCACTCGCCTGTACATTTTGGATTTGCCACCTTCAGAGTAGGTTAAGGATTTGTCCCACTGTGCAAAGTCGACGCAACAGTCCAGTAGGCCTATATTTACCTATAGACCAGTGGCGCAGCCAGGAATTCAGAATATAGGAAGAAAGATAAAACCTTTTTTACTTGTCAGAGACTTTCAGTATAGGCGACGGCCTTTTTTTCTCAGCCCCCGGCCCACTCGGACCTTAATCCGGCTCTGGAGAGTGGGGGGTTATGGCGATCGTGCTGATGGGAGGGGTAGGGTTAGGGGTTATGGCTAACCCTAACCCTTTTACTTTTACAACATTAGTATTTGCTAGAATTACTATTCCACACGTAACGAGTGCATTAAATAACTGTTAAACAATATTTGTATCTATCCAAAACAATTTCTTGCAAATAATAAAATGGACGGCCATGGCGGGTCCCAGTCCGTCTGACCGCACGACTGCTTGTTATATGGATATATAGAGAACTTGTTATATATACTAGAAAGATGCTCGCTTTGCTCGCGCTCGCTTCGCTCGCATTGCAGGAAAATACTAATCCATTACCTATACCTAATACACAATCATTGAATTCATGCTGAACTGTTGATCGCCACCTAGCCAAGCTCTGCGCCACGTAATAATTAGGCCTATGTACGTTAAAATCACGCAACTGTGGCCATTTGTGACGCTGTACACGTATTTTTTGTGTACGTTAAAATGTACGTTATAATTGCGCAACTTCCTCAAGCTACGAACAATTGTTACCAATAGCAACGTCGTCGCACGCCCACCCCTCTGACGCTGCAATGACTCGACTAAACCGTACTAAACTACGAACAAGTGTTACCAATAGCAACGTCGTCTTCGAACATCGCCCACCAACGCATCGCGACGTAAGGACTAAACCGTCTACCAATAGTCAACCAATCAGAACGCTTGAAGGTAACAGACAGACATACATACAGATAAGGATTTTAATATTATAGATAGAGAACTTACTATATACTGTAGATATATAGAGAACTTGCTATATAGATATAGAGAGAACGCCTGATACTTAGACTAGTAGAGCCGACCCTCAACCAGCCCCCTACCCCTCCTCCCCTCACAAAAGAATTTCTCTGCAATTTTGCACGAATCTCACGGATGGCCCTGATGTTAAGTGAGGGTGTTCACCCCCTCCCCCATTAACCCTCCGTGGCCTCGCCACTGTTGAAAATGTTAAGCACACATGAATTCTCCTCCGTCACACTACTATACGCCTTAATTTCTCAACGGCTTTGCGCAAATCCCACGACCGGTCCCAGCCCGAATAAGGGGGACCGGACCCCGTTGCTATACGCCAATGCTATGGCCTATATAGACAGCAACTGTTGAACGAATATCTACGATTACACGTCTCAGCCCCCGTCGTCCTGTCCTGGTGAATATTTGATAAGGCAACGCGATCATGAAAACTTAAAGACAGGTCTCGTGAAATCGTTGCCTCTGCTGCAGGTCAAAGCAATTGATGTGGATATGAGTTTAAGCCAGAGTTGCTCTTCTGTGATCATCGGCGCCCCATTAAAGATTCAGTTTCTCATTCTCACTAAGGCGCTGCTTAACCGGCAAAGCAGAATTCCGAGACGCACTATAAGTGTTTAATATAGACTCATGGACTCCGGGGGGGGGGACTGACCAGGCCGGGAGAAGTTAGCTAGGGGTCTGGTGCGGAGCCCCAGCAGGAATCGCATTTTCATGAATTTAGGACATATTTTTGTGCTTAGATATGCATTTAAAACTGAAAACAGAATCAATCAGCCTTACAACCTGTAGCACAAACAGTGGCGGCTCTAGGATTTGGCAAGTGGGGGGGCGTTGGGGTGGCAACTTCTAATCATGGGGGGCAACCATTTGTTGTTTAATGTATGTAGCATAAGTATAGGGTCCCAACTGGGGGGGCACTGGGGAGGCCAGGCTCTCAATAGGGGGGCACGGGCCCCCCTTGGCCCCCCGGTGGAGCCGCCACTGAGCACAAAGCAGGAATTTGTATCTAATTTGTATCACTTCCAATGTAACTGTAACCATAATATGGATTTTAAGGCAAGCAATCAGAATTATTCTGTTCTCAAAAATTCAATATGAATTGAATGCTGTATATAGGGCCTATGCATGAGGATTTTAACGTAAACCACAACGAGATTCAAATGGCCCCTTTTAGAAATCAATAAAACGTCAGCAAATTTTATTCTAAATTTCTAAAATTCCACTCACATTAAAGATCATCTAATCTACAGAAAATTTGCAACTTTCAACAAATTCAGTTGTACATTTTACGATATTATATTAATTGTTTAAGATTTGAACCGAAAAACGCAACACAATGGGAAAGTCACCACTGCAATCGCGTCATTACATCGTTTACAAGTTTGTGATCGAAGTGACGACCACTTTCACGAAGATGATTGAATCTTAATAGTTAGTTAGTTAGTTAAAGTTAAAGTTAAATTTTCTGTGGCGCTTTGTTACACCAAAGCGCCGCTGCAGTTTAGTCAAACATAAATGTCTTTAGCTGTGTTAGAAAAACAGTTCGGGATACTTGTGAGGCACGTAACACTGGAGGAAAAGAGTTCCACAATTGCAAATTTGTTCCGGCAGTTCTAAACGAGCGATCACCCATCTTGGTGAAAGTCCGATGAGAGACCAGCTTCCGTGTGTCATCACACCTCAACCGTGAGCAGCGGTTTCACCGGTTTGTCGTACGGAGGAGAGTACAGTCTTCCAGACCGCCGGGCCCCTGTGCACTTGCCCCCTCCCCCCCCCGCCCCCTCTCGGCGGCCCTGCTTCGATCGCTCAATCGACTTCTGCGGCAGAATGGCGAAACAGGCTTTGCAGACAACTAAGTGGCACGGCGGTGGCAGACAATGCATGGACGACCTGGACGACCGAAGACATTGAAACCATTGCACGGCTCGTTCTAAGCCAAGAGAATGCTCCTGGAACTCATCGAAGTGTGAGTCAGATTGCGAGAGATACGGTCGTCGAGTAGACCTCCGAGAAACAGTGGCGGCTCCACCTGAGGGGCCAGGGGGCCCGTGCCCCTCTATTGAGTGCCTGGCCCGCCCCAGTGGCCCCCCAGTTGGGACCCTATACTTAATGCTACATACATTAAACAACAAATGGTTGCCACCCCATGATTAGAAGTTGCCACCCCAACGCCCCCCCCCCACTTGCCAAATCTTAGAGCCGCCACTGCCGAGAAAGGGAATCGAAATCGTAAACGACGTGGGCCTAATGAAGCGATAGCAACGGCGGTTTTTCACCAGCCTCGTTTCCGCTGTTTTATTCCTTACGTGTGTTTCTTCCTCGTCGGGTTTTATTAGTGTAACGGTCGTCGCTTGCAACCGGGCAGCAGAGCCAATCGATCGGTCGGTCGGCGGCAGACGACAGTGGGCCTAATACATATAGGCCGAATTAGCAGACGATGTCTGAGACGGGTACGTCGACTATTCCTCGCATCGACGCTTAATGTAACTTGCAAGCAACAGAGGACGCCGATTATTGCGTAGGTCTATGGCTTTCTCCGACTTAAATAACTTACGTAGGCTACACACTAAGTCTGTTTTAAATCTGGAACAAAATGGTCGTCCCGTCCATACAAATTGAGAGGTCAGGTCCTAGTGGACGTAGCAGGGGGATTCCATGAGGTCAACTGTTTATGATACTTTTTAGAAAGTAGACTACAGTCATTCGATTAAAGTCAAATTGATTTATGAAAATAATAGCGATTATCAACAGCCGTTTCTGTAAGTTGTTAATTAGTGATTTATTAAGCCACCCTATGTGATATCGAGTTATCGAAAGTCAGTGGCGTACCCAAGGAGGTTTGGGGGTTAAAACCCCTCTTGGGTGCCGACGAAAAATTCTTTAATGTGTTTGCATGTTTTTTAAATTTTCGGACGTGGTTTTGAGGGTCAAACCCCTCCTTGGGGCTGCAGACAAAAAATTTTTAATTGCCATAGGCGTGACGACCTTTTTTGCTTGTCAGTATCTGGAAGGAAAAATTTTAGAAGGAAAGACATAGGATAGATACATAGGATGACCTTTTTTTCTTGTCAAGATTTTTAAAAAGTTGGTTACGGTCAAAAGTCAAAACGAACTCTCCTTCGGAAATCCTGGCTACGCCACTGTCGGAAGTTGCCTTCGTGAGAGAGCAATTGGAGCAGGCCCCTATATACGCTGGATCGCTTTGTCGATTTTGCTCGTCGCCACAATTTGTCATGACCTACAGACTCAATTGGAAAGATTCACCCCTTCCACGGCCTCTTTAGACAAAAGAGCATCCATCCTCGACCTCGCCCAACCACGAAAATTCGTGTCGTTGACCAATATTTCCGGCGTCCGGTGTGATTTAAACGGCTCACGACACAAAAGTTCATTACAGCGCATCTGTGACCTTTGCTACAATTTTCTTCCATCAGCCAAACCAGCCTATAGACCCTACTGTATATTATGAGACTAGATGTGAAATTTCAAAGATTGTCGCTGCATTCGCCTGGCCATGGCAAAGCATTTTCGTTTCAGGCGACATTAAAGAAAAGTTCGCAGTGGTTAAATATACGAAGTAATTGCAACGTATACACTATACAGTAGCCTTGTGCGTTATTTTGAGCTTTTGTGGGTACGTGTAGGGAATTGTACGTTAGTCTGCCCAATTCACTTGTATAGAACAGCATGGGCTATATTGCTGCGATCACTTCAACATTATTACGCCCACAGAAATCAGCTGCCGGTCGTGAAGTTTGATTAATGTTCTTGGCCGTGGTTCCAAGAAAACGCAATTGTGCGATTCTTGTGTAATGTGCATTCCAGCTGAATGGAAAACGTTGACGCCGAGACTGCATGGGCTGAAATGATGTTATGTCTTTGACAAATGTCGCGATATAGCGTAATCTCCGGGTTAATAATCTTAAGCAGAAGAGGGCCAAATATAACCACATGGCTTATCTGCATGGTAGATATGTAGACATTTAGAAGACTATTATTGTGTATACTGATGAATTGATATAGGAGGATCTGCATATTTTAGACTGTCATGTCGTAACATACGAACTAATTCAAAGTAAGAAACCCGTTCTCATTCCCAATCGCTTAAAGAGATGACCCAAACCGTAACGGACCCGACCAACGGGTCCATCTCCACCACCGGATACCTTAGTCCAGAAATGGAGCGGGCGATCGACGTACTGGGAGTCTGGCTGCCGGGGATAGTCAGCGTCATCGGTATCACCGGGAACTGTCTGTCGTTCGTCGTGCTCCATAAGGCGTTCGGCAGCTCCCCGATGTTCGTCGTCCTCCGGGGACTCTGCGTCTCGGACGCGGCGTTCCTGGCCAGCGTCTTCGCCGCCGAGACGCTCGTCAACCTCTGCTTCTTCCCGCTCGCCGGTCGGCACCGCAGCGCCATCCAGCACGCCGTCTGGCCGGTCCTGATGACGACGCAGATGACGGCCGTCTGGTTGACGGTCCTCGTGTCCGGCGAGCGCTTCGTCGCCATCTGCCACCCGCTGCTCGCCCGGTCCGTCTGCACGGCGTCCAACGCCCGCCGGGCAACGGCCCTGGTCGTCGCCGCGTCGGTCGCGTTCAACGTCCCCCGCTACTTCGAGTTCGGGACGGACATGAACCGAACGTCCGTCGGCGCCGATCCCGTCTACCGCTACCTGTACGCGTGCGTCCTGTACGGACTCGTGCTGTTCGTCGTGCCGCTCGTGATTCTCGTCCACCTCAACGTCCGGCTCGTGTCGGCCCTGCGCCGCGGCCGGAAGGAGTGGCTGCAGCTGAAGCTGCGCCAGCGGAGGGAGCAGGCGTTGACCGCCATCCCGATGGCCATCGTCGCCATCTTCTTCGTCTGCGGAACGCCGTCTCTGGCCGTCAACGTCGGCGACTCCGTCAACCCGGAGCTGTTCGGCCACCACCAGAACCAGCTGTACCTGGTGGTCGCCAACCTGATGGTCGTCGTCAATTCGGCCAGTAATTTCGTCGTCTACCTTCTGATCGGACGGAGATTCCGGTCGAAGCTCTCGCAGCTGGCGGTCGGGGTTCTCTTCTGGCCCTGCTGCTGCCGGAACACCTCGGCCGCCGCCGCCGCCGCCGCCGCCGCTGCAGGGTCGTCACAGCGGATCACGACAGCAAGGACAGAACCCAATGCTTACGTTGTACAGCCGCTGCCTGCGAGTTTTATAAGGCCACTGAATCCGCTTCATCACCATCAGCATCAACAACAGCACCACCACCACCACCACCACCATCATCATCATCAACAGCAGCAACAACAGCAATGTTCCTCTGCTGTACATACGCAGTGAAAAGCCGGAACTTTGTGACAATGTATACGCGCACGTATATATATATATATATATATATATATATATATATATATATATATATATATATATATATATATAGTTCCAAAACATGAAAGCATCAATGGATGACGCTCCAAATTCATCCATGAAAAATCAGATCAATTTCAAATCGAAAGGCAACTAAATATATCAATTAGACCAGCAGTGAGATATTCTATCGAGATAACATCGAAAGAGATGCTTTTCCGTTAAGAGGTGAAGGTGATTTGAAAGACGTAGGCCGAATAGTTGAAAACTCGGAATATTGCAAAGGCCTGTAGGCTGTAGCTAAGCGTGGATATTTTACTCACCATTTCAAAAGTGGTTCTCACACCGGACAGAACCTACTGAACCACTTTAAGCCCAGTTATTATTATTATTATTATTATTATTATTATTATTATTATTATTATTATTATTATTATTAGTAGTAGTAGTAGTAGTAGTAGTAGTAGTAGTAGTAGTAGTAGTAGTAGTAGTAGTAGTAGTAGTAGTAGTAGTAGTAGTAGTAGTAATAGTAGTAATAGTAGTAAATCTTTGGTGCTGTAGGCCTACTTGCATTCGAATATCTTGTTGAGCGTCGCTATGTTAAATTCTGTGGAAATCTTGGAATAACCATGCTAAGACCCGTAGCAAATCTGGACCTTTTCATGAAGACACGCACAGTAGAAAAAGGCATTTAAAAACAATTCAGGAAAATTTATTTGTAAAAAGTAAGTGCAAAACTGAGTCCAAAGATAGCCTACAAAAAGCGCAGAAATACGCTATGCGTGATATTTTGGAGCGTCGGTCTGCAAATGTTCTGTTACATTTCGTTAGGCCTATCGTATGAATTACGGATCGTGTTCGAAAGGTGCTGCATGGCTCACGCACCGTGCACTTTACGATCCGTCATGCCCGGCCAACCTGTCTTCGCTTCTTCACAGGGTCCCATCCACGGATTGCCGAGCGCCGCTCCGTTCCTCAGTGAAAGCTATATACTGACGCTTCCTCCTCCATCGAAGACAGCTAAACTCGGAGAGCGATCCGTTACACGTGGGAACCCGGTTCTTTGGAACGCGTTACCACACAGTATCACCAATACGACTAATCTAAAAACTTTTACCAAGCGACCATAGGAGGGTGCAAGGGGGTGCAATTGCACCCACTGGAAAAATTGTGGAGTTATGAAAAAAGTAAAATACCTTGTTTTTCGCCACAAAACCTTGTTTTGCACCCCCTGGAATTTTTTTAAAATTTCTTTCATCACAAGACCCTGTTTTGCACCCCAGGGAAAATTTCTGCGGACGCCCATGCAAGCGACTTAAAACGCACTTAATTGTTCGAACTCTCGTTCAGTACCATGTAAAGGCGCTCTTAATTGACCCTAGCCTCCTATGAAAATAGCGCTGTATAAGTTAACCCATAGCTAACTAACTAACTAACGTAGGCCTATGCTCGGATGTCGGATCGGATTTATGTCGCTCGGTGTCAGCGTGGTTGATTCGTCATCTTATCTAAACCACCAGCCCATTGACGTATAGTTAACAGGCTACATTGGGCAACGACTGTTCCGGTCCTCGTGCTGAGTTTCATCTCCGGTCGATTTCTGTCACGTTCGGAGCAGTGGCGTCATTTCACACTTTTCTTGGGGGCGGGGGGCGAGAAAATTTTTTTTGCAAATTTTTGGCAATTTTTTGCAAATTTTGAGCAATTTTGGCAAATTTTAGGGCCAATGTTGGAAAATTTGCAAGTTTTCAACATCCTTTGCAATTTTTTGATATTTTTGGCAATTGTTTGCACATTAATACATTAGAAATTAATATTTTTATTTCCTTGAGGGGAGCACGGGCCCCAGCTCCCCCCAAATGACGCCTCTGGTTCGGCGATGGATCAGACAGCGATGAGACAGTGGTCTCGCAGAAGACCGTCCTCGAGAATTCGCCGTCTGATTTCGACACGCGGATATAATTTCTCTCAACATCTATGCGGTCCTTCAACGTCCTTTCATCTACGTTTCGCTGACTCTTCAATGGAACGACTTCTTGCGGAAGACCGTCTTCTTAACCCCTTAACCGGGCGCGACGGCTCAGAGCCGTCCAGTTTACATTGAGTTACAGATTTATTCCCCAGTTAAGGGGTTAAGGATTCATCGCCCGATTCCACAACGGTAGCGAACTCCTTCTTCGTACCATCTGAGCGGTTTTTTCCACTAACGTGTTCCGTTCCTCATTGATTTGTCAGCGATGTAATGCGTTTAGAAGCGCTATTCTCACAGGCGCAATATAAATAAATAATTACTCATTTGGATTGGATGAAATGGATTGGATTCCGGCGTTTTTCTCCGAATTCTCGCCCCATTGGGATGACTGTTGCGGGTTTGGCGTGGCGTGCTTGACAACGCTCACGTCGCTTGTGTAAGATACTCCAGTGGTGTGATGATGTTAACGAACTCGTTATAGGCCTACCGACTGTGGCGTCAGTCTTTCAAGCCGAAGGCAAGACGGAGCGAGTGGAGGCAGTGGCGGCTCCACCGGGGCCAGGGGCCGTGCCCCCCTATTGAGAGCCTGGCCCCCAGTGCCCCAGTTGGGACCCTATACTTAATGCTACATACATTAAACAACAAATGGTTGGCCCCCATGATTAGAAGTTCCCCCAACGGCCCCCCACTTGCCAAATCCTAGAGCCGCCACTGAGTGGAGGAAGCAAAAAAACATTCACACGAAGCATTTACGAAACATTATATTTGACCTACGCTCAAAAGAACAACAATAATTTGTGTCGCATCCAAAAAGCATTGATCGCTTCCTTTAGCAGTATAACTAATTCATTATCTTCTTAAGACCTTAAGCCTTGATGAGATTGTTCTGGAATCTGCAGCAGGGGCGTAGCCAGGAATTTCATTTCGGAGAGTATACATATTTTGGGTGGGTATACATCTAAATCTTAACTATAAACCGCATAAACCATATAAGCCACATATAACCACATGCAAATCACATAAAAAACTTTAAGGTAGACTGATTTTGGGGGGTATATATACCGATATACCCCCGTCGCTACGCCCCTGATTTGCAGAAGTGCTGGACAATTTCACAGTTAAGCGAAAACGTCTTCGAAATGCCTGCCCTCAATCGTTCATCCAACGATATGTACTCGTTCAACCGAGAGATTCCACTTTGCTGGACAGTAATTATCTTCCTTTATTTTATTTATGTGATTTTGTTTTACTCTTTCACAAGTTAACGATGTTTTCTTAGTTACTTGATTAACGTTTGACGTGTCCTAGAAATATCGACGGAAAAATAATCAAGTAGAATCGCAATCACATGCAGCCAGTGTTGTAAAGTATTTAAATACTTTAATATTTAAATACTATTTAAATACTTTGTCCAGTATTTAAGAAAGTATTGAAATACCCATCCAAAATTAAGTATTTAAATAGTATTTAAATACCATACAGTATTTGGATGTATTTATGAAATTTAAATACTTTTGATTTATTGCAATTTTCACGTGCACGGATTTCTATTATTTCGTCAGTCGTTTTTACATTTTCTTTACTGAAGGTTTTAGACGGTTGAACATTAAATAGGCTTACATTGACATTGTTAGAAATAATTTTAACTAACATTTGTTTACACAAAAACACGGTTACATGTGGCGAATCATGTGTCAAATACAGTGGCGTAGCCAGGATTTTCGAAAGGGGGTTTAAAAAAAATTTCGTCAATAGCCGCCAAGGGGGTTTCACCCAAAAATTGCCAAAAATTGCCAAAAATTGCCTCAAAAAATAAAAATTGCATGGGAATACATTTAAATTATTTTTCGCCGTCCAAGGGGGTTTTTAACCTCAACCCCCCGTGGCTACGCCACTGGTCAAATACATTATCAAGTATTTTTAAAAAGTATTTAAAACTTATTTGCCAGTATTTAAATACTACCCATGTATTTGGGTATTTAAATGCTATTTAAATACTACATGAGAACCAAGTATTAATTTGTGAAAGTATTTCAATACTTCAGTGAAGTATTTATTAGAACACTGCACGCAACAAGGATATTATTCATTCTGAAGAACGCAGCCAGCATTCGTTCGTATTTCTCCTTCGATTTCTGCATAAGAGAACCATTTCCTCCCACAAAATGGCTGGATGGGGACAACGAAATTCATTACAGGAGTCCTGCCTACAATGCAGCTTTAATAAATATTAAATTGAGGAACTCTGTGCGGATAGTCGCCTATATGATGACTTCCCGTTTATGATATCAATGATTTCAGTCTTTGCACATGTCACTGTCTGCCTGTCTCTCAAGTCTCTGTTTCTGTCCGTCCTTGTCTGTCTGTATGCCTGTCTCTCTTTCTCTTTGTTACTCTGTCTGTCTGTCTCTGTCTCTGTCTGTCTGACATGTCTTGCCTGTCTGTCTTGTCTGTCTGTCTGTCTGTCTGTCTGTCTCTGTCTCTGTCTGTCTGTCTGTCTGTCTGTCTATCTGTCTGTCTGTCTGTCTGTCTGTCTGTCTGTCTGTCTCTCTCTCTCTCTCTCTCTCTCTCTCTCTCTCTCTCTCTCTCTCTCTCTCTCTCTCTCTCTCTCTCTCTCTGACTGCAGAACACCGCGTCTCGTCATTTCACTCGGGTGTTTTCCATATCTTGAGTCGTCAGGTACAGGCTTTGAAACGCTTGCATGGACATAATCTTCTGCAAAGCAACAATGTACGAACAGGTCACACACGCACACACACACGCACACACACATGTATGTGTGCGTGTTTATTTATTGTGTATGTATTTATTGTGTGCGTGTGCCTTCTATGAAGAAATCAATGAAGAACTGAGACGTTACGGGAGCAGAACTGCCGAATAGAATACAGATTTTGACTTCGATAAATGGTCGTTGATGTAAGACAGCAGCAGCAACAGCAACAGCAGCAGCAGCAGCAGCAGCAGTGTACATTTTTATTGCGAGTATACATGTACATGACCGATTGAATATATGCATATAAATTTATCCCCATTGGCTCATACGTTCCTAGAAATTCATTCTCCCCAACAACAGTTCTTGGAACCGTCACTGGTCACCTCTCACTAAATTCGAGTTGTGACGAATTCTTTTCAACTCCTTAGGACAGTGGAGTAGACAGGATTTTCGGAAGGGGGCGGCGGGTTTGGTTTCGTGACCAACTTCGAAAAAATCTTGACAAGCAAAAAAGGTCATCCTCATCTTTCCTTCTCCTATTTTTCCTTTTTAGTAGCTGCATGACTAACAAAAAGGTCGTCACCTTCTTTACACCTTTACATTCTGTAGCACTTGAAAATTTTTTAAGTCGGCAGCCAGCCAGGGGGGTTTACCCCAAGATCGCATCCGAAAATATAAAATATATGGAAACGCATGAAAAAATTTTCGTCGGCAGCTAAGGGTGGGTTTTGACACCCAACTCCTCCCCCACCCTTGGCTACCCAATGCCATAGGACAAGTCAAATATTACCCATTACAGAATTATTAACATTTTGATAATATGTTCCTTCCATAATACTATTAATTTAACCTTATGTACTCCTTTGTAGATCTGTTCCATAACTCGGATTGATACAATCGCTTGGAAATTATACGCCGATGAGAATTGTGAAAATAGGCCCCCAAACCCTGTTGACGTTTCATCCCCCTCGTCGCCCTTGCTACGCTGCGATGCCGAATAGCGCTGTCCTGTAAGAAGACCGTTGAAAAGAAAGAGAATCGCCCTTTCATCTCCAATTATTGCCTCTTCACGATCAGCTTTCGTCGAAAAAGAAATTAATGTGTTCTTGGTTCTCAAAACACTTACAGTGTAAAGGGTTGTCTGATCTAATTGTTCGGTCTGACCAAAAGCAAAATATTGAAGGAATGAATATATATATATAATTATATAATAAATATAATAAATTTATAATATATATGACCCGCTGGGAGAAAAGGTACCATATGTGGGATTACAGACTAGCGAGAAAATTGCATTTTTATCTTGAAAACATGAATTTTCAAAAATACTTTTTTGAATTTTAGACAGTATGATGTGTAGACAATTAAATGACGATATCTTTTTACTCATACCTGCATCATTTAGTTTAATATAATAGCAGAAATGATAATGCGTTTGGCTTTGGAAGGGTTCAAAGTGGGATGCAAAATAGGGGGACTGAAGATAAAGAAGGCCAGAAACAGAGAAGAGTGCACATCCATGGTCGCCGACGTAGTAATACATGGCACATGAAGAAGAAAAAAGATATCGTTCTGTAAGTTCTTTGAATTTCTGACAATAAATTAGGAGTCAAGATGAGATTTTAAATAATTTTAATAAGTTTTATGACTTTTATCTGGGTTATTTTAGAATCTTCGAAGCGACCCTTGGGCTTTGGGCTTTATCATTTGCGCAAAATGATAGGCCTCTTATTATGACAACGCATTATAAGTGTTTCTGAGCAAATATTACTGATAAAAAATGGATTTAAAGAAGAAATTTCTCTCATTTCTGACTGAAATTCGAGTAAGCAATTAACTAGTTAATTGTTATTTGCTTTAACTTCTTTCCATATCTTTATTTATACATAGAAACCATTCGTTCTATAAAATTTGACACGGCCCCTCCTACTCTTTTCGTGTAACATCATTTATATAGCGCCACAATCTGGATCGTGGTTAGCATTTTCTTTGGCGCTATTATTATCGTCCGTATATTTATCCTGTCCGCTATTTGCGCAATCGTGAATTGCGTTTTTGCATTATGCTATTATTTGTGTATCACAAATTGTGGGTGTTGGCCGTTGCATATCGCTAATATTGCGGACAGGGCTGTTATCAGAATGACGCATCAGTACATAGAAGCATAGTTTAATTAATATTGCGATAAATTTAAAAGAAAGCGTTCCATCCGCCAGAGACTTATTAATAATAAGAAATGGCTTCGTATTTTAACATATCTCCAGATAGTGTCCGTTGCATAACCTTAGCGTTAAATCAAGGCCAAGTTCATGGACTTTTCCCGTCTGACATTGATTGTAATAATTTTTTAGCACCTGATTATCATTTTGAATATAGAATTATTTTAATCCTAATTTATATACAGGAAAATACGTCCAAATCGCCTGAGGAAGACATTCCCAGTGAAGTTGATTGGAGTGTCAACACAAGCTTAGCTAAATTCAAGGTAAAAGAATTGATGGATTGGTATTGATCGAGCATATTTTTAGTGTTATTACAATTCATTGCTAACACCATTTCATATGACCAGTATTTTTTAGATCTGGTCTTAAAACGTACCTGTTTGGCTTGGCATATCATCTGTAGATTGTTCCAAGACTGATCTGGACCGACCCTTCTGGCTTGACGATGATGCCCTTTCCATTATGATAGTGTTGACTGACTGATTGATTGATCAAGCCCTTTGATACCTGTTGGTTTCCTGCTTTATTGCTTTTACCATAAGTTTCTTCTTAGTGTCTTCCTTTTATGCAATATTATCTTCATGGAACAGTGGAATCCCGATAGCTTTCCCGGCTTAGGATTTCATCTGGTCATCACTTGGGAGATGCAGTCCTTGTTATATTGCAGCACACAGTATGGTAATATTATTACCTGTGACCAAAATAGCAATTTGAATTTATTATTATTATTATTATTATTATTATTATTATTATTATTATTATTATTATTATATTACAATTTATATAGTGCAGTAAGTATGGCAAAGGCCAAAGTAAAGAGCACTTTACATGGGGCTCTTGTAGGAAATAGTAAATAAGTGCATCTTTAGTTTCTTTGTGAACAGTTCAGAAGAGATCGCTTTAGTCACTCTGGGTTTCCTGGCATAACAGATCTCTCACTGAGTTTTGCCGTCTTGGACGGAGGGGTGAAAAAACTGCAGGATGCGACTGCTGGACTGGACATTCATTGCAGAACGCATTTGTTTTGTGGCACAGTTAAGAAGAAATTAGGTTCAAAATACACAATACTATTTTCTATACTTGTTTATGACAAATTTGTTTATATGTGTTTTGTTTAGGAGCATTCACTTGAGTATGCGCAGGATCCACGCGTTGATCAAGAAGCCATCGCGAATATCAATTCGCAGTTTTATAACGATGACCAGTTTGACGTTGTTGAGTATAACCTTCAGGTGATTTTAGGGTTGAATTGGCAATTAGATTATTTTGAACTCATCTGATTTAATTATGGATGCTATGCAGTGGTATGCAGGGATCAGAAAGTTGCAAATAATGATAGCTTATGATTATTTTGTAGTGGAAGTTTGAAATTAATGGAACTTAAGTGTATAATTTAAAAGGCTATGGCTAACATAATGATGAATGTGGTAACTACAGATTTTTAAAAGTCAGAGCAAAAAGTCTCACTCCTTCCTGGGCAGCAGGGGCAGCACTAATCTCTGTTTATATAGCCCTTAGACAGGCGTGAAATGCCATGGACATGGGGCTAGTGTATCACGTAGTGTGCCTGTGTGACATTACCATTGCTACTCATTTTGTCATTGCTCTCTATCCATGCGGATATTGAACCCGCGACCTTTGGATCTCAACGCCAATGTTGTTTGCTGCTACTCTGCTATTTTCCTGCCTCCACTTACAGTGTAGAGTATATTGTTTTCTGTGGCCATAGAGGTTTTCAGAAAAGTTGGAGTTATCTACCATAGAAAAGGAACGAGGAATTTATGCCACTCAATTGAAGGCAGTAAGTGTTTTTGTAATGCAGATTTTACTAATGAGAGACTGGTTTTTCAATTTGGAAGTCTTTCCATTGGTTTTCGTACCTGACTCTTAAAGCAATTTGTTGGATTTTTAAATGTATTTATTTTGCAGACAAAACTTCTCAAAGATCTATGAAATGAATTTAAAAATTCAAGACCTACAATGTTCTTGGATGCATAGTTTATGTTTCGAAAGTTCTTCGCTTCTTATGCATACCATAAAATATGAAATTGAGAAACACTGTATTTTTGTGAAGGTCTCACGTCGAGTTTCAGAACTTGTACTTGAGAACCACCCAGCCTATCAGACCGAACTGCAGCGTGTTATGGAACTGCAACAGTGTCTGGAGAGTGCCAGTGATATCTGCTTCAAAGGCCGAAGGTAACTTGCTTATTGCACTCCTTCCATATCAGTGATCAATAATCACTGATTAATCAGATGCATTTTCTTTGTGATGTTTTTGGTACCACTTGTTTAACTCAATTGTCTTGCTAATTTCCGTGTTTTTGGATGCAGAATAAGTGAATCTCTGAAGACTACAGTTTACAAAATTGTTGCAGATATATTAAATCCATATCTCCAGTACAATGCATCAATGTGACTTTTGCAAACATTTGGCAATTATCGTGACAAAATCGGCAGCATCGGTAGGTGTTCTTGTGACGTTTTCACTTTTAATACAATACGGATTTGGATGTTTGTGCTGACAGACATCTGCACAGAGCCCGTCGTGGATTTACCTCTAGTAGTCTTGGTCTTCTCGCCAACTATCGAAAACGTCAACAGCTGGCCACTCTCCTTAAATCACTGCATACAATCAAAACCCTGGTGAGTCTATGTCGAATTTTGTACACTTAGTCATCATCATATGAAACTCTAGAAATAACAGAACTTGACTATATATCTATGCATGTATATATATATATATATATATATATATATATATGCATATATATATATATATTTATTTATATAACCATTTGGTGCTCTATCTGTTGATGGGTTCCTTGCTCTAATGATGCTGCTTTTTCCTGTCTTGCGCTTTGTGCTTTGAGATCGAATATTTGTTGATATCTTTTTTCATTTTCGTAGTCAAACATCCATTCGAGCAACTTTAATCTTGACCTTCCTTGAGGTTTCTTTTCTTGCGTTTTGCCCTCTGTTGCTTTTCTAAGCATCAAGTTCCCTCTAAGAATGTATTGTGTTCAGTTTGTTGAGATCGTGATAATTTGTTGGATTTGATATGCTACAATAGTGTTTTATGTCTTATTTGTTTAGCAAAGAACAGATGTAAGATTACGAGAGCTATTGGAAGTAAGATCTCATGATAACAACTTATTGTGTTGACTTGAATTAATCTGTTTTAGTTGTGAGACATGTTGGCATGCGGTCACTATTTGAAGGTTATTGACATGGCTGTAATGAAATTTTTACAAAGCAGGCATTCTCTTCTATATGATGCAAATAATTTTTTGTTTTTTGCATGACTTCCTATATGTCCTGTTAAACTGTGTTATTCAAAGATAGAAGTGATATTTTTAAAGGAAGAAGATTATCCTGGAGCTATCCAGCTGTGTCTTGAATGTCATAAAGCAGCGAGCACATATCGACATTACACCTGCATCAGGTATTTGCTGAACATTGCAGACTGAACATTCTTTTACTTTGCTATTGCTAAAGCGTGGTCAGGTCTTTCTAGTGTAAAAGAATTTATTAGAAATTTTCTCAGATAATTCCTCTTCAAAGAATAAAGTTTTCACACTGAATTAACTGAAAAGCAGAAAAGGATGTAAATGTAATATTGTAGATTGTCAATATTAATGGTTTAGAAGTGAAAGTAATTAATTAATGGTTCAGAATCAGTTTGAAATTTCTGTATTTAAGAGGAAGGATTATATTTTTACTGCTAGCGAACTGAGTTCGAAGCTTCAGGATACGTTGTATATGATTGATGAGTCAATGGATGTTGCGCTTTCGAAGACTTGCAACCATTTTGATGAGGATTATTATTCTAGTATACAAACTGCGTATCGACTTATGGGCAAGACTCAGGTAGGTCTGATGTTCAATTTTCTAAGTACGTGTTATCCATATCTTTGTTGTCTATTTATTGGTATTTTCTCCCATGTAATGTATATCTGTAATGTAATGTAATGTTGCAAAGCATGTATAATAGTATATAGCACCTCTTCTGGACAAGCACTCAGAAGTGTATCATTGTATCTTAATGAAACAAATGGA
This sequence comes from Metaphire vulgaris, assembly GCA_018105865.1. NCBI lineage: Eukaryota > Metazoa > Annelida > Clitellata > Crassiclitellata > Megascolecidae > Metaphire > Metaphire vulgaris. The sequence goes on along the minus strand of CM030847.1, from coordinate 6,416,727 downwards.
TTTGTTATGTGGGTTTTTTATTTATTTTAGGTTTACATTTGCAGAATATTTATGGCAAATAATTGCTGTGAATTTATATCTGTTTATTTCCTAGTTTATTTACTATCAAGATAGAAAAGGTATGGTGCTGTATGAATATACGAGAAAATAGCAGCAAAAATTGTCAAATGCACTTTAGTCAAATCAATACTTATCCAGTAATATATTATCAATAAGACCAATAATTAATTAATTAAATATTTTTATGACTATGGAAAGAGCGATATCATTTCAGAGAATTTCAAGCAAGAATCTAGGCAGTTGGTTTTGTTATAGAATGATACAGTTTAGTATTGGATTCACTTTTGAGAATACTCCTGTAGTTTATTGACTGATCGTCCTGTTGTTAATTCTGAACAGGCTGCTATTGACCAACTACACATGCACTTCATCAGTTCAGTCCAGAACACCTCCTTCACGAAGGTCCTCGGTTATGTCGAACTCTGTTCCGGAGTTGGAGACGGAAGCTTCCAGAAGCGACAGTACACAGACCTTTGTAAGGTGAGGTTGCCCGGTTATCTAGACGACTTCTATAGCGCCGTAAACAAGGCGAAGGCCAGAGCCAGATACTTCACTGACAATGTTGACAAGTCAACAAAAGTTGGTAGTTGTTTGAGCAATTGTTGCTGATCTGATCTGATCTGGGCGTGAATAATGTTAAATTGTTTTAAACCTTGAACTGTCAGATCCTTTATAACTATATGCAATGTAACTGAGTATATATATACTAAGTTCTGGCAGGTTAAGGGTTAACGATTCCTGTGGTGCATCCTGAAAATTATGTTCGTTAATGTGTGCGACCTATTGACCTACGGGCAAAATGTTGAGTTTTCTGCTCTGTCTGAGAACGAAATTTTACCCGCGTTCTGTTCTTCATTTTGTTATGTGCGGTTATTTTGTATTGGGTAGCTTTACTTACTTATTAAATTAGTTAAGATCTCATAGCATAGAGTTGTGTGAAAATATGGCTACCGGTTCTGACTCTGGACATTCTTGGAATGTTGTATTCGATTTTCTTAATTAAATCCTTAAAAATCACCGTCTTCGTCTGTCATCTTTAATCAACAGCCGTCCAATTGTAAAAATTTGTTGATTTTCAGCTGAGAAGAACCAGAGAAAGACCGTTTCTTGTTTACTGTTAGGTTTATGTACTGTTGTTTTCTTTTGTGGTGCAGTGCATCAAGCCTGAGGTCTTCATGCCATGTCTGATTGACTTGTGCAAGGCGCTGTGGGAGGTGCTGAACAGTTACTACAAGACTATCAACTGGCACCAGGAACATGACAGAGATGGCTATGCTGAACCCGTTGAAGGTAGTTGCAGTGTTCAAAGATTCGGTCATCTTTACCTATTGCTCGTTTGTTCTGATGTTCCTTATCTATACCCCGGGACACTTTACATTTAGTTTTTATTTCATCCAAGCATGAGACTTTGTTGGCTTCAGTTACCACAAATCATTTTATGATTAAGAGAAGAGAAATGACAAAATTTTTGAAATTCTAGCAGTATTTGAATGTTTTCAATCTAACAACTAGCTGTTAGGAACTGATTGCAGTAGATTAGATGCTTGTTATTTAGGAGATGGGGGCACTGTTCTGAATCAAGATTATATTCACCAGAAGCTGGAACAAGGTCTGTCTAAGATCTGGAGTGATGTGCAGCAGAAAGTGAAGGTCTACTTGCTAAGCACCGACCTCAGTCACTTCAAGTACGATGAGTTCATCCAGGTGCTTGGAATTGTTAACAGGTGATTGATCTCTTACTAAATTGTTGGAGTGCTGTAACAACTGTTTAACTGCATTCCTGAGTGACATTTAGTGCCTGAAAGTTACTCGAGAAAGTCGACTTAGGTTTATTGCTTGTTTCCAGAACATTCTTTTATGCATGGATGTTGATTAAGTCTACTTAGTTACTGCCATACATTTTACATTGATGCTGCTATGGTGTGATTGAAGTTGATTGATTGTCACGCTGTGTTTTCTTTAATAGGCTGATTGAAATCGGGGATGAGTTTTGCGGCAGCAAATCGGAGGGACTGGAAGAGTCGATACGGAAGCAGAGCATAAATTACTTTCGAAGCTACCACCGTGCACGTATGGACGAGCTGCGGATGTTTCTGGAAAACGAGGGTTGGGAACTGTGCCCGGTGAAATCGGGCTTCACTATATTAATGCTGCAGGTGAGCCTGGGGTCAGAACAGAACTCTCTGTAGCTTAGCATTAACTGGTTGTTCAGGTTCAAGCATGGATTGGTGGAAACCATGGAACAGAACTGGAAACGATCGAAGACAGGATAAAGGGGAAGTTTTGATCGGCTTTCATGTTCATTTTGTCATCTTTGTGAGTAGAATTCTGCTTGCAAATATATTTTGTGTTTTATTGCATTATCTCGAAACAGCGTTTCATTTGTTGCTATTTTTTGTCTTAGGAGTTCCGATTCATGCGTCAACTGGGTTATTCGTCTGCAGAAAATGGTCATGAGGATGATGCTGGGGGCAAGTCGGGACAATTCGGGGAGAAAACTGAGTTTTTTAAGAAGTATTCAAGTAGCGGCAGCCCCTTTGATTTCCAACCTGATGATGATGAGGGAGAGGATGTTCTTGAAGTTAACGGAGTATGAGCTTACATTCCACTATATTTTTAATTGCTTACAGAGAAATGTTAAATAGCTTGAAAATGTTAAATAGCTTGAAAATGTTCACTATTCCTATTTTGAAATTGCATTTTGTGTTTACTTGGGCAGATTTGATTGTGTTATGCATTTTCTAATGTATATTTGCTAGCATGTAAAGTTATGCAACAGAATATTTGTATGGTACCTCTACTGAAGAATCACTCAGATGCAGACCAATTCAATTACTGCCTATTGATAAAATGAGTTTTAAGTCATTTCAAAAAGAGGATCATGGAATTGGTAGTGGCTAAGTTATATATTATGGGGTCAAGAGCATTCCAGAGTTTGGGGCCGACTGACTCAAAATAAGATGTTCACCCAGTAGCGTGCAGAGGGGAGGGCAGTGGCCCCGAGCACATACCAGGTGGGAGCACCAAAATTGAGTTGGTGACCTTTTTTGCTCGTCAAATCAATTTGGCCCACCACTCTCTGCGTGCCACTGTGTGCACCAATACCAATGCAATAACTGGCACTTTTCATACAGCACACAGCAAAGGTATGACAGATATAACCCTTGGAGTTGGATTTGGATTGTGAAGAAAGTGCATGATGTCCAATGTTCAAAATATGTTAGCTGTAATATACCACAGGTTCTTTGTTTGGAGGACATTGTTGACGACTCGTTTGCCACATGATACATTTTCTAAAATTCACCATTGATGTTAATCTGCTGTAGTTTGGCGAAGAGAGGAGTGACCGACGAATGGTAAGCAATGACACCGACAGCGACGATGACATTCCCGACGAACTGAAACAAGACTTCATTGACGAGCGCACGGGCGAACAACCTCAGAAGAAGTGAGGAATTCTTTGATAGACCTTCTTTGCCTATGATAGTAGAATACTTTTGAAAGGAAAACTTATTTATAGAAGCTAACTAGAGCCAATGGCTAATTATTAAATCAAGAATAGAACATTTTCTAAAAGAGAATGTGACTATTGAATTGAATCCTTATTGTGGAGATTGGAGAAATTATAATAATACTTACAATATTAGTTAAGAAATTATAATCTGATGTTAATAATGGTGATGATGGTGGTGATGCGGGTGGTGGTGGTGGTGATGTGTTTTGAAGATGTAAATTGAATTTATCTTGTGTTAGGTGTTTGACTTCTCGTCGACGAAATTATCGTAATGTAGGAAAGCAGCCTCCAATAATAACAAACACAACACTGAATGTTTGCCGTCTATTTGGTAAGCTTTCATTTTACTAGTGATGACATCATGATTAGGAGATAGTAATTATATATTGTCCTTTTCATGTGTAGTACAGGGTGGTGCAAAAAACCAGACTATATTAAATGCAAACCTAAATGTGACTAGTCCGTTTATTTGCACCGCCCTGTACATGTGTAGGCTCCTTGCCCTTGGATTATTGTAGTTGAAATGTTTTTGATGATATGATCTATGGCATTTCAAAATAGCTGAACTACCAAAAAGCAACAATGTTTTAGGCCAAGTAGAGGTCCACATTGTCCACTGCTTGTATTAGTTCTGTATAGGCTTTGACGCTGTCGTACGTTCATACTTGTGTTTTATGTTTCTGTTGGAACAACTTACGGATTGACTGTTGTTTTTAATGAAGCTTTAGAATGAGCTTAGAAAATGTGGACATGGCGTGATTCACATTAAAAATATTGCTGTGATATTATGAGACATATAGAAGTAGTAAAATCTCAGAATAGAAACTAAATCTCAAGCGAATTAGTCTCATAATAAAGCAGTTAGCTTTCATCGTTTTAGGACAATTCTTTAATGAACTATGATTGTTGATTGTGCATCAGAACTGTGTCTTTTGTTTACAGGCAAATACATTCAGATGATGATGGTCTTACAGCCAATCGCATTTGACGTTATCATCTGCCTCACAAAGCTTTTTGACTATTATCTGTACACTGTAATTGTCTAAGTATTTGAATACAGAAGTGTTGCTTAATGTTGATGTGGTAACGTACAAGTAAAGTCATCATTATTTTATGTCTACAAAGGTGACCTCACATTCATACAAACAGGAAACCTCATCTGTTTGGACATGTATATGTCGGATGAAAGGTGACATAGCAAGTAAGGGACCGATGCTGGGAATAATGAACGAATCGCACTTAGAATTATGATCATGATCACACACGCATGCACAGATATGGTATTTAGACTTTTACATAACTGTAATTACTTAATCTTTAATTGGAATTAGTATATGGATTATTATAAATTCTTATGTTGGTTTTTTGTTTTGTTCCGTGTTTAGGTGTACACATTCTTTGCAGCAGAAGCTGACACTGTGAGTTTCAATGATCCTTTTGTGCTGTTTCAGCCGAAAGTAGAGCGCATTATCAATTTGTATTGTGCATACAATCAAACCCAGTTAATGTTATGTTTTACAAGGGACTTTTCACATTATATGACATTAAGCAGAGCTTGATTGCACATGTCTTTGCTTCATGTAGACTTGAGATAATAGGTTATTTATAGGCATGCAGCAGAGTAGCGATGGAGGTTTTGCCATGTGATAGTGGGTCTTGGCTTTGAATCTGACCCTAGCCACTATGTCTGTGAGGATGACAACGAAAAACCTCGGCATTTATGTCATTCCTGGGTGGCAAAAGCCAATAGGAATTGCCTTAGGAAAAAAGCTTATTGTTGTCATTTGCGTCATCATTGTCGTCATAATTCTCATCATCATTATCACAATCGTCGTCAATGTAGCATTCTAAAGAATGACTTTAACCATAGATGTCTGTAATTTTTAAGTGATACTAGTTTTAAGTCTAGTCTACTGTCTGTTTTTAACAGAAACATAACTGTATCTTGCGGTATCGCATTTATTTGTTTTCTGTTATTTTTGTTGTTGGGACTGTTGACGGAATGTTTTAATTTTATCTAAGCAGTCTTCTACGAACGACGTTCTGCTCGGAAGCAAGCTTCGTACGACGCTGAAGAGAATTCGAGAGAATGTTTTCTTGGAGGACGACCAGCTTCACCAGCAGGTCCAGTCCGATTCTCTTACTTCGTCGGCGCCTGTTGCTCTCGGTGACGACAGGTGTGACAAGGTTGCACACCCCCATATCTCGCCTGCAGTGGACCTTGACCAGCCGAACGGACTCTTTGGACTCACCAGCCGAATTGTGGCTACAGAATCGTTGTAAGTATGGCCTTTCAGTTATATTTTAACGGACATTGTTGGGCTTAACCCTTTTGCTTCATGATCTATTGGTTATACTGATTGCCATTGTCAATGGGTTAACTATTTAGTAAATGTTGGTTGATTCTTGTGGTTTTGTTTGTCATTTTGGTTCAGATTAATAATATTTGTTCTTGTTAAAACACTTTTACTTAGTATATTTGTTACAGGTGAATAGTAAAGTCTAACCTGACTTATGCATAATGGATGTTACCGAATTTAAAATGAAAAATATTTGAAGATCAATTGAACCTGAAGCTCTTTAGCTTTTTATTTAGGAAGAAGCAATTTAGTTAATCACATTAGAAATTGGTGATTTATGTTGTGTTGTTTCTTTAAAGGATGTTTTTGACCGAGCAGTTTAATCTTCTAAAGCATAAGTTGGAAAATGCTATTCCCGTAGGAAAGAAGCCATTTCTTCAGCAGTTTTATTCCCAGGTAAGTTGACATCATGACTCATTTTCATGCTACATATGGGTGTATGACTGTGTTTTTACATGTATACATATATGTATGTATGTATGTTTATATTGGTTATGCATGTGTATGTTGCTTTGAGTTGTATCACAACTTAAATGGCCTACCGGCTTGCCTTATAGCTTTATTTGATGGTAATGTGTATGTTTGGATTCGGGTTGTGTAGCATAAAGCTCTGAACTTAGATTTTCAGGATGAATTGAGTGCAGATATTTATGATAATAAAAGCTTCGTTATTTAACAATTGTTCCAAGTGTTAACTTCATCTTTTACCATGTTGTTTCCAGAGCAGAGATTTTGTTTTTTGGTCTGGAGATGATACTAAGTTACTTTAAATGCTGTAATACAAGTCCTATGAAATTCACAGGATTTAATTGAGGTATTTATTTCTCGAATATGTCATTATGTTCTTTTTATAGTGATGGATAGATGTTGTTGAAATAGCAACATTGTCTTTTCTACGGTTTGACTCGTTCGTTTGTGTGTTGTGTTTACTTGAAGACTCTGAGCACAGCGGTTGAGTTGAGGAGACCTGTCTATCGCTCGGTCGCTACTCGTTTGATTGAGGTCGAGCACTTTGTTCAAATGATGTCAGGAGTCAAGTGGGATGTCAAGGAAATTATGTCACAGCACTCGAGTTATGTTGACGCTCTCTTGCAGGTGCATAATTCTTTCATCTGGATTCTTCTGTAGAATCAGATTTGATGTCAGTTGTTCAAGGTCAAGACCTAGACTTTGAGGTTCAAGACCAAGGCTTTGAAGTTCAAGACCTAGACAAAGGTCATGACTACGGTTTCTCAAGACCAAGACCTAGAACGAGACCTTCAAAACTGATCCTTGAGGATGGTACTCGAGTTTTGAGAAGCACAACCATCTGTAGAGCCTATGGTTTTTTTGGTTCAGTTTGATATTCTGGTCAGATGTTTTCTTTATCCACCGACGGAACTAGTATCTGATCAATAATTTTCAAGATTTAATTGTCGCTTGGATTTTTACCGCCATGCTAATTAAAGTTGTGATTTGACGTCTGCTGCAGGAACTACAGCAATTCAACCATCGCTTGGACACGGTTGCCAAGAGTGTTCCCGTGCCAACGGCTGTCCGCCACGCTCTCTGGGAACACGTCATACGTGTCATCAATACAATATTTGTTGATGGGTGAGTTTACTTTTCACGATTTGCCAGGGCAATGTGACAGCAATGTTAGATAGGATGTTTTGTTTAAAGTTTTACATCAGTTAATTGAACCGATGAACAAAATGCTAAATCTGTAAACGTATTTCGATATTTATGTCATGCTTTTAGCTTTTCAACTGCCAAGAAATGCACTAATGAGGGAAGAGCACTGATGCAGCTTGACTTTCAGCAATTTCTCATCAAACTGGAAAAACTTACCGATCTGAGGTAAGTACTTCAGCCAACACCACTGGTTGAAGTATTTTTCTTCCTGTGTTTCCTTATTGTTTAGCAATTGTCCAACACTTCAGCATTCTATATTTTCACAGAGGTTGATTAATATTTTTATCATGCAGTGTTAGCTGTTGCAGGGTGAATTTTTATGACTTTCTAAGAACTACTGATTAGTTAAGTTTGGTTATCATTAGCATTGATTCAGTCTGCCCTAAATACTCAGTGTCATTCAGAGTTTGTGCATTTTTCCAAGAAGAAACCTTTCTTTAATTTTGAATTAGGTGCTTCCCTCCATATTTGAATGATTTTGTTAACCTTGTCTAAATTGGAGTTTCCTTCTTTATGATATGATATAAAAGTGCTATTCAGCTCTATATTTTGCTGGTATTGTTATTAATGATTTTGTAGTGACCTGAAGAAGTTCATGAGTTTTGTTTTTAATTATTGGTCTTTATGCTGGTTTGCTAGTGAATGCTTGAGTTTGTGACCATTGCTGCCTAATAATTCAGAGTTATTACGGCTACTTTTGCCATCACTGATTTGTATGCTATCACTTGATTTGTGTATTTGATAAGAGAGAAGTCAATCAATCAATCAATCAACTTCTATAGCGCCACTATCATAATGCCTAGGACATCAGCCAACGGCACACCAAATCCAATCCAACTTAGAGCCGGGTGAAGCCAGAAAGGTCGGTCACATCGGCCAGATCAGTCTCTGACATTTTTGGGCTCTACAGTATGTGCTGTTGTAATTGTGAATAATGTAACTTTGAAGGAACTTTGACTGTGAAAAATTGTGAATTAAGTTTAATTGTGAATTAAGAAATTGTTTCTTGCATTAATATGTACCGGTATACTGAACTTATTTTTCTTTATGATGCTGGTCTTGCAATAAATAAATGTGTGTAAAAAGAAATTGTAAAATGTTTCTAGGCCAATACCCGGTCGTGAATTTGTGGAGACTTATGTGAAGGCGTACTATTTACCGGAGACACAGCTAGAGTCTTGGATTGCTGATCACAAAGTATGCGTGATGATGAATACTTTACTACTTGTACATCTTTTATGCGTGTGTGTCGGCTAGAATTGATGTAGATTGCAAAATAAATTGATCAGGAACAGTGCTTAAGCTAGACTAGTTAACTTGTGAATTTGAGAGTCCTATAATTAATTATTTTGCTTAAGTAAGTAAGTAAACTTGTGTTTTTATAGAGTGCTTGTTAAAGTGGTACTGGTGTAGCTGCTTATTCTTAGCACTTAATGTAACATTAAAATAGATATGGTCAGAATGTAATGGTAATTATTAAATCCATAAGATGTCACTGTTGGGTTATGTGCCTGTAATTGTTTTGATTGTCATAATGTTGAGTATGAAGCAGAGGCTCCAGCAAAGAGGTATCTTAAGACAGTCTGTGCATTGGTTATGTACATAATTCATACATCTGGCATATTTTTAACTGTTAGTGTGTTTAACTGCAAGAGCTATGATGAAGAAAGCACCAATGCAATGCATGTTTCATCATCTTTGACATATCCAGCATTTTAAAATCCAGTTTTCTCTACTTGATTTCTCTACTTGATTTCTCTACTTCTCTACTTGATTTCTCTACTTCTCTACTTGATCTACAGGAGTATTCAAGTCGTCAGCTGATGGGTCTTGTTCAGTGCATTGGCCACATCAGCAAGAAAATGCGCCAAAAGCTCATCACGACGATCGAAGACATGGACAAGGCGAAGCGATAGTGACACTGTGTACGTAATGTGGACACACATGCAATAGACCAGTGTTGTATCGATGAGGCTATACACGGTATTGTCGGAATAGGCATATCAGCATTCCCTGACGATCTGTACATATACATATGCAATCAAATATCCAGTTGAATCATGTGTTGATTGAAGCTTGTGATGCGGTGATGAAGTACGTACGCAATTGTAGAAGGATGGAAGGTTGTGGACTGCGTGCAATTTGTTTGGGAGTTTGAGTTTACATTAGAAGTGCATATTCCTTTCTGCTGAGGTGGTCTAATCGTGAGACTTGAGTTTCTGCCGAATATTTGGTGGAATAGTCAAGACTTCGCTCACTTTTGCGAAGAAATCTACTAACACGAATGTATCAAGCAACATTGAATTAATTGCTATTGTAAATAAACTTTGTGAAATTTGACCAAAATACCATAACCTATGGTTGCACGTGTCATGTTGAATTGAAGTTTTCTTTTAACTTAATTTAGAATTTAGACAGATTTTCATTAGGTCGTTCAGTTGTATCTGTTATCAACAGGCTTTGTTGTGGATTACATGTGACAGTACTGGCCAATATAATTTCGTGGAATTAATGAGTTTTTGACCTCTTATCATTAACTTTAGTTATTTCCCTCCTTTGCAAACATATTAGGCAAATTCTTGGAATCTTGGGGGAAATGGTTGTGAAATGTTTACTTATTATAATAAGTTTTATCATTAAGCCTAATTTAGGAAATCTTCATACCTATCTTGTGTTGTATGACCTCTTGTGAAGTAACAGTGGCTTGTATAATGCATTCCAAATTTATGTATTACAGACTTTTTAATACCAATGTATTATATATACAATTATACATATGTGTAAATTAATTAATTAGTTTACCATTATAAATTACCAGCATATCCGTTTTAGAATTAATATTACGATATATCCCAATTGTTAGTGTTAAGTGTTATTTTAAGTTTTCTAGTGACTTATACATGATATCACAGTGTAAATGTGATACACTATGAGTGTTAATATTTATTATTTGATTACATAGAGTTCAGTCTAACGTAGTGGTGAACAATTTTTAAGCATCTGATCTACTTCTTGAAATCTCTGAAAATTCATTTAAAAGCATTATAATTTCTGTGGCCTGTTTGTCACTATTACAAACATAAGAAGATTTTTGCTATTGTATGTAGATTACCGTAGTCTTTTGTCTCTATTCTGTTTTCTGAGTGTTTGTGTACAACTACATTTGAAAATTAGTTTAAGTTGAATGATAGAGTATATTCAACAATGCGTGACATTTAAACATAATGTCTGGAGTATGTAATAAATGCATGGCAAGTTTTGGTATGTTTTAGAATTGCAGCTTTTCGACGTTTGTCCTGCTATTAAGTGATTGCATTTCAATCTATTTGGCTGCTAACCAATGGCAGCTTGATTGATATTGATAGTAGGCTTCAGAGGCATAGCAACGGGGAGGGGGTATATCGGTATATATACTCTCCAAAAATCTGATTACCTTCAAATTTTAAACGTGTTTGTAAGGTTTTTAAAGATTTATACCCCGCCCCAATCACATTACCCCCCCCCCCCAATCAAATATTCCTGGCTACGCCCCAGTAGGCTTGCGATCTACATTGTCCAAGCATTCAGAACTACAGTAGACCTTCACACACTGCATAGTCGGCGATTGTAATAGTAGTAGTAATAGTAGTAGTAGTAGTAGTAGTAGTAGTAGTAGTAGTAGTAGTAGTAGTAGTAGTAGTACTGTTGTAGTAGTAGTGGTAGTAGACTTTCGTATATGACTGAAGCGTTGATTTTGATAGAAGCAACTCTCCATTCTCCAAAATACTGGATTAGCCCAAAGTTGCAGAAATTCTTGATCAGAGAATCTCTAGTAGGCTCCTACTTCAAGTCTGCAGGGTTTTAAAGAAATGACACCGATAGGAATTTATTGCGATGCTATAGCAATAATGTAGGCAAAGGTGTTTGGCCGTGAGCCTAGTTTTTTAAAAACCGTGTTTAAGTCTTCATTAGGATCGTTTTGCAAGTCCTACGGCCGTTTCCTTCCTCCGATCACGGTCAGTGTCGTTTCCTTGAACGTTCTAGTGGCTGCTGTTGCGATAAGGGTCGTCCATCATCCATCCAGCCTAGCTCATCGCAGTATGATTATCTCACGTCCGCCGCACTTCCTCCGTTCCATCAATCGTAGGATAATACTCGCACTACATGCTGTCCGCGTTACACTGTAGCCTACAATAAGCGCCGAGGAACGGACATCATCATGTAATGGCCTAATGGGGACGAGAAACCCTGGCCCTGAGAAACACGAGACTGCAACACTCGATTGGAATGAGTTGGTTGTAAAGAATTGGGCTACATGTAGGCCTATTAGATCTTTGTTAGTTCACCAAAAACATTCTCTTTTCAGTTCAACAATTACACTCGCTAATTCATTGTTCAATGTAGGCAGGGTCAGTGCTCGAATTGTGAGAAAATGAAAGGGGGGGTCATGGCGAGCGCAGGCCCTCCGAGAGAAATTCCGGGCCCCTGTGCAGAATGGCCGACGGGCCCTTTTCGTAATAATTTCTTGGCGACATTTTTTTTTGCTCGTCAGCCGTTTATCATAAGTGTTAAGTGTTGACGACCTTTTTTTTGCTCGTCAGCCATTTAGCACTGTGTCCCGGGCCCCCTTGTACTCGCCGGGCCCCTCTGCTGAACTGGCATTTTAACCATTCTTTAGTGTTATTATTCATTTTATTGTTAATTATACATATTCATCATCGGCCCGGGCCCCCTCCAGACCGCCGGGCCCCTGTGCAGTTGCTCCCCTGCCCCCCTCTCGGAGGGCCTGGGCGAGCGTGGTGTTTTAAGAATTTACACTTTTGTCATTTTTGCATTTATCTAGGGAGGGTCTGCCATTTTAAAGGGGTTGACCCCCCCAACCCCCCAGTAATTCGAGCTCTGGGCAGGGTGCGATTTGTGACCTGGAGCAGTGGGGGGGGGGGTATGTCGAGCTTAGGGGGGATGTAGTTGTTGGGAAATGTAGCAGTGGGGGGATGTAGTGGTGGGGATGTAGCAGTAGGGGGGATGCAGTTTGGCAGTGGGGGGAAGATTCCCCCTTCCCCCGCAAATCGCGCCCTGAATGTAGACCTACCCAGAAACAAAACTGAAACTGGTAAGAGAGCTTTCTCTATTTCTGACCCAAAAACAGACATGTACAGGCAGGCAAATATAGGGCCTACTCGGCAGTGGAATAATCACCCGATTAGAAAGTCTTGAACCATAAAGTAGATTCAACATAACGATTGAGCAATTATTTTTAATTAATGTTGAGTCGAAAACGTTTTCTGGAAAGACAGTTTTACTACTGCAATTAACCAGACGGACATAAGTGCATCTTGATCGCGAAGCAACATGGGAAGATAACGCATAGGAAGTGCAGTGTAGGCCTACATGTAGGCCTATAAGTTGTCACCGAGCGACGCTTGAATCGATAAAAGCCTGGCCCCCTCTGATAGGACCCTCGCTATCATTGTCCCAACCCGGGTTTCCGCATTAAATTTTTGACTGAGCGAAATTAAGCCATCAATCGATAATCTCCAAACCTGCAACTTTATTTGCGGAGAAATGGGCTAACGAGCTTTCCCGGGCGATAAACCACAGGCCAACAGATTTCGTTAGGAATGACGAATAATGATAAAGAAATCGTAGATAACGATCTATCTCTTATCCTGCAGCATTGTCCGTTCTTATCTGTCCTGCATTTGGAGTAGAAGATAATTATGATCAGTGATGAGCAACTAAAAACATTAGTTAAACTATAACTAAATTTAAACTAAAAATAAGTAGTTAAAATTTTTAGTTGCAAACTAACTTTCTGAAATAGTTAACTAAACTAAAAAATGTAGTTAAACTTTTTGCAACTAATTTTACAACTATTTCCTAGGTATCAGTTATGTTCATGAGAACATAGACGATGCTTGCAACATGAACATATCAGTCAATGAACCATTGAAATAATTAATTTTTGTCTTTTTAATATTTAAGTCTTAGTCTAGACTGCAGGAACACAAGTTTGTCAAGTTTGTTTGGAAAAAATAACCCAGAAAAGAATAGATTGAAAAGGGACTGTTATTGAGAATTCGGGACACCAACTAACAAGTTTTAGTTAAACTATTTAGTTATTAACTAAAAATTTTCAGTTAAACTATCGTTTTAACTAAACTATTTATATTTAATTAAACTATGGAGATAACTAAACAAATTTAGTTAAACTTTTAGTTAGCAACTAATTAGTTAACTAGTTGTCCATCACTGGATATGATGCAGGCTGGGAAGACACAGATATCATCATGACCAACTGCACATGTTTAGAATAAGTACATTACTGTACGTCACTTCTTCAATTAATTGTTTGTTAATTTTTGTTGTTCGCGATTGAGAAAACTTCTACCACACAGATCCCGACTACTGTACAGTATAATGAAAGACTCTGGGTATATTCAGTGGCTGTTCTAGGATTTAGCAAGTGGGGGTGGGGTGGAGTGACAACTTCTAAGCATGGCTGCATGGGGGCCAACGATTTGTTGCTAGGTATTTAGAAGTAAGTATAGAGCTCCAATAGGGGACCGATGAGGAAGCCAGACATTCAATAAGGGGGCGCGGGTTCCCCGGACCCACATGTCTTTATCCCAACCAAAATGACACGGTCACTCTCTGACTGCTCTGTTTCTAAGATTAGCTTCGTAACGATGAGAAAACTTCCCTTGAAGTTTCTACCAGAAATCAAAATCCGCTCAAAAATCGCTCAAAATAACGTTATAATTCAATCACAAATTAAAATTGTAAGTTGTGATCTAGACCGCGTAATCATTTCTTTACACTTAACAGTAACAACTACGCTAGGGCCATATTAAGGCGGGGGCTGAGGGGGCTATAGTCCCCCGGCCCATCATGAAAATAGGCCCACCGATTTTCGAGATAACCTTTTTTTGCTTGTCACAGATTTTCAATATAGGCGACGGCCTTTTTTTCTCTCAGCCCCCAGGCCCACTCGGACCTTAATCCGGCCCTGAACTACGCTCGTGAAGTTCGCACTTCATACGGTACAGCAAAGGGCTCGTCCACAAATGACGTAACGCGCCTAGGGGGAGGGGGTCTGGACATTTGTTACGAAGTGTGACGAGAGGGGAGGGGGTTCCGTGAATGTGACGTAACGCAACACAAATTTTCTAAATGACGACCCTTTTTTGCTTGTCAGGGCATTTGGAGAGGGAAAATACATGTATGAACTTTTTTGCTTGTCAGTATGTTTGGAGAGGGAAAATATAAGGATGAATGACCGTTTTTGCTTGTCAAGACTTTTTGGAAGACAAAAAGGGGAGTCGGCCCGTTGTTACGTCATATTTTAAGGGGGTCTGACGTTTTGTTACGTCGCGTTACGTAGGGGAGGGGTCAAAAAGTGCCAAAATCGCGTTACGTCATTTATGGACGACCCAAATGAACAGTTCGGTCGGCTTTAATGCGGTGCAACCGAGACATTTGTGTAGCGCTACGTGAGGGGGGCATATAAGCAGATTGCCTTCTCTCGCAGAGCTCTGTCGTCTGCCCTTTTGGTTCGCAATTTCAGTCCGAGATCTTCCATCGAATTCTCTGTCTCGTCGTCTGGGTCATCGCTTGTCGTTGGCGCCATTTTTGCATCGTCGTCGTCGTCGTCGTCGTCTGCCGCCGAGGTCGATAGACTCGGTACTACAGACCGATAGCCGTTGCTAAGCGACCGTGCGAGGTTCCGCTGGAAAAAGGCGCCAAAAATACGACGAGATTGATTCAAGGCGAGATTGGCGACGCGTGGTTTTCGTCTCTCGCCCAACAGTCAATCGTCGAGAAAGAAGTGTGCGTTGTGAGTAGAGGCCTATTACAAAGGACACGACTACTCAGGTCTCTTCGATCACGGCCGACTTACACGTACTCCTTCTCAAAGCGCTATATAAATTCTCAAGATTTTACTTTACTTACCTGCTTGCTCTACTTACTCTGTTGCTGCAGCGCTGAACTAGTCTTTCGATAGCGAGGTTTGCCATCTCTCCTTGTCCTCGAAAATGGTTGATAATTAATTAACAGCCAATTGATTCTGATTAGTGATCATTAGTCTGTGGCGAATTTTGTTGCGTTGCGCACCGTTGCGCATTAACTGCAAAAATTAAGAGAGAGAGAGAGAGAGAGAGAGAGAGAGAGAGAGAGAGAGAGAGAGAGAGAGAGAGAGGCAGAGACAAACAGACAGACAGATAAAAGAGCAGCAAGGAGCAAGAAGGTAGACTATTTTCCGATCGAAGTCGGGCTCATTTCTGAGTCGGTCGACTGATGTTGTTTTATTAGAGAGAGAGAAAGAGAGAGAGAGAGAGAGAGAGAGAGAGAGAGAGAGAGAGAGAGAGAGGCGGCAGACGAGGATGATAAATATTCGAAAACCATTTCACGCCATATATATAGTGACTGGCGGAAATGGCTGCCCAGTTGCCAACTGGTACAGATGGATAGTCCGACCGACAGACGGACGGACAGACAGACAGACAGACAGACAGACAGACGCCGATGTTTTTGACACAAGATGAAACCTGGCACCGAGATGACAAAAGCCATCAAGGTAAACAAAATAATTCTTGGATTTATTGCCATGGCGCTTATCGAAAAAGCGACTTCGATTCGTCAAATATTAAATTTGGCGCGCGAGCGATTCACGAATCAAGCGGTCAAACGCAACAATGCACAGCAACTGACGCAACGCTCTCGTGCAGCGCAATGCAGTTCCTCTAAAGGAGGTCCCTTGAGGTCTTCCGTCCGAGAACATATGAAAAAAAATCACAATGGTCGTCGGCATTGCGATCCGATGTGGCAGTCATTTCGGTTCCAGTTAGATCCTGACCCCCATAACTTACTGTATGCACTTATTTTCAGATTCTTCTCTTTGCCATTCCTCTTTCCTCTTCAACGTATAAAATTCACATCCATATGCAACCATGGCCATACTAGTGCAGTGTTTAATCTAGGCTCCTGGACTCCGGGGGAAACTGAAAAAGCGGGGGGAATTCTGTTAGGGGGCTGCTGTTAGTTGATGTAGTATGCCAACGTTTTCGGAGAATTTGAAATTTTCGGGGAAAGGGCAATTTCCCCCCGGAAACGGCCTAGATTAAACCCTGTACTAGTGTCTTCTTCATCGTGCGAAGTTTTGTGGTTATACTGATAGATTCATTTTCCCTGATTTTTTCTTGGCTTTGCCATTGCCATAACTGTCGTTCCAATTGCCAAACGTGACTTCAGCTCTCCTCTGCATATCGCTTCTTTTTATATCCACTCCACAGACGTGTAAAGATGTCAACTCTTTCCAGCTTGTTCCGAAATTAACGACAGGTTGCTTGAGTTTCTCGTAAAAATACATTGTCCCACTGAAAACAATGCGCCCGCGTGTATTATTTAGGCAACTTTCTCAAAAGGTAACGGGTTCTCTTTATCTAGAGCAGCGGTTCTCAACCTGTGGGTCGCGACCCCCAAGGGGGTCGAATGACGATTTGCCAGGGGTCGCCCGAGACCATCAGAAATATGGGGTTGTCTCTTTTCTTGTTATTGTACAAAATTTCCTCAGTGGTAGTTACGACGTACTAGTTGTTTTACTATAATAATATTGTCATTCGAGGATAGACATGGAGACAATTAAATAATAACGATTTCGAACATTTTGATTGTCGTAGCATTATTATTTTTAGCAGCCTACATTGTGAACGAAAATAATTTTACCGTTGGGGGGTCGCCACATAGTGGGGAATTAAATTAAAAGGGTCGCGGCACTATAAAGGTTGAGAACCGCTGATCTAGAGCCTTCTATACTGCATGGTCATGTTTTTGTAGTGCAACCACATTTCTACAACACCCAAGCGACGCTGTTTTCTGTTAACAGTCAGAAGCAGTTAGAATTGATTGGTTGTTTTCTCGTGATTTAATGTTTCTATAGAATTGCGTTCACTTCTTGACCAACATTGTGCCACAAAATTTCGTATCTCAGTCCAGTTTGTCGCTCGTCTTATCCTATTCGACTCCCATCTCATCAATACCCGAAACCAAATTGCTAGATTCGTCTAGCACATAGTATATAATATATGGATCTTTTATGACTTTTATTTGGTGTGCCATCGGCTGATGCTACTGTACATTATGAAGTGGGGCTATAGAAGTTTAAAAATTAGATCAGATAGATAGGCATTTCAAATCTGCCATTTTAAAAGCAAGGAAATTCACCAGCCACGAGCGAGTATTGGATTCTGAACTAAAAAACACCATTCCTTACTTATTAACGTTAATTTGTCATCTTCCTCATCGCCGTCGTCGTCGTCATCACTGTCGTCGTAGTAGGCTAGTCATCATTATTATCAGCAGTCGCACCCTTGAACCAGAGGCTTTACAATATGTGTCGTTTAAAATAATTGATGCATTTACAGTACATGTACAGTACAACGTGAACTGTGCTTCGTTGTCTTCGAAACCCCCGCAGCAGGATGACTGATTATCACGACAGATTGGGTAAACAGCGCTACATAAGGACTTGATGTTTGTATTAGACAGTCTTTGTCTGTCTTGATTGATGGCTGTTGTCATTGTGTCATTTTATGGGAATCCACCAGAAGTTCTTGCAACCAATACCAGGCAGCAACGGAACCGTATAACTATAAAGTGACTCTATTGCCTAGCTTATTAATCGCGAATTGAGTACAGTAAGTAGGCAAAATCTCGTGAATTTCTATAGCGCTTTCGAAAGTAGTATGGCAGTAGCTGCTTATTCTTAGGTTATTAATGTAAATTTGAAGTAGGCTAGAATGATACAAATTAAAAATTTCAAGGTACAAATGCAATTTTTAAAGAAGAAATAATACTGATTGTACATATATGAATTTTAAAACACTGATAGACTATATTATATGTTGCAGAGTGCAAGTTTTAGCATATGGTGCAGAGTTTACGACAGTAATGATGTAAAAGTGATGATGGTGACCACATCGATTTTCCTTTGTTCGATAATTCTTTTGCTGTCCCAGTGTCCGATCGATCATCGAAAATGTTGCTTTCGAAAAATAATTAATTGGAGACGGAGCATCTGCTGCATATATATATATATATATATATATATATATATATATATTGTATACATATATACACAAATTACACACACACATATATAATATATACGTGTGTTTGTGTGAGTGTGTTTGTGTGTGTGTGTGTGTGTGTGTGTGAATTATTACTACTTAGCATGATTTAAAGTGGCTTAGAAGGCATTACTGCCTGTGTGAAAACCACTAGGGGCACTAACGGTGCTTGAACCCGTTCCGTCAGTCTGACGCTCCAGCACGTAACCCACTCTGCCATCTTCCGCTCCCAAAAAAACGCTGGCATTGAAATTGTCATCACTATGCATGGACGGTATCTGGGATGTAAACAGCATATAGTCATCTTGAACTGAAACTCATTGTTCGCGGCGTAATGCCTACTCTATCCGTCTCACTGTAATACTCTGATGGAGTGAAATCCGTGCTTGGCTACATTTTGCAATGTGATGAGTATCTCTTTCTCCGTCTGTCTGTCTGTCTGTCTGTCTGTCAGTCTGTCAGATCTTCCAATAAACTGAGTACCTTTAAATCTGCACTTAAAAACAGTGGCGGCTTCAGGATTTGGATAGTTTGGGGGTCGTTGGGGGGCAACTTCTAATCATGGGGCCAACTATTTTTCATAAACTCGGACGAGTCCATCTGCTTAGACTGAGTGCACCGAAGTATGGAGGCCCAATGGGAGGACCAGACATTCAATAAGGAGACACGGTCCATCCCTCCCCGGACTTCCCTTTAGAACCGTCTCAGCTAAAAAACGCATGTCTTTCAATTGACGTTTCCTCCATTATGCCTGTCTTGCTGTTTCCACCTATATGACTGATCACTGGAATTATAGCCCGATCTGGTGGCGTGAAAACTCATTCCTCTGAGTATCAGAACAGCTGCTTTAAAACTGCACTGTTATTGTTGGTACTGCTATTATACCTGCAGGGCGGTTTCACGTTGGTTATTACTGGGAATGCATCCCCCACCGAGATTTATTGCTTGTCAGCCTTTTCCGGCAAGTTTGCTTTACATTTGCTGGGCAAAACACTGGCACTGCTAATGACCTTTTTGCTTGTCAACCTTTATAGGGATTCATTTCATTTCATCCCCCACCAACTTCCTAGAAATTCATTGTACTCCCCCGCCATGCATTCTTAGAACCTCCACTGATTTCCTGCATGCAACGGACAGATAACTTCAGTTATCAGTATGAATAACGAACAATAAAAAGCCTTAACTGAGTTCTTCTGTTTTAAGTGGACCATAAAGAAACAACATTGAATTTTTGACGAATGCGCATTTAGTTTTCCCAGTTCTTCTCTTTGCGTCTAATTTTCTCGCGACAGTATTTATGCGATCGATCGATAAAAGTGAAAATCACAACTATTCAAAAACCAGAAGCGGACAACGTCGAAGTCGTCTGAGAGTGGATGCTTCCTATTAACAGTTCAGTCCACCTCATAAATCATCAGGATAATTTCCACCACCATCACCACCACCACCACCACCACCATCATCGTCGTCGTCGTCGCCGCCGCCGCCGCCGTTATCATCAAGTTGTTCTTCCGTCGATACACGGCAGCATGACAGTTTCAACAGCTCAGGTTATCAATAAGAATGACAGATTGCGTCTTAGCCATCATCTCTCGATGGATTGTACAGTGAATGGGGAGATGACTTATATATCGGAGCTAACCGCTTTCACTCTTGCTGTTAATTATTCGACTGCGTCACCGCGTAGTCGCTTCATGGCCGCTGTTCCATCTGCAACGCATTTCTCCCATGATAATACGGTTATTGCACTAAAACATTGGAAGGGACAATCCAGCAAGGAATGATGTCAGAGGAAAGACAAAGAGGGCGACCAAAAAAAGACGATGGACGGAGGAGCGGACAGGACTGCAGTTGTCAGCAGAAGCAGTGTCGTAGTCACGGGGTTGTTTGGAGTTGTTCAAACAACCCCATTTCAAAGAATATGACCAACACAATTTATGTGGATCCATTGACTTTTGGTTGAAGGAGGAGTAGTGAGGGGGCGGCGGCCGCGGCTTCATTTTTCAGTTGCATAGTGCCTCCAGTTAACAATCCCATTTTGCATAAGCTGGCTGCGTCACTGAGCAGAATGCAGGAAACACAGTACCAGGGCCGCCGAGAGAAATTCCGGGACCCGGAACAAAAAAATTGCGGGCCCTTAAGAAAAATTTATCAAGTCTCGGAAAAACCTAACAAACAAACAAAGCGTTATCAACTTTCCAAAAACAGCCTGACAAGCAAAAAAGTTATCAATTCTCAAAAAAACACCCTGACAACCAAAAAACCCTTATCGTCACCGCATCTGGACCCCTGAAAACTCCATGGGCCCCGGTACAATGTACCGGCTGCACCCCCTCTCCTTAAGCTTGCACAGTATAGACATTGCTGGGGAAAAGAAACATTCACGTTGTCACATCAACTTCAGCACATGAAGGAGGAAGCAGAATAAGGAGCAGGAGATGATGATGATGGTTATCGATAACTACAAACAATTCTGCACTAGTCGTCGGCAGAGGGAGTTCCAAACAGCAGAGCTTATCATTAACACTGGCCAGTGGCGGCTCCACCGGGGAGGCCAGGGGGCCCGTTCCCCCTACTGAGATACTGCCCCCAGTGGCCCCCTGCTGAGACCCTATACTGTACATATACTATATATATATACTATACTATATATAAAAATTTACCAAAAAATATTTAAAAATTGCAAATTTGCCAAAATTGGCCCAAAAATTGCCCCAAAATTGCAAACAAAATTGCAAAAAATTGCCTAAAATTTGCAAGAAATTGTCTAAAATTTGCACAAATTTGTGCAAAATTTGCCTAAAATTTGGCAAAAAATTTTCTCGCCCTCAAGAAAAGTGTGAAATGACGCTACTGTACTTAATACTACATACCTAACAACAAATGGTTGGCCCCCATGATTAGAAGTTGCCACCTCAATGGCCCCCCCCCACTTGCCAAATCCTGGAGCCGCCACTGACACTGGCACCGCCGTCTTCAAGACCAACATAAACAAGAACATGACCATATTATGGAAACACAATTAGATTCGCCAAGCTTAATGGCAATATACGGTGACAGCTGTATTTCATCAAGCAGCATGAGAAGATTGTATCGGCGGCGGATAAATTTTGACGGTTTCATGATATCATTGCTAAGTGATGTGCCACAGCGGTTCTGGGTTTGTTTTGCTGTTTTACATCCACCGGAAACAAATCTATATTTTACATGTAAATAGTCCATTTCATATTTTCGCGTAAGCTGTCGCTTCTGTTTAATATTCTTTGGCTTGTCCGAACACGAAGTCTGTGCCGTTCAGCATTAGCTCCAAATTCTTCGCTTTTGTGTATGAACGGTCATGCAGTATAATCAGTTCTTTCACTGTTTCCTTATTGAAAATACTGTCCAGACAGTATTCTCTCTTTACGTGCGCTCATTTTTGAAACGTTCAGACACAATATCTTGTATGATGTATCAACAGTGATTCTTACACAGGCAGGGAAATCCCTCCTGAACCACTTTAAACCTTATTATTATTATTATTATTATTATTATTATTATTATTATTATTATTATTATTATTATTATTTGTTGTTGTTGTTGTTGTTGTTGTATCTGTTGATGTATTAATCCATTTTATACATAAAGAACTAGAAATCTAAATGCAACGAAGACGACGACGATTAAAGATGATGATGATGATGATGATGATGATGATGTCGACGAAGACGGTTTCGAGTATTTTTGTTGAAATAAAACACCCGACGACCAAATCCTCTGAGCTGCTGTCATGTGGTCACTACCTGTCAATCGAAGACGCCATCTGCTTTGGCCTTTATGGCGAAACCAGTTCTTATAACGCAGGACGAAAAAGAAGACGCTGATGACGCTGATGACGACGACGACGACGACGACGCGATAGAATCTATCGTTAATACTATCTATCTTAGCGGCGCCCCACCCATTCATCTTTTCCCTACGACGCTCTTATTAATATCTATTTATCTGTGGCGTTCGTACCCTTTAACCCCGACATATCCCGCTCGGATTAACTGTGACGTGCAAGGACTCGTCAACTTAGATCGATGGTTATCAGCTTCACGATGAGAGAGAGAGAGAGAGAGAGAGAGAGAGAGAGAGAGAGAGAGATACAGACAGAGAGGGAGGAAAAGGGAGGGAAGGAGAAAGGGAGAAAGAAGAGGAGGAAGAGGAGGAGGAGAAGGAGGAGGAGAATGAGGAAGAGGAGAAGGAGGAGGAGGAGGAGAACTGTTGAAGCGATGTTGTGTTGTTAGAAGTGGACCCTATGTCTACGTACTTGATGTCTCCGTTCCCTGGACACTCTTGTGCTTCGAAGATGCAAAACCAGTCAGTATCTCACTTGAGCAGTTTGAAAGCGTTTTTAAGAAGCACACACACATAAGCGCGGGGTGGGGTGGGGGTGGGGGTGGGGGTGGGGTGGGGTGGTGGTGGTGGTGGGTGGGGGTGGGGTGGGGTGGCATGGGGTGGGTTGGCGTTGTGGTGATGGGCAGTGACAGAAGCGGGCTAAATCATAGGCCTATATTATAATTATGGAGTATCTCATTTTAATTTTAAATTAAGTATAACTACCATGACCGCTTCTCTCTCTCTCTCTCTCTCTCTCTCTCTCTCTCTCTCTCCATAGAAATTCTAGCGGTGATCTTTTATTATAATGATAGAGTTTAATAAGCAACACCAGCAGCCCTTTCGTTTACTTGACATCACTTGAATCATTGTGAATTTTCGTGTTTTTGCCTAAATGAGGTTTACAATGGTTATCGTTGTCGTATTTGAAGTACGCCTTCCTCGCTCTGTCTAATATGCCGTTAATCTTTGAAAAGCACGACGGCAACACCTGAGGCGCTCCGATTAATTTCGTTTAATGGGACGCTTTCGTTTCAGTGATAAATGCAATTCCTCTCAACTTCGCATTTTCGAAAAAAGATTTATAATTATCTTCACATACTTCGTGAAAAAGCGAAGAGAGTGAGATAGAGAGAAAACGTGTGGAATTAATCAATATATCAATCAATGATCAATCGATCAATCAATCAATCAATTAATCAATCAATCAAGTCCATTTGCCTGGCATTCGCCTTTCCGCCCATCTGTCCACTTCTGTGCGACTCTGATTTTGTGGCTTGTTTATTCTGCTTTTCAGTGACTTCTGCGTCTGTCTCTGTCTCTTGTCTGTCTGTCTCTGTCTGTTTCTGTCTCTGTCTGTCTGTCTCTCTGGCTTAAAAGAATTTAAAGAGGTTACACCTTTTACGCAACACCGCCAGAGCCGATGGTAAGCCCGGATGAGAAAGGAGGAGCCAGACGACCGTCGTCTTTCGACGAAACGCGTCTTTAAATAGATAAGAAATTAAGAATGCGCTAAAACTCCGACCCCATAAAATTATTTCTTTTAACGGTTTAACCCCTTAACTGTGTATTTAACTGTAACTCAATGTAAAATGGTCGGATATATCCGGGATCCCCAGTTAAGGGGTTAAACGTCAAAACATCTGCTTGAAATTAACTGCGGAGCGGAAACAATATAGAAATAGTCAAACTTTCTGCACTGAATTCAGTATCTTGAAAATGGTAACACTGCAATCAGATTTTAACTCCGAAAAGTCAATAATGCAACAGAAATCCGACAGCGCTTTATACTTTGCGGTCGCGAACGGTTGGCCGGACGCGGCTGGAAGTTTCCGGCGCGTATTCTGATCATAAAGAAATCCACTTGGCGTTCTCCGTGTGTTTTCCATCGTTTCAATCGTCCATTGGACTTCGTGGCTATGGGATGCAGCGCCATCATCTTCGGGGTAGCTATTCCGAGGTCTTTCGATTGCTGTTTGGCGATTCAATTCCGAGTAGTTCGTGCGTAACGCAACACCGATTTCGCACCACTCGGTTCGCCGTGGCGGACTTTGGTAATAACGGTATCTCGTCACTTAAACTGCGAAGAGAGACGACTAGTCTGGTCGCAACAGAATAACAACAACTGAACTTATTTACAATACGGTAACTCGAACTTCTATAGTCACAATCTGTAACGCAGTAACTATTACCATAAGACGTAACTTCCGTTAAGTTATTTACGTCGTATTCGCGCCGTGTCTGAAAGTACTGACTCTAAGGAAATAGGTTTACTTACTTACGTTCTTTAGTGGTTTTTTTGGCAGCGCACAGCCTCACAGACAATCGAATACAATACACATAGGCCTATGCTGTATAGTACAACACGCACAACATTGTTCACTTGTAGTGCTGTCCTGATTTTAAGTTGTTAACTCTTGAAGTTCGCCGCCATTATTTTCTATTCGTTATAGTTTCTCTCAGCTAGAATCAATTTGTATCACCAATATTATCCTCATTTAGCTCAAAATCCTTCTAGGCCTACAGTGCATAAACTTCCTCCGTGTTCTGCTTTCTGTATTTTTATCCTTCCAATCTCCTTCAACAACTGTCTCATATCTAGGCCTATAAGTTGTTTGCGAGTCGATTCAGGCGCACTGTATGCTGTAGAATAATAGTTATTATTGCCATCATTATTGATTTATTATTATTGTTATTATTATTATTATTATTATTATTATTATTATTATTATTATTATTATTATTATTATCATCATCATCATCATAATCATCATCATCATAATCATCATCATCATCATCATCATCATCATCGTCGTCGTCGTCGTCATCATCATCATCATTATTATCATCATCATCATTATCATCATCATCATTATCATCACCATCATCATTATCATCACCATCATCATCATTATCATCATCATCATCATCACCATCATCATCATCACCACCACCATCATCATTATTATCATCATCATCATCATCATAATCATCATCATCATCATCATCATCTTCTTCTTCTTCTTCTTTTATTCTGTTGAATGTTGACTTATTTGCTGTGAAACCGATTGGATAGACATTCGGTGACATAAACATGACAGACGATGTTTTTTTCTGCACTCCAATCTCGATACATCATGTATCTGATCTCTAAAAAAAACACACACAGATATTTCCACACATATAGGCCTATATACATTTTTATGCATGTATGATGTATATATACTTATATACATTTATACATGTATATAGCCAATGTATACATATACATCAAAGACAGAGGGAGGGAGGGAGAGGCAGGAAGCCGGACCGGTATTTGTATAGCATACAGTAATTGCAGTAATGTGTTACCGCTAGCTGTTTGCCCGTCAAAAATGACGGGAAGCTTTGCTGTTTTCCTATCCGGGTTTCTGCAAATGTCCTATAGCATTTGCATAACATAATTGCAGTAATGTATTGCCATAGCAGAAGTCCTATTAGAGGGCAGATATGAGGGAAACAGGGCCAGAGGAAGACCTAGAAGAGACTGGCTGGACGACGTTAAGGAACACATACAGGAATTAAGAACTACGGAAGACTAAAAAGGATTGCTGAAGACAGAACGAAGTGGAAACAACTCATGACCGTCAACCTTCAGATATGATGATGACACATGATGATGATGATGATGATGATGATGATGATGATGATGATTGCCATAGCACAGAAGTGCTATTGGAAATGCGCTTGCGGGAAAAGCAAACGTCCTGTTAACTCCGTTCCTATCTCCTGTAGATAATTGTTTCTCAGTCGCGTGCTTCGAACGAAATCAGGATGTACCAATAATATCTCCGCTTTTAACTGACTAAATTTCAATTTGGCATGATAGCGGGCGAGGTCTCTTCATCGTATATGGCTTTGGAAAATTAGCTGCGTCTTTGCTTGAATCTTGCACATATACAAGATTAGCAGCACAAAGCACAAGATGTCACCAATACAAATTGTTCAAGCAGAGGGCCATGGGACCAAGAAAGCAACATATCTTTTGTGCAAGGGCCGTGGACAAATGGAACACTTTGGACGAGGTGGCAGCGACAGTAGAAGCACTTAACGGATTCAAAGGCTATCTCGGAAAACTTGGTTATTAAATGTTGAGAGTAATTATAGCGGTTTTATACAGGCTAACTTAGCCTCACAAACCACTTTAAATCACGTTCAAACCTATTATTATTATTATTATTATTATTATTATTATTATTATTATTATTATTATTATTATTATTATTATCATCATCATCATCATCATCATCATGTTTAAAACACGACAATTGAACAGTAGGCATACTGGCATTTCTATGATGTAGAATGGTAGATAGTAACACACTTCTAACGATTCATGATACTTTGTCATTTGTATTCACGTCTTTGGAAGAAAGTGCACCTCTGCGTCGTCTGAGAAGCGAGTGACGACCGACCGGCCTGTAATCATCTGCCTCTTCTCAGCGGATGTCGCGCTGTGTCGGAGAGTTAGTTCTGTAATTAGAAGTGAACGTATTTCTGGCGTGATTTTTCTTTCCCATGGCGTGACGACGTTGTCGGTTGCTGCTGCCCTTCATTAGTCGTAGTACCCCCGAACGAATCGCAGCAGCAAAGACGAACCGTCACTCTAAGCACGCCATCTACACGACGCGTCTTTTGTCGAGCCGTCGTTTTTCCGCGCCGCCCAACGACCATGTGGTTGTTCTTGCTGTTGTTGTGCAGATGACGATAACTTGGTCCACCCTCTCAAGGCACCTTCGTTGGTTTTCACGAACAGCTATAATATCCAATAATATCCAATAACAGCTTATTATTTTCCAAATATGTGCAAAATAACATCATAATAGTAATTTCATGTTAACATCATAGTAGAAATAATAACATCATAATAGTATTTTAAGTTTTTAACATCAGAGTAACACGTACACATGTACGAGGGCTCAAATTTGAAACGAAATATCGAAAGCCTGAACAATGTCTTAACCCCTTAACTGGGGATCCCGGATATATCCGTCCATTTTACATTGAGTTACTGTTAAAAAAGAGTTAAGGGGTTAATATTACGGTGTCGACTGTTAAGGGCTTTGGCATCGCCGGGATAATCTATCGCAATGTGCTCAGAGGCAGTGGGCGCCGCCGGGTTCCGGAATAGGGAGGGGGTGCACTAACGACGTTTTGAGGGAACATAGCATACAAGAAAAAAACAATTCGGTCAATAAGGTCTTGCTATATTCAAGAACATGTTAATCGATTCTATTCCAGTCATCCCACCTGCCCTCCCCGAAAAATTTCTCAACGGTTTCCAGCAAATCCCACGAATGATCCCAACCGGAAATAGGGGAGCCTCACTCCGGTACCCCCCCCCCACTGTGGCTACGCCAGTGGTCAGAAGTTCGACGTTTAGTTGTTGTTAGAACCTGGGTTTTGTGTTCGATCGTGCGTGCGGGTGTGCAACGATGTCAGAATTTCTGAAACATAAAAGGAAATGCTAGTGGTAAATGCGGTGAAAAATTAATGTGAGATTCCAGTTGAAATGCTACGGTGGATTACCAAGTGCGTACATTGACCAGCTGATTGACAACCAAGTGACAGCCATTTGAAAGGCCAAATGGTCAGCGGAAGAAACCGGTATACTGGAAAACTGGATGAGAGAGGGAGAGAGAAAGAGAGAGAGAGAGAGAGAGAGAGAGAGAGAGAGAGAGAGAGAGAGAGAGAGAGAGAGAGAGAGAGAGAGAGAGAGAGAGAGAGAGAGAGAGAGAGAGAGCCGAGACGAGACGAATTAGGCGTAATAATGAAGGATGCGAACTATCTGTGGCACGGAGGAAGACATGCTGCAAGACATATTGAATGAGACACGCAGAGTGACAGGGAAGCGGACTGAAATTTCGCCGAGTCTCACTCTCTCTCTCTCTCTCTCTCTCTCTCTCTCTCTCTCTCTCTCTCTCTCTCTCTGTTCGCCGCTCCAAGCTTGACGTCTCAATGACCCAATGACGTCAGTCGTGACACGCAAATTCTCTGTAATCCCATAATTTTCGATGATTTCCGTTTAATTTCGAAAGAGACGGAGCGACAGTTGTGTGAAATAGTGACATTTCTGGCTCAGCGATTACGATGAATTCCTTGAACATGAATGAATGGATGAATGAATGAATGAATGAATCGTTTGCTGACATCTGACATCGATTGCTTTTCATTAGAGTATTCTTATATTTTGACAAACGCTAAGTTTCATAATTAACGTCAACTTGGAATAACTTTTAGACCTTAGGATTTCTCTCTAAATTATTGTACAACGACAGGTAGAATTAAACCAGCTCGCTATGTTTTTTATTCAAAATGAAACTTTGAGTTTGTTTGGTTTGCAAAATTGTCGAACCAAATTTTTCTGCATGACTGATTGACAAGAAAGATTGACAAGCCACCACGAGAGGCCACCAATCATGCAAAGAGAGTTAGAAACACATAGAGTTCTATGTAGAAAGCGGATTTTAAAACGGTATTATACCCACTGCTATTGCTACTACACAATCGTCAAAACTCATTCATCTGCCAATGCTCGTATGACATTGTAATAACGTGATTTACGGTGGTTAGGAGGCATTGGTCTGTTTGAAAGCATTTATAATCTCTCACGACATTTAATGAGACTCAATAATCTCCCAGATGACTTTTAAATCCATTCATCGTTGTTTCAGCTCTTAGACCTGCGACAAAAAGGCACGTGTCAAGCTATTTTCCATGCAGGAGATACTGTATGATGAAATGATTAAACAGCAGTCCAAAGGTAGAGAGATTTTGTCTTGTATAAAAAAAACTCTAGAAATAATACTGATGTCGGCCTTCTCGTCAGTTATCGCACAGTCATCGCTGACATATAGAAACATATCGCAAGTTACATAGCCCTACAAGACCTTAGACTGGTTTATAGAGGGTAGCCATAGAATTCGCAGGATTGGATGATCCTATCCTTTTCATCGCATTCGGAGATAAGAGCCAAGTAGCAGAGGACTGTGTCGCCACCGCCCAATGGCACTGCCGCCGGGAACAAAAAATCTGAGTAGAAAACCAATCTCGCCAAATCGAATGGCCGGCCAGTCGATGCTCCTGTAACGTTGCAGTAAAGCCGTAAAAAAATCGACACGGCGGTAATCCCGTGAAAGCAACGGTGGTTGAGCAGATCGAAACTGCCTTTCGGAGGGGAGGGGAGGGGAGGGGGAGGGGAAGAGGGAGGAGGAGGGGAAGGAGTCCTAAGGGTCCTAATAAGTCATCGTCCATTCGATCGCGGACAGCTGCGATCGTCGTAAAGCAAGTCGCATTAGCGAATTGCCTATATATGCAGTATAAGAGTTGTTTGTCGACAGGTTGTTGTTTTTCGCTCCGCAGGCGGACCGAAATTAGTGCATTAGCTTTGACGTCATCAGGGTAGTAGGCTATTATTGGCTGTGGCCTTCTTACTTCGTCGGCGCAACGTTACAACGACGGCGGTAAGTCGGTCGGAGACGGAGGCGGAAGGACATCGTAAGACATCAAAGAAAAGGAACGAATGGGCAAAATCCTTTAAATTCGCCGTCGATCGATTTTTACGTCAGATCAAGGATACGTTAATTTCTCTTAATTCGAAGACAATTCACACGCCATGGACTATGACGGTTTTCTCTGTCTGTCTGTCTGTCTGTCTCTGCCTGTCTTTCTGTCTCTGTCTCTGCTTCTCCCTCTTTCCTCCGAATCCCCTCTCTTTCTAAGATGACCTGCAGTGTTGACGCAGTATGCCGACGAAATTACCACGTCATCGTGGTCTGAAGGCGATTGAGATTATCAGTCATCTTGTTCGACAGGCATGGTCAGACCGGAAAGAGAAGGGGAGGGGAAGTCGAAGCTGTCCTTCCCCGGAGGTCAGCGCTTCTTTTATGACGATGACGATACTAAAACTAGTTTATCTATTTCGAGAATGGCGAAAAAAGTGCAGGAAATTTCAGCCACCTATTTAACCGACCGATGTTATTTCCGTCACTTGTTATGACAAACTGCGTAGGCGTATAACCTGCGTTGTGATATCTGTCTATACAGTTGTGCTCCTTTGACTTCGCCTTAGTATTGCTGTTGACTTTTATCAGTTGTTCTTTGTCGGTAAGTTTGGTCTGAATTGCGGACGACGTGCAAGAATAGGAATGGTTGGCCGAAATGCGGATTTGTTGTTTGTTTGTTTTGTCTGTTATTTCGCGCGCCGTAGAAGGCTTTTGAATTGACAGAGCAGATATAATTATTACCATCATCATCATCATCATCATCATCATCATCATCATCATCATCATCATCATCATCATCATCATCATCATCATCATCATCATCATCATCATCATCATCATCATCATCATCATCATCATCATCATCATCATCATCATCATCATCATCATCATCTTCATCATCATCATCATCATCATCATCATCATCATCTTCACTTTCTGCTTGCCTGGCGGCAATAGTTAGATACGAAACATTTCCACTTCGCTTGATCTTGCGCTAATCTGCATCCTTCAACAATCGACGTGTTCTTTATGTAGGCCTGACTATAATCGCGTTTTAATTAAATGTGGGTAGGGCGCAGAACACGAGCGAAATGAACACGGATCTTATAGGCTGCGGTTTAATCAAAAAGAAGATTGAAGAAGACGTTATTAGTGAAAGTGAACTTTTTGTAACTGCGTCGTGTTACTTACTTCTAATAATCCTCGTCT
The DNA here is from genome assembly GCA_018105865.1 of Metaphire vulgaris. Lineage (NCBI taxonomy): Eukaryota > Metazoa > Annelida > Clitellata > Crassiclitellata > Megascolecidae > Metaphire > Metaphire vulgaris. The sequence continues at coordinate 6,385,397 of CM030847.1, read as the reverse complement.
CGTCCAACCGCGCATCCCCAATCCCCGACCAATCACCTCATGTTCGCCCACTCCACCAACTTCGACTCCAACCATCCAACATCTCACTCAAACTCTCAACTCAAAGCATCCTTCTCTTCTCTCTCTCTCTCTCTCTCTCTCTCTCTCTCTCTCTCTCTCTCTCTAACCCATCACCCCTCCACACATACATGCATGCGAACGCACACACAATGCTAGAACAGCTGTCGCTTGGTCTAGCACTCTAGCCTTCGGAACCCAAAATGCCGTGAAATAAATACGGAATTACGCCTAAAATGCAACGGGCCATTAAGGCGCCATCTGGAAACACGCAGCAAAGGTGTATACTGTATACTGTATACGGCTTGTCAGTTCCAAATTCGTATTCATTTCTGATGGAGGAGAAGACCCACAAAAGAACGACTGAATGAAAGAGACGATGCAGTGCTAAATAATAGTGGATGGATAACGAATCTATAGAGGTCGCTAGAGTCTGTAGATTTTACAAAAGAGTGATTCCGGCATGGAGCTGTTGATGGTAAGTGAAATCAAACGAAGCGACGAAGTGAAGGACGAATCAATGTCAGATGACGTATACACGTTGCATTGTATACTTGGCTCATGTAACAGCGCTTCGGAAAAAACAGGTACTGCAGGGTACGGATGATATGCAGCCGTACATACAGTGCTGATGTATGTGCCCCCGTTTTAATCTTGTGTTGGTTCCAACAGATACGCAATATACGTCTAAGCTTAAACCACGCTGACAACGCACACATTACAACTGGTCACAGAGGAAGCGATGTCAAATTAGAATAGGGGAACGTTCCCCATTCGCTCCCCATTCTTTCCCCATTACCCACCTCACTATCAGCACGTCTGTCATGTCCGTTGCGCCGCAAGAACTTTAGAAATGACCGTGCCGGCGATCACGTGACGCTTTTGCCAGTCACTTGTCTCAATTAATAATCGCCTAAGTAATGATATTATACGTCATTGGTGTTTGATTGAGGTTAGGGTGGGGGGATTCTAGGGGAAGCAGAGGCGAACCCAGGAATTCAGCTCTTAGAATTTTGCAGATCTCGTTAAGACTCATCGCTTTCCCACTGCGCAGAGGAGGGGTGCAAGGGGTCGATCGCCCTGTGCGCATAATTTTTTGGCGGGGGCGCTTGACAACGACTTTTTTTGCTCGGCAAGACTTTTTTACCCGAGACTGTCGATGTATCCCCCGTTCCGGAATCCTGGCTACGCCACTGAAACGATCAGCGCTGACTGAGTACCGTCAGTCTGTCTGCGCATCTATCTGCTGTTTTAAAAAGTCATTTATCTTGTCGTTGACTTCCCGCTGCCTTCGGGTACAATGAGGGCGTGCGTGCAACTGAGGGGGAGCGGGGGAGCGGGGAGCGGGGAGCGGGGAGCATCCGTCCACCGCCAGGCCCCACCGCCGACTGTCTCCGTCGCGGTGTCACGACGAGTTTGTTGGAGCGTCGATTTCCGTTGACGGATGGTCGCTCTTGTCGCTCGTACCCGAGGCTGCGCTTACCTTGTCTTATACGGTGATTGCGATGTATTACCCGCGGTGACCGGCGGGCGGGGCAAAGGCGCCTTTACATGTAAAAATTCGGGCACAGTGCCCGGGACCCCGCGCATCTTAGGGGTCCCGCGCCGCGCGCAAACTTTTTTTTAACGTAGGATTACCTTTTCTTTTTTTGATTTTTTTGTTTGTCAACATTCAAAAACGTTGGAGATATGACCTTTTTTGCTTATCAAATTGATCTTCACGTCTAGGGCCCCGCAGGCCGCCAGGTGCCCGGGGCCCCGCACTGGTTAAAGACGCCCCTGGGGCGGGGGCTTGGAGTTCAAGCGCGAGAGATGGGAGGGAAGAAGAGACACGTTGTTTTCGCCCTGGCTAACCCGGTGGCACCGGTCAAGATTATTATTATGTGGTCCAAATGTTGCAAAGAAAAACAAAACGAACAGCGGTGTAAAGTAATCGGGTCTATTTGTGGCCGGTGGCTGTCCTTGTGTTGCGAGACTTGGCGTCACTGCCACAAAGAAAACAACCGAGGCTACGATTCGAACAATAAATCTGTGTAGGAGAAGATGGATAGGCCTAACAGAAAAGAGAGATTGCCTTCTGTACGGGACAGGACTAAATGAAAAGTTGGTATGAACACATGAAATATGGAAACTTCAAAGATTTTGGTCCAGTGTTTATTCTAGCCACCTTGACATTTGGGGGGAGGGAGGGGTGGATTTTGGAATGTTTGGGGGGACAAGGTCTGAGTCTCTAATAATCTTTGACAAGCAAAAAAAGGTCATCCACCCTCCTGAAATGCCCTGGCAAGCAGAGAAGTTGTCATTCTTACATTTTTCCCCTCTTCAAAAAATAAAAGCCCACCGTCGTCACACTTTTTTGGAGGGGGATTTCTATCTCCCCATGCAACATATAAAAAATTTGTGGGGGGGTTTAACTTTGGGGGGAATCCCCCAGAGGAGGCCTAGAATAAACACTGGTTTTGGTCACTTAGAAATGGAGTTGGAACTCCCTCCCTCCCCCCGCCCCATTAGAAAGTTTCAACGTCTCTATCCCAAGACGACGTGGCATCGGTGATTCGAGCACTGCCGGACAAGCAGTGCGCCAGCGACCCTCTACCGACATTTCTTCTCAAGGAATCATCCGACCTACTCGTACCTTTTATCACCGAGCTATTTAACCGTTCGATGTCTGCTGGAATCGTACCGACGACTTTCAAGTCCGCCTACATCATTCCCAGACTTAAGAAACCCAGCTTGGATGCCGACGACATCAGGTCGTACAGACCGATTTCCAACTTGACAGTGCTGTCGAAGCTACTTGAGCGGCTCGTCTCTAAACAACTTATTCGCTACCTGAAGTCTTCCAATCTGCTCCCTGAGCTACAGTCTGCATATCGTGCTTACCATTCAACTGAAACCGCGGTGCTGAAAGTCACCTCGGATATTCTTCGAGCTCTGGACGCTGGGGACGTAGCGGTTCTGGTGCTGTTGGACCTCACCGCCGCCTTCGATACTGTGGATCATGCTACGTTGCTGCAGAAGATGGAAGTATCGTACGGGGTGGGCGGCTCTGTGCTTCAGTGGTTCTCCTCATACCTGGAGAACCGGATGCAGTACGTACGCTGTGCCGGTTCTACTACGCCGCCCACACGAGTAGTGCGTGGGGTCCCTCAGGGCTCCGTCCTGGGACCTATCCTCTTCGTACTATACGTTGCCGATATGGTGAGTATTGCCCAGCGGTTCGGGTTGCAAGCTCACCTCTACGCGGACGACACGCAAGTCTACGGGAGCTCCCCCCCTGCGGCGATCCAGCAGCTTCAACAACGCGTCACGATGTGTTTAGCTGAGATGACCAGTTGGTTGAGGTCACATCGACTGCAGCTCAATGCTGCTAAGACGGAAGTGCTCTGGATGGCTGCTGAGAGACAGAAACACTGGATACCGTCGTCTTGCATCTACATCGATGGAACGGAAGTGCAACCGGTGTCGATCGTGCGGAATTTAGGTATATATCTTGACAGTACGTTATCAATGAAGTCACATGTGGCAAATGTAGTGGCGGGGTGCTTCAAAGCCCTGCGGCTGATCAGGAGTATCCGTCGATCAGTGTCTGCCAATGGTCTTAAAACACTGGTCTTTGCACTGGTGCTGTCCAAATTAGACTACGGCAATGCAACTCTCGCTGGACTACAGAAATACCTACATAACCGTCTCCAGTCCGTCCTGAACGCTGCTGCGCGAGTGATATGCCAGGCCTCATTAGGCGATCACATTACTCCGCTGCTACGCGATCTGCACTGGTTGTCTGTGCCAGAGCGGGTCCATTTCAAGCTGGCAACATTGACCTTCCGTTGCCTGAATGGAGCCGGTCCAGAATACCTTGCGTCCGAACTATCACGAGTGGCTGACCACGCAAGCCGGCAAAGATTGAGATCGGCCGGATCCGCCTTATTGGTGGTCCCGAGGATGCGCCTCCGAACCGTCGGAGATCGAGCATTTCCCGCGGCCGCCGCTCGGGCATGGAATTGTCTACCGCCATCAATACGGCTCTCTACGACCTTGAATACTTTTAAAGAGAGACTTAAAACCTGGTTATATCGCACGAGTTATCTGTAACTTTGTAATGTGTTCACGCAGTTCGTTCGGACGAGTTACCACATAAATCAGTACGTTAATAATAATAATAATAATAATAACATCAGATTTTCGCTTGCTGATTTTTGAATTTTTTCCCCAAGACGTCGTTTCAAATACTGCAGACTGAGTGCCAAGACACGTGTCACATGTAATGCGATCTATTAATTATATGAACGCATGAAATTAGGCCTAGGGGCCTCATCGTGCATTTTTACTAGACAATTAACGACCGCAATTCTATGCAAAGAGTGCAATAAAACAATGCATGATGCTAATAACTTATTCGTTAGAATAGCGACGAAGGAGGTCCATTAAGATAATGACCTATCATTAATGGACAAATAATTATATGAGAAAAATATATTATCATACTCTATATAATGAGGGTCTTAATGACAAAATAGGCAAAACTACCAGTCTTTTCTTTTCTATAGTCTCCGAAAGAATAAGCAAATGTTGAATTATGTCGCTAATTGAATTAAAAAATGAAGCAATAATAATAATAATAATAATAATAATAATAATAATAATTGTGAATTTTTGTAGCGCCAGTTATAGTCGTGACTCTAAATCTAAGTACACCCAAATGACAAGGCAAAATATCAAGAGCGAGCATTATAATCGGCCACAGATGAATGGTTCTCGTTGAGTAATTTAGACTGTGGTGTATTTTCTTTACAAATATCGTAAATTATTGCGTGATGTACTCGAAACAGTAATTTGAGATTGCGAATTACATGGTTACACGCGGACTTACGAGGAAGTCGGAATAGTAAGTAAGTAAAATCTCGCGAATTTGTATAGCGCTTTCAAACGCGGATACCGTATTAGCTGCTTATTCCTAGGCGTTTAACAGAGGGCTGTGTGATCGAGTGACTGCGGTTTTCAACACCAGAGAAATCCTGTCAACCCACTTAAAATCCATTTTTAATTGATGATGATGATGATGATGATGATGATTATTATTATTATTATTATTATTATTATTATTATTATTATTATTATTATTGCTGTTGTTATTGTTTCTGTATATTTTATTATTGGGTGTTGAAAATTCCGTGGAAGGCGACTATGTTGAATTATTATTATTATTATTATTATTATTATTATTATTATTATTATTATTATTATTATTGTTGTTGTTGTTGTCATTATTATTATTATTATTATTATTATTATTATTATTATTATTATTTTGGCGCTACAAATTGCTCGTTGTTTACTCGAGGCAAGGCATTGGACCGAGATTTGGGGCTGATGGAACCGGTGACGTCATCTGATTACCTCAACGTCACCGTCCCAGATCCCGATCGGACGCTGATCCTGAGAAACCTGCACCGGGTGCTATACAGGTACGCCCTCCCGACGATCTGCGTCTTCGGCTCCTTCGGCAACATCCTCAACCTCCTCATCCTGACGGGCAAGCGGATCCAGCACTCCCTGCGCTCGATGGAACGGTCGGCAAACGTCGGTCTGACGGCCCTCGCCGTGTCCGACCTGCTCTTCTGCCTGACCGCCTTTCCGTCGACGTTCCTGCCGCAGGAGCTGGACTTCGACGGGCTCGGGTTCCTGACCTACTACGGCTGCTACTGCGCCGCCGTCATCAACGTCTTCATCATGACCAGCACCTGGTTGACGGTCGTCATGTCCGTCGAACGCTACCTGGCCATCTGCCATCCGCTGAAGTCGCGACAGATGATCACGCTGAGACGGACGAGGAGTACGATCGTCGTCGTCTTCCTCGTATCCGGCCTCTTCAACCTGCCCGTCTTCTGGCGTTATGTGATCATCAGAAGCACGGATGAAAACGCAACGACCACCGAGGCCGCCGCTGAAGCAGCCGCTGCGCCGCCGCCGCCGCCGCTCTACCGCGTCAGGCCCCGAACCACGGACAAGACGTTCGATCACGCCTACCGAGGCCTGTGGTCGGCCCTGGGAAACTTCGTGCCGCTCATGCTGCTTCTGTCGTGCAACGTGGCGCTCATGAAGGAGATCCACCACTCGTACACCCTCCGGAGAGAGATGAACGGCAACGCCGGCGGCGGCGGAGGGACGGGCGGCGGCCGGACCGCGGCGGCGGCGGCGTCGTCTTCGTCCGGGTCGTCCCCGGGGCACGACCAGGACGCCAGCAACCGGATCACGGTCACCCTCGTCTCGATCGTCGTCATGTTCTGCCTGCTCGTCGCTCCGTCGGAGCTCGTCAAGCAGATCGCCTACCTGATCCACGGTGACCTCAACGGCAACTACACGTACGCAATGATCGAGTTCATCACGAACCTTCTTCAGACGATCAACTTCTCTGCCAACTTCATCCTCTACTGCATCATCAACCCGTCCTTCCGCAAGACGATGTGGAAGATGATGGGGTTCGGCGGGATGCGCCGGCGACGTCTGCCTCTGGCCCGGCGGGCGACCAACGGGGCGTCGAAGACGGGTTTCGGGTTGCAGGTCAGTCGCCTTCGACTGCAGCCGACGTCCCTTCTTCGAGACGCGAAAGCATCGCCGTCGAGGACCGATTCCATGCGGCGTGAAAGCGTTCTTTAGCCGCGAAACAAACTGCTGGTTAATATCGTCGGTTCAATCGGAAGAACAACTACTCGGACATACTCAGTCGTACTTGTTCCCTAAAGTACTCTGAGCAGTCTTTAACACATTCAGTACCTATTTTTCTGGTTGGGCCAATCAGTGTCACAGGACTGAACATATAGGCCTTATATATATATATATATATATATATATATATATATATATATATATATATATATATATATATAAGTTCCGGGTCCATCGGATATAGTCGTGGAGATGTTTGTTTAGCAAAAGAAACTCACCAGCAACGAATCGGGAATTTTTTTAATGCGGAAAGTGCTAAACGATTGGAGATGCCAGCGGTAATCCTAATCCCAGAATGGCTTATTCAAGACGCTTGACTAATAACCATCTCAGGTGATCTCAATAAGCCGAAGCCTAGGCTTATTTTGGCGTGCTTAGCGGACCAAGAAATAACATAATTGATTTCGAGTGTCGATTATTAGCAAGACTTTATGGTTGTCTACCTTTCGGCTAAATTCTGTATTCATGTGTCATCGAAGACTATCAAGCCACAGAATGATAGTTGGTAACTAGGCCTTTGACTGGTTTAACACGCCAAAGATTCTGATAGAAGACGTCTGCATTTTTACAGAAGACGTCTGCTTTTAAGGACGCACGAAAAATACAATTTCATCGATCAATACTTCTTCATGTGCCATGTATTGCTAAGTCGGCGACCATGGATTTCCACTATTCTCTGCTTCTGGCTTTCGTCGATCATACTAGTTTTTAAATTTTAAACTTAAAAATTAAAACCTGTGGTTCTCATGGTCAACTATCCACCAATGTGTCAAAACTAGACTTACATAATTATAGACTTAGAATTAACTTTGCCTTTCATTCTTGATCGCGAAATGCGTGGGATAGGTCAAAAGTAGGGTTTGGTGGCGTCAAAGTTTAGCTCCAATATCTTTAACCACCGTCAGTACGTTGAATTTCGTATCGAGTACGTTTGTGGCCTCACTAAGTATTCAATTAATACTTGAACAAATGTCGAATATCGTCTTAGCGACAACGTGTAGTGCTGCTCTAACACGACGATGTATCGATTGTATTCGCTCTGCAGGGCATCATCAATTGCCCTTTTGCAGTCTTTAGTCATCGATTGTCGTTTCACGGCTTTTCTAGTTGTCTGATTTATCCGTCGCTATGATCCATATAAGCCTTTTATCTAGAGTATTACGTCGGAGAAAATTGCAAATCTTTAGAGAATCTCGATGGGCCACGTGAAGAAAAAAGACAGTCGAGGACAAAATACAGAACTAGCCTATACTTAACCCCTTAACTGGGTATTTAACTGTAACTCAATGTAAAATGGACGGATATATCCGGGACCCCCAGTTGAGGGGTTAAAGGACGTTAGACAGACGAGTGTGTAGTGTTCATTTTCTGAAAGGGTAGTGGTTGGAGCAGGCAGGACAGCCGTCGAAACAAAGTTGTCGACCGCCATTTAAGCGCGAGATTTAGACACTTCGGGCCTCACATAGGCCAGAAAGTTTGCGAGTAGATCGAATAGCATCTGTCTTCGCGTGAATTGTAGTTTTGCTACTGAGGTGCTTACGTGTAATATTAGCCGTTGACTGTTTCAGGCGTACATGATAGAAGATTGGCGTATAGTAGCAGAGGCGTAGCTAGTAGCTACCATATAGCAAGAATAAGCAAGGTATTAGCTAGGCCCAGAAGAACTGGGGCCCTTTTTGACCACCAATGCAAAAAAGAAAGTAAATAATAAAAAGGTAAATAATTAAAAACACATTAAAAATCAGTCTTAATCAGATAAATTTGGTAGGTATTAAATATGACAGCGCTACAAAAACAAAGCCGTTTTACAGTTTTCAGTTTCCGGAATCCGGTGACAGGCGATGCGTTACATTGCTCCAAGATGCGTTATTATTAAGTGTTAAAATTTGCAAAATGTGTTTGAAATAAGTAATATTAACTGTAATAATTAACGTAATTTAATTATGGATGGAGCAAAGAAATCAAATGCAATGAGCGGGTCACAGAAACGAAAGCTTAAAAGACAAAAAGAAGATGAATTAACGAAATTGCCGAAACTCGATTTCTTTGTTAGTACATTGTGCAACAGTGCAAATTGCATTGTTAAATTAGAAGTAAGATAATTGTTATTGTTCTATTATTTCGTTATTGAATTAAATAACATGTCACAATTACTATGATTATTGTTATTATCTATTATTACAGTACTGTTCATATTATTTCGATTTGAAACTGTATGAAAGATTGTCTTAAAGTTGAAAATCCTCCATGATTATGGGTCATGTTCTTCGCTGCCCTTTAAGCCTTAGTGCTTAGTGCTTGCTTAGTTCGTCATGTTGTGACTTTTTAAGTTGAAGGGGCCCATTAATAATTTTTGCATTAGGGCCTAAAAATCCTCGCTACGCCACTGCGTAGTGGCCACTAGGGATACGGAGGTTGGACCCCCTATTATGGCTGGAACAGGTCGTGCATGAGAGTTGCGCAAAACCGTTTAGAAATTGGGGCGGGGTGGTGGTAGTTAGCATGATCGAAGAGAATACATGAGCGTGCGAAGAACTCCATAGCGATCTCTCCCTCCTCCCCCCACACCCATTCCGGAACCCTGGCTACGCCACTGGATGAAACAGTACACGACGCTACAGGAAGCGCCAATTAACGCGAAATTATTATCAGCGTGGACTGAAAAACTTTGCGTTTCGCGAGAAATAATTTGACTCGTCAAAACCATTTCCGTTCATTAGCGCGCTTCTCATCCGACGCCCCGCTTTTGGCACTAATGATGATGACGAGTAGTAGTAGTAGTAATAGTAGTAGTAGTAGTAGTAGTAGTAGTAGTAGTAGTAGTAGTAGTAGTAGTAGTAGTAGTATCATCATCATCACTACAATTACTACTATTATTATTGTTATTATTAGAGCTGTACCGATTAATCGGCAACATTCATAATCGGACCGATTATTAGGACAATCGGAACAATCGGTAATCGGGTGCCAGTCCTGTGCCGATACCGATTAATCGGTAACACTTGTTTTCTGACCGATTATTAGGAGAATTGGAACAACCAGTTATAAATTACAATGTGAACATGGAAATTCACAATTTGACATATAATAAGTAGGCCTATTGATAGCAAAATCATTATTCATTAATGATCAAGCACACATTATGCATTGAGTATCTTGGCAAACATCGAATTGAACCTGCATACGGAGGACATGTGCATTTACGCTACACCTTTATAACAAATTTGATTGCTTTTATCGTTAAAAACGTCCGATTTTGATAGTTCGACAGATAATCGGTATCGGCAAAACAATCGGTTGTTTAACAATCGGAACAATCGGTAATCGGAACAATCGGCAAAACGTGCAATCGGTACAGCTCTAGTTATTATTAGGCTATTGTTATTATTATTTTTATTAAACTGACAATTTCTTGTGCGCCATGTCACCAAAATTTTAGGAGCAATGGCACATTACAGTGGCGCAGCTAGGATCCCAGAATAGGGGAGGCACATAAATATTTTCAGTTGAAAAATCTTGACCCAAAGAGACGTCGCCGTGTCCGCTTTTTATACAGCGCCATTTCTGATGCTACGAGGTCGTCTGGAAAAACGCAAATGGATGGGGGGCGGAGAGGAGAGAAAGAGAAAGAGAAGAGGGGGAATTCGCGGTGACGTTTCGACGTGGCAAATGCACGCGGATAATAATTAGCCAGACGTTATAATTTATGGAGAAGAGGAGTTTCTAACGGAATGCGAATAACTGAAGTCGTAGATGCAAGTAAGTAAGTAAGTAAGTAAGTAGGCAAGTGTGGTGCTTGGTAATAATGTCCCAACGGCGATCAACATGCCAGGGAATAACTCCTCACAAAACACTGTTTAATTTATCGTCTGCTATTTTCCGCGTTGACTCAAAAGGCCGTAGAAGTCCAATGGTCCTAAAGCGAATGTCTTAACGCTCGACAATACTCTTTTTTAAGTTTAACTTTATTTCCAATATTTCCAATATCATACATAACATTTTTAACAAAGCATGAAATTATATATTTAAAAGAATAGCAGCTGCTTTAGCTAATACAAATAATACATATGATGGAAACAAGGAATCAAGGATACCAAAAGGGAAACATAATTCCCGCCAAGGCGTACCTAGTAAATTAATATTTTGCACAGTCATTGAGTAAGTAATCTGACATTAACACTAGACACCTGGTACGTTCTCGTGAATTTAATGGATTTGAGGTGCTGTGTGTGTGTGTGTATGTGTGTGTGTGTGTGTGTGTGTGTGTGTGTGTGTGTGTGTGTGTGTGTGTGTGTGGAGAGAGAGTATTCTGTAATTTAAAGTGTAATCTGACCGACCTTTCCGACTTGATCTGGTTCTAATTCGGATTGGGTTTGGCGCGCCATCCGGTTGATGGCCTGGGCACTGTGATAGCGGCGCCATAGAAGTTCACCGATAGATAGATTGATTTGTAATACAATCGGTGTCTCACTTTCAAGTCACCTATTCTCTTCGGCCATCATACTACCTACCCCTCCCCACCAGCACCTCCCGAAAACCTATCTCAACGGTTTTGCACAAATCTCACGGTTCCAGCCAGAGTAGGGGACCAACCCACCCCCGTACACGAGTTCTTTCCTTCTTCACGACCGTCCCCGACTGACGTCCTCGCACCGAAAATAATCGGCTTAGCGTCCAGGCCACCGCGACTCTCTGGCCATCGTGTCCTGTCGTCCAGTACTGTATATCGGACTGCCGCTGTACTTTCGGACAACAAAACAGACGCGCCTTTCGAACGGGCGAATCGTTGGTAATTAAAATTTCCATTAACTTGTCTCTATATTCCACGCCGATAAACTTGATTAGGTCTATCGCTCAAATTCTGGAATCAGTCGAGAGTTTTTTCTGCAGCTGAGGAGGGCGAGCACGCCGTCTAATATTATTATTATTATTATTTATATATTAAACGAAACTGCCGGCCGTTTATATATATATATATATATATATATATATATATATATATATATATATATATATATAAACGAAACTGCCGGCCGTTTATATGTATATATATATATATAAACGAAACTGCCGGCCGTTTATATATATATATATATATATATATATATATATATATATATATAAACGAAACTGCCGGCTGTTCACCATTGGCGCTCGGGTCTCGCTGGAAACAGCGCATCCGGTATACATATGGAAATGTCATATAGGTTGTTATCAGTAAACCCTCGGGGGAAAAAGAGTTTTACATTTAAAAATGTAACTGTCAGTCCCGCACGTCAATCGCACGAGAATTGGCGCTGCTGCAGACAGCGCCCGAATAAGCGCTGCTTGATTGATTGATTGATTGCACCCGCTATGATTGAAGTTTTCAACCAGAATGCCAAAGTAGTTGTTCAAATTTAAGCACCGAGATGAATGATTATCTCTTGGGAAAGGCATCAGTTTGAAACCACGGCAGACGCCAAGTGTAACTAGTGGATGACGGTAGACATGCAGACGCATAGGCTAAGACCCGTACACATAAGTGGCATGTTGGTGGATAAGATACTGTAGGATTATTACTGTTAAAATCGAGTATCGTTTTTAAATTTCAAGCAGTGCATACCGTTGGATGTTGTTGTTATATAGATGTCGGACACTAACTTACTTACTGATCGACAGTTCAACAAACCTTTGGCGCTTAGGCTTATGTCTTCTTACTTTGTTGTGTAGAGATTTTAGTAGTTAGAAGTCCATTAAAATATATGTATGTTTACACATAAACATCGTATGATACATACAGTGTAATATGTAAGCCAGATTCGGTCATTTTTCAAGACACACTCTGTTTTGTTCATTGCATACGACGTATGTCGGTATTTCTTGATCGCAATCAAAAATTTGCAGCAACTGCGTAGATAGATCTATGCAAAACGTTCGGCGAAACGATGAAATACTCGAATTAGAATCAGATTTTCTTGATGCTCCAACATCATTGCGCAAAATTGCGCAAGGATTGTCAATACTGCCCGTTCTAATTTTATTCTACAGCGCTCGAAATGCGACACTTCTCAACCATTTCAAACCGCACAGCATATACATAGTCTGTCAAAAATCTACCCTCAATCATAAAAATTCAAAAGATTATAAAGTTTTGACACAAAGCAACTAATGGCGTAATTCCGAGTCTCTACTTTATACAGTATAAACCAATCAGTCAATCAAATATATAGCGCCGTTATATAGTGATCACTATAGCATCATCCGTTGTTGTAGAAAATACAATAATAATTATTGAATGGTGACCAGTGTTTAATCTAGGCCATTTCTAGGGGAATTGCCCTTTCCCCCAGGAAATTTCAAATTCCCTCCCGGAAATTTTGGCATACTACATGGACTAACAGTAGCCCCTAGCAGAATTCCCCCGGAAATTTCAAATTCCCTCCCCCCGGCTTTGTCAGTTCCCCCCTCCGGAGCCCAGGAGTCTAGATTAAACACTGATGGTGACGATGAAGAGGGCAGTCTGATCGGCGGAGGCTTCATTCGAAGACCAATGGGACAAGCAGGAACAGTTTGTGGCTTAATTTAAAAGGTGCAGTGCGCTGGTTTCACGAAGTGATGCAGGTAATGATTCTAGTGAATCAACAAAACAGATTTCTGCCGAGGATGGAGTGAAATGGCTCGATCTTGAGCTAGATCTAGTTCTAGATCATGATCTTAAACTTGACCTAGGCCTTGATCTTAATCTAGATCTATATCTTGATCAAGAAGTGATCAAATGACATCGACTTTTGAAATTCCTTTCTTGGAAATTCGCCAGTTGCTAGCGGTACTGGATGACTAGGGAAAGATACACTGATGGCTGTGGCAGAGACCTAATGTTAGGTAATATTACCGTGTCGGGTAGCTGGCGACATCTGGCGAATTAAGGGAGAGAAATCTACAACTCTTCTAATTTTAGAATTTCTAACTTACACTGAATATAGTACCGTCTTTACAGTAGTAGTAGTAGTAGTAGTAGTAGTAGTAGTAGTAGTAGTAGTAGTAGTAGTAGTAGTAGTAGTAGTAGTAACGTAAATTCAAGTGGCTTATGAGCAAGGCGCGATTTGTAGAGGGAAGGGGGGATTCCCCCCACTGCCCAACTGCATCCCCTCTACTGCTACATCCCCCACCACTACATCCCCCACTGTTACACTTCCCCAACAACTACATTCCCCCAAGCTCGACATATTCCTCCCCACCCCCCACTGCTCCAGGTCACAAACCGCACCCTGGTTATGAGGCTAAGTTAGTCTGTGTAAAACCACTATACTGTAATAATTATTACTCTTAACCTTTAATAGCCCAGTCTTCCTAGATAACTTTTGAATACAATTATTGTTTCCACTGTTACTGCCTTTTGGTCCAAACTGTTCCATTTGTCTACAATACTTGCACTAAAAGCCTTTCTTCCAGGACCGCAAACTCTTCTTGAACATTTTGCATTTGTGGCCTCTTGTTCTTCAATTTTTTGGCATCGCAGGAAATTGCAGTGAATTTCAGGCCTTGCTCCATTTATTAATTTCAGTTTTACGTATTCAGATTTTGCGCATTGCGTGGATCGGGAGGAATGTGTGTCTGTCAGCAAGGGTTTTTTGGTTTATGGCCACTGTGGTATTTTCATTTCAATATTCGGCGATGGATTCATCGAGGTCGTTCTATTCCTATAAGTGGTCATCAAAATACAAAGGCTTCTCTTCTTCTTCTTCTTCTTCTTCTTCTTCTTCTTCTTCTTCTTCTTCTTCTTCTTCTTCTTCTTCCGGTTTCTGTTGGCAAATGTTTACGATTGATCGCGGCCTATGATCGGGTCGACCTCTGTCTGTCTGCCTGCCTGCCTGTCTGTCTGTTTCTTTCTCTCTCTCTCTCTCTCTCTCTCTCTCTCTCTCTCTCTCTCTCTCTCTCAGACGGCATTATCGAGCGTGTCAAACACGAGGAACGAAGAAGATGCGCATCGGGGCTTTGCTCGGCTTACAACAACGGAATATCAGCTGCGCAATTTATCGACGACCGATCGTTTAGCACAGCGACGATCGTTGTCGTTTGACTCCGGACGCGCGATGGAAAAGGACGCCGACGCCGCGGCGGTGGTCGATACAGTCGAGATCGAGATCCTGAAGAGACCGGGACAGAGCCTCGGCTTCTACGTCCGCGAGGGCGACGGCAAGGACCGGACGGACGGACTGTTCGTGTCTCGCCTGGGGACGCCGCCGCCGCCGCCGCCGACGACGACGACGACTCCGAACGGCCTCGTCCTCCGCGGCGGCGACGAGATCCTGTCGGTCAACAGCGTCGACGTCAGAGGCAGGCGCCTAGAGGACGTCGCCATCGCCATGTCGATACCCCGTCGACTGGTTCTTACCGTCAGGACCTCATCCCGATCGGTCGCCGCCCTCGCCCCCGCCCCCGCCCCCGCCGCCGATAGCGACTCGGCGTCCTCGTCCAGCCCTTCGGCGGTCGCCGTCGCTCGGACGACAGCGTCGGATCTGGTTCGTTGTTACCGGGAAAACGAATGGTCGGTGGACTGGTCGAATAGACTCGGAGAAGGAGGCGGAGAAGGAGAAGGAGGAGGAGTGGGAGGTCACGTGTCCACCCCGAGAATTAGATTCGGTTTTTCCGCTTGCGGAGGAGGGGGTGACGATTCGTCGGGAGAGGGGGACAGCGGACTGTCGAGCGACAACTCCGGCTACTTTCGATCGTCGGAGAGCAACGATTTCCAGAAAAGTTTCTCCGGACCAGAATGTCTCAAAATCGGCGAAACAACCAGGACAACGAGCGGATCACTATTCAACAACAACAACAACAACAACAACAACAACAACAACACTGACAACGACTATTTAAGGGCAGGTTCACCGGACGACCTTCGAGGGTCCTTCACCCCTCGGCAGCGCCTCGCGGGCCACTCGTCCGACTCGGAGCTCCCTGGAGGCGCCCCGACTGGGTCGGCGCGCCCCCGAACGCACCCGGTCACTTATCGAGCGAGCGACCGAGCGCACTTCGACTCGTCGTTAAGTGCCAATCCCGGTCGTCGACTGCACGCCATCGGTTCCGGCGGCAGACCGGTGGAGTGCCCTGGAAAGGCGGAGGACTCTTCTTTCGGTGCGATCGTCGGCCGGGCCTCGAGAGCTGCTCGGAGTCGAAGCGTCTGCCACAGAACTGGAGCTGATATTCCATCGGGTGGAAGAAGATCCAGCTGCGACCCGGGTCCTTCGTCGAAAGACTTAGAAAATAATCGGACGTTCTGTTCGAGTGGCTTTCGACCTCATACAGGTCTGAGGATTATCATCTATACAGTGTACTGTATATCAGGTCTACGTAATTATTCCAAATAATTATGAAATATGCGGTAATTCAAAACGGTTAATAGACTATTTGAATTTCATCTATATACGAACAGTAGTAGTAGCAGCAGCAGTAATAGTGGTGGTGGTGGTGGTAGTAGTAGTAGTAGTAGTAGTAGTAGTAGTAGTAGTAGTAGTAGTAGTAGTAGTAGTAGTAGAAGGTAATAGTAGTAGCAGCAGCAGCAGTAGCAGTATCAACAGCAATAGTAGTATTAGTAGAATCAGTGTTAGTAGTAGTAGTAGTAGTAGTAGTAGTAGTAGTAGTAGTAGTAGAAGGTAATAGTAGTAGTAGCAGCAGCAGTAGCAGTATCAACAGCAATAGTAGTATTAGTGGGAACGGTGTTAGTAGTAGTGGTAGTAGTAGTAGTAGCAGTAGTAGTGGTGGTAGTGGTGGTAGTAGTAGTAGAAGGTGTGGTAGTAGCAGCAGCAGCAGCAGGCAGCATCAACAGCAAGTAGTAGTGTTAGTGGAATCGGTGTTAGTAGTAGTAGTAGTAGTAGTAGTAGTAGTAGTAGTAGCAGTAGTAGTAGTAGTAGTAGTAGTAGAAGGTAATAGTAGTAGTAGCAGCAGCAGTAGCAGTATCAGCAGCAATAGTAGTATTAGTAGAATCAGTGTTAGTAGTAGTAGTAGTAGTAGTAGTAGTAGTAGTAGTAGTAGTAGTAGTAGTAGTAGTAGTAGTAGTAGTAGTAGTAAATCAGTAGCAAGTAACTTAGCATGATTTAAAGTGGCTTAGGAGGCATTACTGCCTGTGTGAAAGCCACTAGGGGCACTAACAGGGCTTGAACCCATTCCGTCAGCCTGACGCTCCAGCACGTAACCCACTCTGCCATTGTCCGCTATCAATATCATTAATAACACAAGACTTCTAGTGACCATATTGACTTTTAGAAAATAGTTATTAAATATGATAATTGGAATTATTGAATACGAACAGTGGCGGTTCCAGGATTTCTTAGTGGGGGGATGAATAAATTCATAGAAAGTTGGTTGAGGGTGAAAATAGAAGGAAAAACTCAATAAACTTTGCCTAAAAGGCTGGAAAAAGGAAATTGTATCCCTCATTTTACTACACTTTTACCGAAAAATAGGTTGACAAGCAAAAAGGTCATTCCCGGTTAGTTTTGCTAGACTATTACACAAAAATAGGTTTCACAAACAAAAAAAGTAAGTCCGAAAGTCTGGTGGGGATGCACCCCCACTCATTCCCCACATGGAACCGCCACTGAATATGAACATATTTTCTGATAACAATGTTCTAAAATGACATTTGAAGATAGTCCAATATCCTTTGCACAATTTTCGCTATTAAATGTCAGTCTGTAGATTTAGGCTTTCAAATTTAACAGACTCGTCTAGTGCAAACAGCAAAGCTGCTATGTCAGGAGGTACGATTGTACGGCTACTTTGCGCATATCACCAAGCAACGTGTCCAGTAGCAATGGACGGTTTCAATAGCGCGTTCAATGTGGAAAAATTCGACAGCTCTCCTGTGATGGGCTTTGGAGCCTATAGAAGGACCGCCTTACCATACCAGTACGAAATACAGTAAAAAATAATTGCGAAAATCACGCGTCCTTGTTGATTTTGATCTGCACTGTGTGACCCATGGTCCACTTTTTCCGACGTTAACAAATTGAAAATTGAACCTTTTCAACTCTGACGTAAAATTCACATTTGATGACGTAATGCGTTTCAGACTCCAACGTCACCAGCACAGGTCGGTCGTCAGACTGGCAACCATTTCGATGGTCGGACCTTGAATGTCTTCGAGATAAAGACCTGAATCCTCCTGTGAAAAGACATTCCGATATCCGTCATGATCATCATCATCATCGTCGTCGTCATCCCACGCCAGTTGTCCACGGTCATCCTGAGTCCAGGGTTTTAGAAGGAAACATCCAAACGATTGATCCGCGACAGTGGCGGAACTGTTTAGACCTGCAATCGATGCGATTTTCCTCGCCTTCCGAGCGGAGTTCTCGGAACGAACACGGGACAAAAGCACCGCTTCGAATAAGAAAGGAAGCTTTCCGTGAATACCGGCACGCTTCTTCCTCATCGGGCGCTGTTTTATCTTCGAACGCCTCGCTTGACGGCGTCCTGTCCTGCCACGTTTTCTGCTGCGAAGACCTCGCCGTCCCGGACCCCTACTCTGCGGGAGTTCGCGAAGCCTGCGTTGTGATCGAACTGGATTCGGATCTGTGCGCCCGGACTGAAATCCGCACCGGAGAAGAAGCAAACGTCCACCACTGGGACGAGAGATTCCACGTGGATCTGCACGACGCCCTGGACATGTCCTTTGCCGTCTTCAGTTGGGACTGTCACCGGAAACTCAGGCGCTGTTTCCGGACGTCCATTTCGCTTCCTTCCCTCCTTCTTCTTCCGTCCTACCACCACCAACACCATCACCGGCTCGCCCTGGCGCTGCAGCCCCGCGGTACCCTCTACGTCGAGCTGCGGTACCTGCGGGTGGAGGCGGCGTTCGAGCGACGTCCGTCGGTCCACGCAGGGTCCGTGTTCGGAGCGGACCTCGCGGCGCTCGCGGAGCGGGAAAGGACTGCTGCGGGGGGACTGCGGATACCGGCGCTGGTCTGGCGCTGCGTGGAAGAGGTGGAAAAGAGGGGAATGGCGCAGGTAGGCATCTACCGCGTCTGTGGATCGGTCGACCGCAAGGAGGCGCTGAAGAAGGAGTTCGAAAGGGATTCGCACAAAGCCGTTCTATCCAGCTTAGCAGTTCCTGATATTAACGTCATTACAGGTAGATAATATTATAACAGATGTGATTTACATGCGATTTAAATTGGTTTAGGATCCGAAGTATACGTCTGTTTGAAGACCACTGAAGTACAGGGTTTAATCTAGGCCGTTTCCGGGGGGAATTGCCTTTCCCCGAAATTTCAACCCCCCTGGAAATTTTGGCATACTATATCAACTAATAGCGGCCTTGTTTCGGGATCGCTCAACAACGGAGTGAACGGACAACATCCTGGCTTTAGGAAAGCGCCACAAGAACAATTAAGGTGAAATCTGGCAGCCAATATTGTGGTGCCCATGCGGTGAGCAATGTTAACCTTTATTTTCCCAACGTTGGGAACATTGAGCTGAAGGTGGTGTAGGCAGTGAACCAAGCTATAACATCCGGGTTTCTCGTTCCCTTAGCTTAGAGAAAGTGTCTGTCGTTGATTTCTATTAAAAAATAATTATTTCTACGGAAAATGTTGCCTAGTTTGTCTAACGATCAACAACACTACAATTAGCCTGAATTAATCGATGTTTGCTAGACATAATATCACACAGAAATATCACACAGTGGCGTAGCCACGGGGGGATTTGGGGGGTTAAAACCCCCTTAGACGGCGGGAAAATTTTTTTGATGTATTTCCATGCAATTTTTATTTTTTAGGAGATTTTTTGCGATTTTTGGGGTGAAAACGCCCCTTGGAGGTTATCGACGTATTTATTTTTCAAAACCCCCCTTCCGGAAATCCTGGCTACACCACTGCAGAAACTCACATCGCAACCATTCATTCTGCGAAATCATAGACATTTAACAAATTCAGCTGGTAATAAACTAATTTTTACTGTTGATTGTAGCCCTAATTGGTTATAATTGTGTTTTACGTTAAATCCTCATGCATAGGCCCTATATACAGCATTAAATTCATTTTGAATTTTTGAGAACATAATAATTCCGATTACTTGTCTTAAAATCCATATTATGGTTAAAGTTACAATGGAAGTGATACAAACTAGATACAAATTCCTGCTTTGTGCTACAGGTAAACAGGTCGTGAGGCTGTTTGATTTTTTTCCCGTTTTTAAATGCATATCTGAACACAAAAATACTTCCTAACTTCATAAAAATGCGTTTTATGCCGGGTCTGTCCTCTTGTGCTGCTATAGTGCGCCAATGTAAATAATCGATCGTACGACACATCTACTTTCCCAGTCATTATTTTGTATGTTTCTATCAAATCCTCTCTCCCTCTCTCTCTCTCTCTCTCTCTCTCTCTCTCTCTCTCTCTCTCCTCCTTTCTAATGTTGTCAATCCACAATATTGAAGTCTTTTTTGTAACGAAGTCCTACTGTAACAGGATTTTGCGAGGAAATTCGATGGCGAGCAACGTTGCCCGCAGCTACTGTACGTCTGCTCCGTAGGCTACTGCTACGTCTGCTACTGTACGTCTACTCCGTACTGCTACGTCTGCTACTGTACGTCTGCTCCGTGTTGCTGTTTTTTTCTAGCTGTTCTCAAAGATTTCTTCCGGGAATTGTCGGAGCCCGTTGGCGGCGACGGTCTGTACGAGATGATGCTCGACGCCCTGGCCGTTCAAGTCCCGGGCGACCGACGAGGCAACGCCCGTCTCATGCTCGACATCGTCGACTGCATGCCGAAGCCAAACAAGGTCGGTGCATGCAAACATTACGTCTAATTAGGTCAGTTCGTAGAAGGAAGGAAGGAAGCGAAAGCCGACGATGGGGCTCCGGTTCAGGACAGGGTCACGACGTGACCTGTGAAAGGTCACAGAGGATAGAATTTCTGGAATAACGAAAAGGAAGGAAGATGAGAGTGGACGGATCGTGGAAATATCTGAAAGAATAAAAACTCGTAGAAACTGGTAGAAATGGATGTGGAGAGGCGAATTTGCACGAAACGGCAACAATTGAAACAAATCGATCACTTATGACGGTCTCTGAAAAACGTCAGAGACTTTTATGTCGTGAATTGTGAACTTATTCCAACTTATTCATTCATCGTCAGTGGCTTAGCAATATGCTCGGGGGCCCTTGGCGATAAAAGGGGCAGGGGGCCCTTTCCAGAGACGATCTGACAAGTTTTCGAAAATGCTGACGACCTATTTTTGCTTGTCGGTCTTTCGATTTGATAACTTTACAACTTTGCATTTTTTTGCTCGGGTCGGGGGCCCTTTGCAGGTCGAGGCCCTTGGCATTTGGCCAGGTTGTCCATATGGCTGCTACCAGGGGCGGCGCTAAAGGGGCGGGTCCGCGGGTCCAGACCCACCCAGCCTCAGGCAGAGGCACCCGAGCAAATCGTGCAAATCTGCATAGAAATTTTGATTGGGGTGGAATTTTGATTGGGGTGGGAGGGTAGTCTGAGCCGGGTCTTGGTTGTAGATTGCATTAGATCCACCCAGCCAACAAAACCCAGAGCCGCCCCTGGCTGCTACGCCTCTGTTCATCGTTCCTCCGATCTTGAACAGCGAGCGAAATGAATGTATGAATCGTCAGCAGCGCCATCTGCGGATTCCATCTGGAAATTATCGATACAATATTGCCATGAAATTAGAGAAAGAAACGGAAAGAAAAAGGCGAAAAACCGGGAAGATGGTCACGTGACCTTTCGCTTTATTCCGCCATCCATCTGTAACTGTCTATCCCGACTCTCAATGCCTAAACTAATCGATATGCTATCACACATGTCCAAGCCCTATTCCCCCGCCTCAATTATCCCCCATCGATCGCTTTGCTTAGCAGTCGAGGTTGCTGGGTAACAAGTAAAGGCGTTGTCGTCGTCGTCGTCTTGGAAACCAGAATGGATTATTTGTCGATGATAATTTCATTTTATGCAGTGATGTCTCTAAACTCAAACAATCAGTGCCTTTTATGTTGAATAAAAGACTCAACGCAAATACTGAGAGGTAATGCAATTTAGCATTTGTATAGCGCCCTTTTATTTATATTATAGTATCAGAGAGATGAAATACGTAGTTTCCCTGTAAAACGCAAATTTTCAAATAACATCAAGTCTTGCCTGATGCAGTGGTCCGCGGACCACGGGTTGAGAACCCGTTGTCCGCGGACCAAAAGTGGTCCGCGAGAGGAGGTCTAGTGGTCCGCGGCAAATTCTGAAAAACCGTTAATAAAAATTAGACATATATTTTTTCGTAGAGCTAGCGGCACAATTAAGTAAGGTGACGACCTTTTTTGCTTGTCGGGGCACTGGCGAGAGAATGACCTTTTCGCTTGTCATGATTTTTCTCGATTTTCTGGTCGATTTTTGATCTTTACAATCTGGTTCTTACCGCAATATGTAATATTTGATCTTTAAAAGTGATGAATTAAAAGTGGTCCGCGAGGCAACGGGGTCTGAGAACCACTGGCCTGTTGCAATCTTTTTAGCCTTTCAAAGACTTCTCTGCCAATTAAATTTAGACAAGTTACATGTGCGTTCTACGTGTATATGCAAAATTTTCCCTCCTGAATAAAACGTTTGGAAATCACAGGATGATTGAAATTGAAATAATAATAATAATGTTAAAAGTAATTTGAAATTTATTATTATCATGTCCAAACTAGTCATTTATCGAGACCAATTGAAAGCGCGCGTGCGTTGTACGTAGGCTATGAGTGAGAGTTACTTTAAGGGAATTCTACTGTCTCGCAGCTCTGTAGAGCGCCGTTCTCCAGTGCGTAGTTTCCCCTTTGTTCTATCTGCGTGGTCCGAATCTCTCTCCCCCCCCCCCCCCGAATTTCCGGCACCGAAATTCGCTCTCTTTGAACCACACGGAAATAAACCACGCGGGATCGATACAGCCGATAAAACGGAAGACCAAACCGGCGGCGGCCGACGTAACCTCGGATTCTCGGATTCCTCCATTTTGCGTCTATATCGGCCTGCGTCTTGTTTGCAGGGTGTCGTAAGCCTAACATTTCGACCTTTTCCGGCGGCCATGCATTTCGACGACGCTCGCTCCTGGCAAATACGATTTGACCAACACGGCCGTAAAAGTCTGATCGGTCTAGGTTGCTGAAGTCGCGATCTTTGAAGGACAAACTCGATCTCTGCATGGGCAAATTTGAATATTTAAGAAGATAGGCCTATACGCTCAGTACATTGCGTGAAGAACGCTCGATTTGTCTCCGACTTCACTTGCAAAATCGATCGTGCCGCTCTGTGCATATCGCGAAATTTATAAACACAAATTTGTTTGATATTCCGATAATGGTTTCTATCTTCTTATCTTCTTATCAGTTTGTCAATTGTAAGCATTTCTTTTTATCTCCTGACTTTTTTATCATAATTACCCAGGAACTAAGTTTCAAAAGAATATATATATATATATATATATATATATATATATATATATACATATATATATATATATATATATATATATATATATAAACCGTTCAAAATCGAAATAGTGATGTACTACATATAGTGCCGTAGTTAGTATTTGCAATCGAAATTATGACATGTTGTCGCTGTTGTTGCACTGTTATTGATTATAGCGACGATGAGAACAAGAGCTGTCATGATGCGACTAAGTTTTACTATGGCTGTTGTTGTTGTTGATGGCATTAGCGTCGCCACGGGGGGGGGGCAAATGGGGGCAACTGCCCCCCCCCCAACCTGCCCCAGACCACCTACCAGATTCGCGCAAATCCGGTGAGAAAGTTTTGTGGAGGGGGGTAGGGGTGGGTAAGGAATCTGACACGCCAGACCCCTTTTGCCCCCCCAACCAAAAATTCCCGGCGACGCCACTGGTTGATGGTGCTGTTTTTGTTGCAGGATACGTTGTCTCTGTTTCTCAGTCACCTGAAGCGCGTCTGTCTTCGAGCGCAGCAGAACCAGATGAACGAAGCGCAGATGGGCAGGTGCTTTGGCGCCATCCTCTTCTACCCCTCCACTTCCGGGTCGCCGGGGGGTCACCGGCGTCGACCCCGGCCATTCGCCAGGCACGCCCAGCTGCTTCAGTATCTTCTAGAAATCTGGCCGATCAAAAGAGGTGACCTCTGCAAATCTCGTCTCTTAAAGTTTCCATCACGTTAGGATGCTATGGTTTAACCAATAATGACGCCTGGTTTCAATCCATTCGATTGATTGCTTGACTGATTGACTGACTGACTGACTGACTGACTGCTGATTATCGATTTGTGATTATGAAATTTCATTGCAGGAAGATCGATTCAATTGGCCAGATTCTTCAGTCAGTAAGTAATCAGCCGATTGCTCTTGATTGTGACGTCATTGGACCAAGCGAGCACTGGCCAGTGTCTTCGTCATCGGTCACTCGTCCTTCGACGGTAGCCATGACAACGCGGTCAGTCGAATCCAGAGACAGGGCAGACGGGAAAGCAGAAAAGCAGATGACGTCATTCGAAGATCGTATCACCGTCACGTGACATCATATGAGCACGACATAGTCTTGTTCTCGTGCTCTGTTAGGTCAAGATATAGTGATTGTAAAGAGATAGGAAGACCGGACTTTGCGGAATTCCTATGGGATATCGCTGGCCTAGGCGTATTTGATCAGTCAGGCATGGCACTTCTTCTGGCACAATTCCAGCTCCGGATATATAAAAGGAAAGAGGGGGGAGAGAGAACGGAAAAAAGAAAGTAAGAAAGAAAGAGAGAAAGAGAGATGGAGAGAGAGAGAAAGAGAGGGAGAGAGGGAGAGAGGGAGGGAGAGAGAGAGGGAAAGAGAGAGGGAAAGAGAGAGGGAAAGAGGGAGGGAGAGAGAGGTTAAATCAGTGTTTGTAATTTTTATCTGAAATGAACTATACAAATCCAAGAGCGCGGATGCTGCTTTTCACTTTCTTTTCTAGACTTTGATACTTTTTAGATCAAGGCAGGGTTTAATCTAGGCCATTTCTGGGGGGAATTGCCCTTCCCCTTCCCGAAATTTCAAATTCCCCTCCCCGGAAATGTTGACATTAGAGATGTGCGGGTACAGCAAAATGCATACCCTACCCGTACCTGTGGAAAAACTTTTTTACCCTACCCTACCCGTATTTTTACCCGTCTGACCCGTAAACCGACTTTGAACTTGGAGTTTTTGGACAAATGGACCAAGAGAGGCAACAGTGAAATAGGGCTATTGGGATAACTATTCATTGTAAACTTTTAGATTAGGACAGATCTTTCTAGATAATCAGTTTGATGAATGGGCTTTTTAAAATATATAGAGATATCATTTATCTATGAGCAGGCGGCATTTAAAACCACAAAACTTTACTTTCTCGGTCAAAGAGTCCTTGGAGGAGTCATTTTATCACTGATGATGTCAGATTACGTCATCTGTATTTCCTTCAAAAAAATGCATGCTGTCTGACAAACTGAACGCGATGTACAAGTTATACTAATACACTTTACTCAAATTATTTTTCTATTACTGCATTGCTAATTTGCTCTCCCCGGACCCGTAACCCGTACCCGTAAAATGACATTCTACGGGTACGGGTATGAACTAACAATAGCCATCCCTAGCAGACATTCTCCATGAACTTTGCCAAGAATTCTCCCGGCTTTGTCAATTTCCCCCCGGCTTTGTCAGTTTCCCCCCGGAGTCCAGGAGTCTAGATTAAACACTGGACCAAGGGTCTCCAAAGTATGGGCCGCGAGCCGAATACGGCCCGCCAAGGTTCATAATCCATCCCGCGGCAAAAAATGAGGAACATGCGCAAATTGTATACTAAATCTATTCCTCTATAGGCCCTGTTAAATTTCGCGTGCTTGTGGCCCGCCGAGACTTCGGAAGTCAGCTATGTGTTCCCTAACTATAAAAAGCTTTGGAGACCTCTGTCTTAGAATTTTTGGCTCACTCCGGACAAGACAACACTGCTTCATACTTTGCAATATAGACTAACGACCAAATGGCGCATCGTTATGTTTGCTTTGAACTGTTATGCCTGCATAAATGATAGTAAGATAGGTCACATTCAATCGCTAGATGGCCGAATACATGGGCGTCCGCAGAAATTTTTCAGGTGGTCTTGCGACGAAAGAAATGAAAAAAAATTCCCAGGGGGGGGGCGCAAGTTCATCTGATTCTCATATAAAATCATATTTTAACTTAGTACTATAGCTTACTTTTTAATAGTAATTTTACTTTTTTCATGACTTCTCAATTTTTCAAGGGTTCAATCGCACCCCTTGCACCCCCCCGCCGGACGCCCATGGCCGAATATCTTAATCGCTCGGTGTCGACGCCAAAATTTTATGTTTAGCAGGCAGGATGGTGAACATATTTGTACGGTGACTGCATGCAATATTGTCAGCAATTTGTTCCTGTGAGTGTAGCCTATATCAGGGATATTCAGATGGTGGCCCGCAGGCCAGATCCGGCCCGCCAGAGGCTGTGAAATGGCCCGCGAAGAAGCCGAAACTATCAATAACTTTCTTCTAGTACATACGAAATATTGTTAAATCATTAAATGTTTTCTTGTTTTCAACTTACTTGTTTTTTATTACGTATTAACCATATTTTTAGACTAAAAACTGTAGGGGCCTATGACCCTGACCCTCAGTCGTAAAAATGTGACCCTTCGTGAAATTTAGTCGAATATGCCTACCGCTGGTGTATAACATTCGTTTATTCGTTCGTCCGTCAGTCTGTCCGTCTGTCTAACGAATTGTTTACTAATTTATTGACTCATTAATTCTTCGAAATTGTCTACATACGTGGAATCAATGAATAAAAACGTGTGTTCGGTCACGCGGCGTGTGACAGTTACCCGTCGCCTATCATTTTAAGTAGACTTTTATATTCCTCGCAACAGCTGGAGAGGTCTCGAGTCTCAGCCATTTAGCGGACCCTACTTAGGCCCAACAGGCCTACGGTGATTCGGCCCTTGAGACTCAAGTTCTTAAATATATCGCCGATTTTTTTAAACATCGACAAATAACGATCTGCATTTTCGCGTTCGAGTGGGCCCTGGGCAAGCGCCAAGTGTCCGCAATTGCGGGGGGTCCGGTGATCACAGGGGCCTATCCAAGGGATTAATTTTTTGTATTTACAACTACATCCCACATATCCTTCGTCTTTGAAGGCCTGAAAATTAATTCAGGGGAGGGGCACAGGTTATATAGCTACGGCTCTGAATAGACCGAACTATTAAATAAATCAAGACGCTAGTTGAAATCGATTACGGTTTCGGTGCCTATAGTGGGTCTAGATCTGTGCTGGACGCAGGCCTAAGCCGTGTCGGACTCGTACCTATAGGCCTGTTTATAGGTCTATTAGTTCTTTGGTCGGGTCCTGTGTTTAACTTTTATCTTAAAAGTGGCGTTCAAAGAATATCAATGAATTCTGAGGCTACGTGGATTGCTGATCTAGACCTATAAGCCATGTCATTGACCTCGTCCGCCAGAGAAAATCATCTGCTGCTGGCCTAGGCCAAATGATTAATAGAGTGCTTGAGCTATGGTCGACCGGATTTTAAAAAGGTTCTGTAGACGACTTATGAGTAGGCCTATAGGTACCTAGTAGTAGTAGTAAACTTCTTTAGCGCCATTGTGGTAGTACATCAGCACCAGTCGATGGTCGATTCAGTAAAAAATCATAGTCGTGATCTTCTCCGTCAGAGGGTGTCTTTACATGTAAAAAATTCGGGCACAGTGCCCGGGGCCCCGCGCATCTTAGGGGCCCCGCGCCGCGCGCAAACTACTTTTTTAAACGTAGGATTACCTTTTTTGCTTGTCAACATTCAAACACGTTGGAGATGACCTTTTAATGTTATTTTTAATTTATTTTTTGCTTGTCAACATTCAAAAACGTTGGAGATTAAGAGTCAGACCAGAGTTTTCCATGGGGTTGGTTAACCCATGGGTTGGGTTTGGTCAAGATTTTGAAAACATTAATGGGTTGAGTTGAGTTTCGTGAGTCTAACCTGTTAACCACGTTAAAATAGACTTTCTGTTTAGGCCTTCTGCTTTGACAATGGCATAGATTCTTGCATTATATATGTCATAACATGATATTGGCGTCATGTACGTTAGCCAAGATTCCATCTTTTGCAAAACATTCAGTATTCTGTAGGCCTACATACCGGACCATGGCAATTCAGATTGATCGAATCACATGGACGGATAAACGGATACGGCTGTTGTTTATTATTTGTCTGAACCATTTCTTAAACCGGCCACAACTATAGCTGGTAATAGGCAAGATAGAAGGATATTTTCACATGTTCGAAGCTATATTTCAAAACGTTATAAGCTACACTCGAAAATGACAATGGCAAGTGATGTCGAACGTCATCTGAGAAGATAGACTTTTAAAAACTAGTGTGGTAACACTGTAATCTTCATATCAGCCAGTTCGGCGCAGTCAGAACGTGACTTTCCATCTGTAGGAAAGACTGCGACAGATGCTAGATCGCTGCTGTCGGCATCTCAGAGGCGGATCTAGGGTATTCGGCGCCCGGGGACAAAGTGTACGTTGGCGCCCCTAACAACTGACAAGCAAAAAAGGTCCTCACATCGTTTTCGGCGCCCCTCAACTCTCTCTTCATATAGTGCTGACGAGCAAAAAAGGTCCTCGCAAGTGTTTCTTCTACTTTATTGTGCATTTCACTTACCCAAATATCCAATTTTGGCGCCCCCTCACCTCGGGGCCGGGGACATATGTACCCCCTGCCCTCCCCTAGATCCGCCTCTGCGGCATCTAAAGTGAAAAGCACTGAACTTGTCCGATGGGGATTACATACAAGATTGTTGCAGTAACGACTCTAAATAAACTCTTTATGTGCTTGAATTTATGTAGGCCTATGCTTTTAAACACGCGATTGTGCTTTCGCCTTTTCGTCGGGTTGGGTTGGGTCGGCAGACATGAATTCTATATGGGTTGGGTTTTGCTTCAGAAAACCGAAAAAATGTCGTCAACATTTTCAAAAACTTGTCAGATCGTCTCTGGAAAGGACCCTCTGCCCGTTTTTCGCCAAGGGCCCCCGAGCATATTGCTACTCCACTGAGAGGGGCAAATGCCCAGGGGCCCTGATTTTCTATTGACGGGCCTGACCGCACTGACTAGACTTTAATCTACGCAGTAGGCCTATCTGTTTAGGCCTAATGTATTATTTATGCTACATGCGAGCAACGTGCAGTTAATACGAGTGAAAACGTGTGCATAGACCTAGGATACAAATAATGTGACTCGTGTCACGGACTCACGGTAGAACCTGAAAATTGTCAAAGTTACGCTCAATGACCTGCAGTAGCCTACATAGGCCTACGTAGGCTGTTCGTCAGTCCAAGATGCGCCGTCCAACCGACCAACCCGCAGATGTTTAGCATATGGAAATCATGCTTACATGTAGAAGTTAGAGGGCTACTTGGGTCTGACAACGCATGTGCGATGTATGATTGTAGGTTAACGTTATAGAGGAGAAATTGCATCCGCTAGCGAGATAGTATTGCTGAATCGAGACACAGGTATCATATAAATTAATCTCATGCATATACACAATTTTATTACACGTATAATTTATTATAGAAAGATATATCTGAATGATGATGATGATGATGATGATGACGATGATGATGATGATGATGATGACGATGATGATGCTGATGATGATGATGATCAGCAATCATCTCGTCGCCCCCCCCCCTCCGCTCAAGACAGCGGGACTAGGGGACCGGTCCTTTCGTCGTGGAAACCCGGCGTCGTGGAACCTGCTCCCGATGGCTGTGACAACCGAGACCTCTCCGGATCGGTTTCTACAACATCTTAAGACGCATTTGTTTAACATTTCTTCCCTGTACAGCGCCTTTGACTTTAGCCACCTGGCTATGTTACTGCGCTTAAGAAATTGTCAAGATTAATAGGCCTAATAATAATAATGATGATGATGATGATAATGATGATAAATTGATAATAATAATAATAATAATAATAATTAATTAATATTATTATTATTATTATTATTATTATTATTATTAATTATTATTATTATTATTATTATTATTATTATTATTATTATTTAATAGACCCAGTTCTGTTCTGTTAGGTAACCTGATATCAAAGACGAAGTCAGAGTGGTTCAGAAATGGGGTGGGGGGTATCGACATTTTGTGCGAAGTCTGAGATGGGCAAAAGCTCGCGTATATTCACGTGTTTCCATCGCCCATGCTACCTACTCCCACCCGAAAACTTATCTACGGTTTTGCATAAATCTCACGTCCAGTTCCAGCCAGAATAGGGTCCCGCCGCCTGCCCGTCCCGTCCTCCGAGCCCAAAGTTGGACTGGCCTGGTAAAGCAGCCCTGGAAAATTTTGGCACTGGCGGTCTTTAAAAAGGCCCCGGGAGCAGTGGCGGCCCACGTGGGGGCTGTCGAGAGAAAACTCTGGCCCCTGGGAAGAGTAGTCACGGGCCCCGGGATTCTAGGAAGGGGAAAACTGGACATGGTCTTTTTGCTTGGACTTATTCGACTGAACATGGTTAACCTGCGCCACCTATCGAACCCGAGCAACCATAGAAGCCGAACGTGCTGACGACCTTTTTTTGCTTTTTGCTCGTCAGGACAAAAGAAACGAGGTGATGAACACTTTTTTTTTAACTCGTCAGCCCAGAACTTTGAAACTTTGGGGCCCCCATGACAAACCCTCCCCGAGAAATGCAAAATGACAAAAGTCAAATTCTTAAAACTACGCCACTGAGTGGGTCAGGCCCCAGCAAGAGATAATGTGGCAGAATTTGCCCATCATTAGTTCAGCCGACCACAGGGCTGTCGGTCCTGAACAATTTGAGCAAAATTTGGCACCATAAATTTTCACATGATAATTTGTAAAAAAATTCTTGAGGAAGTACGTGAAAAATGACATGGTCTTTTTGTAATAATTGTGCTTATGGAGTGTACAGATATGACTATTATTCGACTGAACATTTCGTTAATTGCGCGCCACCTATCGATAGCCGAGCAAATCAACCTTTTTGAATAAAATCGACGCTGATTGTAAAAACGCCCATCCCCATTAGTAATGCCAAATCCTGGAGCCGCCAATGAGTGTTGGTGGTGGCCAAGTAATATCAAGAGATACAACAAGAAAACAATTGATTAGCAGGTGCTCTTCAAAGTATATGAACACTGAGTTGATTTCTTAGAGCAGCGGTTCTCAACTCTGGGGTGGTCGTGACGATTTGCCCAGAGCTCAGAAATGCTGGGGTTGAGGGGGTTGTTTTACAGTCATTCCATTGAGACAATTAAAAATAACTATTTCAGACCCTCCCGTAGAATTATTATTTTTAGCACAGTTTTCAGAGAAATGCAAAAATGACAAAAGTGAGAAATTCATTAAACACCACGCTCGCCAAAATGACCCCTCCACTTTCATTTTCTCACAAGAATGGTATTGGCAGCACTGTGTATGCCTATCATTTATAGTCATGCACGAGAAAACCCGCTAACAGCTAACATTCAGCTGAAGAGATAGGCTAAATTATAAGAAGTGTCGACAAAATTTGAATTTATCTGAAATAACAATCAAACGAGCAACAACGCCGATTACTTCCACAATATGCTCTTGTACTGTCGGACCCGATCCCAGGCTCGTGGCGGATCTACTTCGCACAGGAAAGGGTCAATTGAAAGAGGTTCGAAAAGGACTTGAAATATAGGCCTACTTTAATTTGAGACTTAGGCAATGTAAAGGGCCAACTGTTTTACGCAATGATGAATGAGCCTACGTCACAGGGCTTGTTTTAAGAAAAAAATTATCACTGCACTAAACTCAGAAAATTTGTGGACATCCGCGCAAGAAAACAAGCAAAAAAAGGTAGTCAAGAAAATCTATCACGCACAAAGCACAGAAAATTGCATTTTACTAATGCACATTTTCATTTTAACACTGCACATTTTGTGTATCACTGCACGTTAAAACAGGCCCTGCTACGTCAGGGTTATTTCTAGGATTATCAATTTCGGAGGTGTCGGTATATTGGGAGGAGGGGAGGGGGTCATCCATGCCAAAAAGTCTGACAAGCCAAAAAGGTCATCCCAGGTTCAGATTGGGGTTGGAGGGTTGGGGATGGGGTGTCGGTCTCAAATTCAGGGGCGTAGCCAGGAATTTGATTTGGGGGTATAATGCGATTTGGTGGTATAAATCTTTAAAAAACTTTGAAAATCTTAAAGAACACATTAAAAACTTTAAGTTAGCCTGATTTTTGGGGTGTATATATAGGGCCTACCGATATACTCCCCGTCGCTACGCCCTGCTCAAATGGGGGGGGGGTGTTAGGGCCCGGGGACCGGGGTGTAAAAATATCCCTGGCCTACGTCTATTTTAAATCAGGACACACGTATTATTACTCTCTCTCCGACTATTAAACACGTTTTGCATCTGAAGATCTTATTAGCCTAATTAGCGCGAATCTTGAAACTGTTAGACCTATAGCTAGCTACTATGTTTATGTCTAAGTCGGCCTACGTAGGCTACTTAACGTAATTGTTAGCTTAGGCGTTCAACCATTTAACGGCTAGGCCTAACATCCAAATGAAATAAAATCGTTGTTTCCCATTAGGTCTAGGCCTACAGTATTTACAGTGTAGTTTCGTGTCCACTGTCCACAGGCCCATGTATGCTGAATGCCCAGGACACAGTTAGCGCCATTTTCATGTGTGTGTGTGTGTGTGTGTGTGTGTGTGTGTGTGTCTGTGTGTGTCTGTGTGTACGTGCGCGATTAACGTCAAGACTCAAGAGAACGATGCTTTAATCTGCTGATGCTCGCCCCAGGTCGAGGTGTCAAACATTCGGCGGAAGTCTTTGCACTTGGTGCGATTTGTCTTTTACGATTCGATGTCTTCGTGTTTCATTGAACGATAAAAGCGTGCTTTTGTTATTTTTCAGCGTAGACATTTAACAGTAGTTTTTTAAATTACAAAAGGAAATCTAATATTAGATTAAATAGATTGAAATATTATAAAGAGTCGGATTTAGTGAAATTCTGCGTTTAAGTCATTGTTTACTTGTCCAACTTCAGTTTGTGAGCGTACACAAACTTCACTAACTGAACGTACACACCCCTAACGAAAGACAAATCTGATAGAATAGAAAGGAAGTGAGTATTTTGTTTTATAAAATTTATTTAATAAATTAATTGAATGTTTAATTTGTATATGTGAAAGACAGTAGTATTTTTACCTGGAAGTTGTTAACTGTGGTTCTCTCATAGGGCAAATCCTAACTTATCCACAATGAAGCCAGTTATTATTATTATTATTTTATTATTATTATTATTATTATTATTATTAATTGACGTAACATTGCAGTTTTGATTTTTGGTATAAATAAATACTTTTTCTGTTATATAACTCAAAACTACCGCAATTATTTAAAGCTAAAACTGTTTTTTTAATATCATGGAAATGAATTTTGATTTGTTGCAGAGGTCCTTGATTGTAACTATGATTGAGCCAGCCATACTTTGAATAAGTATGTGATGTGACCCCAAAATTTGTTTATGAGGAAGTCCTAAAACTATTTTATGCCCGTGCAAATATTGACATTTTCATAAGCATGTGTGGATACAATTTTTAGTTTTGTTTTTTTAGAAATCGTGACTGTGGTGTCAGAATCAGTGAGATGGCATGAGGTCAATCTAAGAAATGGTTGAAAAAGTTAGTCAGGGTTGGAGATCACACATTGACTTTGTGTTGGATTGTAAATAGGATTGCAGCAAAGTGAGTTGTTCACTTCGGAATGAGAGAAGTGGAAATTGAATGCTTGCAGAAAGTATCGAAATGCAGTAGGATGAACAAACTAAAAAAGGTATTTTTCATGATTTGTGTGTATATAGTCATGTTAAAAATTAAATTTTAAAGATAATGATTATGTCAATGCTTTAAAATCCTTTTGCCCAGGACTCGAGGTCTGAGGATAGGTGTAGAGAATGGACAATTTTTTCAGGCCCAAGGAACATAAAGGCAATGTAAACCACAGCTATCTGCATTCAAATGGTGCAAAATAATGCATATTTAAGGCATGTTTCTAGGCCCCATTAGGGCTGTCAACTGGTGGCCCTGGACAGGTTTTCTATATGTCCAATGAAATTGCAAATATCTTGTGAATTACTGTTTATGCCAAATATGCTGTCCATGCAAAAGCTCAGATTTACGTTTCATTAATATGCCAGCTGATGTTCTGTTGGGTTGTGATGACTTTATATTAGATATTATACTAAATTTATAAACTTACATAAATAATAAACGTATAGTGAATAAACTTAAATATAAACCTAGTCTATAGACCTAAACACATATTTAGGCCTATGCACTAAGTTTATTGGGATTCAGATTCAAAGGCAGTGTCTGGGGCAAGTATCGGCATCTCTGCATGCATGCAAGACATGGCATTCATAGCGATTTTCAGTGGAGTGCAGAAGACCAAAAATTAATTTCTGTGATGTCAAAGGCGCTACAGTGTGAGGGCCCATGACCTTTCCAGATGCTAAAATTAATTAGCATGCTTTAAAATCTAAACTTCTCCCAAAATGGCCTTTGGCCTGTGTTTACCGTAGTCTTAATTATAACACACTGATGATGCCACTGATAAGTTGTTGGCATGCTCAACCCTTTACCCGTTCATTTATTTGTAACGTAATGTAAAATGGACGAGTATTCTCGGGGCAAACGGGTAAAGGGTTAATTATAATTAGGACTCCAGTTTTGGCACTATCGTACCAAAATGTTGGAGGTCTCTGATGTGTTGAAAGATATATTGCCTGAAAAGCAATTTCTGAAAAGAGCTGGAAAAATTCAATAATTTTTTCTGAGTAAGAAAGGCTAATTAATCAAGGCTGTGTGCTCACTGCAGTTCAATACTCTAATATGCCGAGACATGGCATTTATTTGAAGATTAAGCATGTGAAGTCTCCTGAATTAACCCCTAGACTGCCAGAACCAAGTATGCTCAGTTACATTACATATAGTTGCAAAGTATTTGTTCATTTAAGGGTTAAGAAATGTTGACATTACTGATTATTTAATGCATATGCTTTGCTAGTTGAATGCAGTTGCATATGATGCTTGAGGTTGAAGACTAATTTGTTTACTTGTTGCTATGTGCTGTTTTTTTCAGTTCAAAGCTATTCACTGTAGATCTTTGGAGACAGACAATGCTTTAACTTCCAGGTCAGTAGTAACAGTTGTTTTCAATAATTCCTTGTGAACCATCTTAAATGCCATCTGATATTGCACCATCAGTGACAGGCATTTCTCATATCAAGCGCCTCTGTGTAGAAATATAAGAGGTGCTATACAGTAGAAGTCCCTTTTTACAATACATGTATTACATACATTACATTACAGACAGTTGAGTTCAGAGCCGAAATCATCATTTAAAAATAATTGATCATCCCTTGCAGAGATCTTAATCTGAATCACCATTGATTTGAATCAAATCTTAAGCACCTCAGTGTGATTAATGTCGAAAATCATCAAAACATTATTTGAATTTCTAAGATCTAACTAAATGAAGACAACAACTTTTGACTTGTGATTTTATGTAAATGTTCAACTTTAATCAGAATTTGAACTGAGTTGCTTTGTGCTGCCCCCCACCTCCTAGTATACTTTTAATTAGTTAGTTTTTGTGTGCAGATTTTACCTATAGTACCTGTTTATTAGCTTGTATTTTCTTTGTTTAATATGAAAGTTTATGTGTTTTAATTTCAAATTTTTTTATAGAGAGTGTACGGCCTGGGCGTCTGAGACACAAAACATCGCAAAGTGCGATGGTCCTGCTTCAAAGTCATCCCGGTCAGAGTTTAGTCCTAATTCAATCAAGGACCAACGGTTGAAGGCTGGCAACTCTCATAGTAGGACCAGCTTTCTTTCCACTATTTGGATTTTGTGTGGTTGTAATTATAGAGCTGACGATTGAAGTTGACCATATTCTGGTTTAGTAATTTGAAGTGATTTAATTTTTGCTTTCATCCTGTTGTACAATTTCAGTATAGCTAATTGACTTAATTGACATGGTTCATATGCTGTGGCAATTGGTTTTACAATTAGGTTAATTTTACAGCCATCTTGTTGACTGTATTCGTGTATCATGAGTGATTGTATTCCGAATGAGTAACTTTTGTCATGCTGTTGCTTTTGCTCTGTTTTGATTCGATAGGCTTTTATATTTGAAGTTAACAGAAGTTGCAGTGGTGTAGTGATAACAACTTGTGCTGTGCAGATGTAGGGTTGCAGGTTTTGACCCAGCCCCAGTCATTATGTTGCAGCCTTGTGTAGGATTGTAACCTGTTAATTATCTAGAGCTTCTATATTGGTGTAACTATTATTTGGTGTGTGTGTGTGCATGTATGTGTGTTTTACCTGGTGTTTTTCTAATTTCTTTTTTTGTCATGTCTTCCTTGTTTAGAATTGCTCCAAAGAAGTATTAGTGCTGCAGCTGATCATGATCATGATCATCATCATGCCGTGTTTGATCATTTCGATAAATCCTCTTCTCTGAGTCCAAATTCTGGGTCAGTAGTTAACAGAAACAGGTTCCAGTGCTTAGCAATTTTTGAATTTGGTAGAACTGTAGGCTTTTCTATATATTTGAGTTCTGTTGTAAAAGGCAAGTGGAGTCTTTTGGGATTTGTTAAATTTTTACGATTTTTTTGAGATGATAACAGGAGTGCTTTTAAGTGATCACTTAGCTCTTAATTAACTTCTTATTTGGTTAATTAATTATATATATCTTGTTGAAGCATTGGAGGAGGAGCAGGTGTGCATGATAAAGATAATGACAAAAAGGTATTTACATTTTTTCTTTTCATTTAATATATTTTTAGTTTTGAGTGTCATCAGATGTTGCTGTTTATATAAAGATATGCAAAAGTAATGAAATTATGTATGTTCAACTGAGGTCTAAATATTGTGGATTGGATCTCTTGTCAGTGTGATTTACATTTTAAAATATTTTTTGTTTCAGTCAAGCCTTGGTTTGAAAATTACTTTTTTAGTTCTTTTCTGATTTCAGTTCAAGTAATTGTCATTGCAAGAAAGTTTGGATGTGATGTTTAAGAAGTGTATTGTTGTGATTTCTACAAGAATTGCTCATTCCAAGACATCCTTAGCGCAATGAGAGGTCCGCCGTACGATGTGGAAGCCTTCACGTCGGACGACACGTCACCCCTCATTCAATCCGATGCTGAACCATTCAGAGGTGCACGCAATTCTTTTGACAATCTCGAGATCACCGAATCAATGTCCCTCTTGACCGAAGGACATCTGACTTCTACGGTGTCTACAAACGACAATGCGATTATTGAAAACAACTGTCCACAACCGACGAGTCGATGCAAACCCGAACTCAAAATAGTAAGTAACTTTGTGAGGGGCAATTTAAGTATTGGAAAGCTTGGAATTTTGAAAGAAAGTTTTAGCGGGTAAGCTAGATGTCAGAGTGGATATATGGATTCTGGTCGGAACGTTCTGTGTTTTTTATGACTTAGAACGGCTCCAAATTTTATAGTTTTGAAACGCAGAGAATTTTGAAGATAATTCATGGTTTTTATGGTTTCCAAAACTTTAACAGAAGTTGTATATATCGAGAGTTCTGCATTTATAGCTTACTCCAGGACTTGAGGGCAACATAAGTTGTGGTCTAAAGAAAATGTCTGCTATAGACGAGAGACAGATGAATGAGGCGATAGAATTGGCCAATTCCTTCTCTCGTCTGAGCACCGGCAGTGGGCCGCACACCCCCGGTTCGCTCTCTGACGGCTGTCGCAGTCCTGGCGGACATTTCTTTGGCCTTCGTAAAGGTCGATCTGGAAAGGAAGAGAAAAGGACTTTTGCCGAGGAACTGAGTCTGCTGTCAACTGAAACTGACCGGATGGTTAGTCCCTCAGCTTTGGAAGCGTACGAGGTGCTCGTCAAAAGAACGCTTCCAGGAAGAAGGAGGATACCCAGTGTGCGTTCGGTGGAAACTTTTTAACGGATCGTGATAGTGGTGAGCTCGCCACGTCTTCTAAAGGTAATCAGGAACCTCTTTCGTCTCTACTTGCACTTGACAGAAAGTGTGCAGGAGCGCCGATCGCATCAGAAAGCCGCGCTTCCGGTTTGACGAAAAACAGCGAAGAATTTCCGTCGCAGACTTTCCCGAGTGCTCACAGAAGCAGAGAGACATTTGCATTGAGTCGGTCGCTGAGTCTTGGGAATCCGGAAAGGTCGTCGAAGGAAAACGAAGAAGATGCCGAGGTCGTTGATTCTATTTTATCCTCGCTTATGCATTTCCAAGAGAAGTTCAATGAATTTGACGATCTTTCTCCTCCTGCCTATCCTGCTCCCATGCCACCGTCGAAATTAAAAACGGCCCGACCAGAGCCTCTGAGACGGCGCTCCGAATCCGGAGAAGCTTTTGTTGATACCATTCGCCATTCTCCTCTGCCCCTACCAGAAAAGAAATCTAGAAGAGTTGGCGTAGTCCTGCCGATTGAAATTTCATTACCTCAGCATCAAGCTCCAATGCCGCCGCCTCCAGCTGTGCCGCCCCCGGTGTTACCGCCGCGAGTACCTCTCAGGCGATCGACAGTGAATTCGAGACCCTACGAGCGCCGTTTTCCGCTAACGTCCGAGTTTCCGTCACGTCTGTCTCAGTCAGAGGAGGCGATTCGTTTGGATGTCGTTGGACATCGCAACCTTCCGCAGAAACTTCCGCGCGAGGCCGGCACTGCGGCAACGCACGGAGCACGTCCATGCATCAAGGAGGCGCGGTCGAAGGGCCTTTGCGCTTCGTTGGAGTCGCAGGTATCTTGTGAATCGGACGCCGGTGATGCAACTCGGGGCTCGGAAGATGGTGATTTCGGCGGTGACTCGGTGCTGCCGGGTCTTTCAC
This sequence comes from Metaphire vulgaris, assembly GCA_018105865.1. Lineage (NCBI taxonomy): Eukaryota > Metazoa > Annelida > Clitellata > Crassiclitellata > Megascolecidae > Metaphire > Metaphire vulgaris. Next base: position 6,346,675 of record CM030847.1, on the reverse strand, counting down.
CGAAGCCCCGCACGGCGGACAGTTCCGCCTTGCTCGCCGGCGACTCCGGCCGACCGATCGAGCTGAACATCAGGAAGGTCAAACTGAATGCCGCCGAGCTAGGACTCTACGACAAGGCCGACCTGTTCTGGGACAAGTCGGTCAGCTTCAGCCTCCCGGAGAAGAGTCGGTGCGAAGGCGACCTCTTGCAGGATGTCAGCGTGCCGATTCCTGGACGTTATGAGACGTCTGATTCAGTCAGCTACGAAGACCTGATGGAGTTTGCTTTGGATAGACCAGTGAAGACTTCCAGGTGGGAAGTTCATCTTTTTCCATCTTCATCAATCAACATTTTTCTCAAGATATCCTTCTTTTGGTTTGATTGGATTGGATTTATTTTAGAACTAGGAGTGAAGTTGGTAGGTAGGCTGGCCCAAGAATTTGCAACTCACTTGCTCATTTAAGTCTTTCAATTCACCGTGTACCACTGTACCTTCAAATCTAGTGTAAACCCCATCTTTTCTGTTGGCATTTACTCCTTAGTCTGTCTCACCAACCCTCTCTGACTGGTACATATCAGGCAGAGATCCGTTATTTTGCAGATGGATGTTCAGTGCTATTTATATCTTTGTGTGTATAGGCTGAGTTTTAGCAGTGAAGACACAGCCATTTCATTTGAATTTAATTTAATTTTGATAATTTATAGGAAAACATTTTATATTTGTAATTCTTCTTGTCTATTGACAGCTTACATGAGCTGATGTGCGATGAAGTCTGTGTACTTATGAAGATGTTTCCTAATGCTGTGAGTATGACCCCTTTCAATAAGTCATTAGAAGCATAGAATCGATAGAGAAAATTCTAATAGACTCTAAGTCAGGACATAGGTCAGAGTTCATCCTCTGCATCCTTTTGGCCTTTATTATTGGTATCTTTATTCTATTAATTAATTAGTAATTGCCTGTAATTGTTATAATATTCCAATAAATTATATCTGTTTATCTAAATAGAAGGAAAGATATTTTTACAAATGTTTTCATTAAGTGCCTTTGCAGCAGTGTCAATCCTTATTATGATAGTAAGACCAGTGGCGGCTCTAGGATTAGGCAAGTGGGGGGAGGGCGTTGGGGTGGCAACTTCTAATCATTGGGGGGCCAACCCTTTGTTGCTTAATGTATGTAGCATTAAGTATAGGGTCCCAACTGGGGGGGCCAGGCACTCAATAGGGGGGGCACGGGCCACCTCTGGACCTCTGGTGGAGCCGCCACTGAGTAAGACAACACTATTATTTTGGACTTATGTTAAGGGGGGTCTATTTAGTAGAATATCATTTTTTATGGCATACATTATTGAAGTTCCCCCATTTTCATGCCATCGATTTTATTGTTTTCCCAGCTAACAGTTGAAGACTGCATGGATGCACTGATCGAAACTTTCTGGGACGTTCACAGTGCAGTCAAGCTCATAAAACTAAAGCAGGTGATGAGTACAGGTGTTGCTGATAAGCAGCAGTGCAAGCAAGCACTCCTCTTTTGCCAATGGAACGTCAACGACGCTGCTCATTATCTCCAAACTCCTCCGCAACAGCGAGTAACTCCCGACCTCGTTGATGTGTGATATGCGTTTTCAGCGAACGACAAATTGATTTATCAGTTTTTGAAGGCTTGAAGTTTCTCTATATTTGTAATGTAACTAGTTTTGTTGACGACAGAGCATTGTACAGGCGACTATCGTGAATTTCTTATTTTCACATCCGAGACGGATCAAAGTACTGTTAGAAAAACAGCTGCCATTTTAATTTATCTCATTCCGCCTTCGGCAATGAAATAAATGATTGTAATGTTTTGTGATTAAAGTAGCAGGAATGTTGACAGTTAATGGCAAATAGTGATTTTTAAAAATAAAACAGATTAAAAAACATTTTAAAATGTGCTGACAGTTAATGCATTTTGTAAGTCTAGTGATTAAAAACTTGTTTGTCCCGAAAACTTTAGATATAAAGTCAAAAATCTCTTATTAACGAAATAGTGATTTATATGCTTAACCCTTTTAGTGCCCACCTTGTCATTTATTTCATTTAGAATTTTGTGCACATTTGTTCCATCAGATATAGTAAAAATGGTGAAGATGACATTTCACATTGGATGGATTAGATCCTTGCTTTTAGTTAGTGCTACAAGCAGATGGCTATTTACTAATTTATTTAATTAGACTAAATGTTGTGTGTATGCTATGGTACGTTGGTTAACAGGATACAGCCAGATCCATCCGATCAATTGGCATTGTCATAGATATGTTTGTATTGTTTGATTTAGGGATTAACAGAGGATTGGAACATTAGCCGTGATAGTTACTGGAAATAAAAACATTCCAATGTTGCACCAGTGGCGTAGTTGGGATTCCGGAATAGGGGAAGGGGGGCACTTTGACATCTATGAGTAAAAATTGACGACGAGCAAGCAAAATACTGTGCTCTCGGCATTCGTGCATTCTCCTTGATTTCATAATACTACCTACCCCCCCCACTCCAACTACTCAACCGGTTTGCACAAATTCCATGACCGGACCCAGTCCGAGCGGAGGGGTCACCCTCCGTGGTGGCTAAGCCTGTGTGTTGGACGGGATGGGGAATTTCTATTTCTTATGACTTTTGTTTCTGCTAAGATCGTCTTGTGAAAACTTCAAAAGAGTTCTGAATTTAAACAAACATTTGCAGAGATTATGCAATTTGCTCAGAGACAGTGAACAGGTTGCAGTTTTGATGCGACGTTTTTAAGGATAGTGGATAGCTCTGTTCTATTTTTGTGCGAGTCAAGCATCACGCTGCTGCTGCTGCTGCTGCTGCAATCCTGAACTATTGTGAAAAGTTTACTAACTCCTCTGTTCTGCATTGATTTCTGTGTGGTTGGTTTGTATTTCAGCATTTAGCAGACTGTAAAAGCCTGCAGTTGGTAATTTTATTGTATGCAACAACTATTTTTGATGAATTTTGATACGATTTCACTTTTTTTTCTTTTTTATTTTCTAACTATTAACCGGTATATTGAAAGTTATTAGGCCTAACGATGGTGTAGAAAATTAATTTCTTGGCACAGCGTCTAATGCATGTGATGGGTTTTGATAGCTGGGGCCGGTGTTCAGTTTCGTAGCCAGGATTGCAAACTGGGGGGGGGCACATCCACATTTTCAGGTTTCATGTGAAAAAATTCTCGATGGCTATGCACAAATTTCATGGTCAGTCCAACCCGAATAAGGCCCCCCATGGCCAATGGCAGTGTTAAATGACCGAAAACATCATTTACTTGTTTTGTCTGTTGATTTCTGAACTCATTAAAACTAAAATTCATAAATAATTTTGCTGTTGATTTCTTTAAGTTTATATTATATATGCCTTAATATATGTAATAATTGACAGGAAAGGTTATAATTCTGTAGCTATCTGTTCTCATATTATAAAACAAAAGCTTTGTCTTGCAGTCTTATAAGTGTGTATGTGTGTGTGTGTGTGTGTATATGTGTATGTATATATATATATATATATATATATATATATATATATATATATATATATATATATTTTATGTTTACAGTACAAGAGTGGTGGACAGATGGAATGAATTGGACGAGAATATTGTAATGGCTGAGTGTGAACGACTTTAAAATTTTGGCATACTACATGGACTCACAGCAGCCCCTAGCAGAATTCCCCCCGACTTTGTCAGTTCCCTCCGGAGTCCAGGAGTCTAGATTAAACACTGCCCGGTGGCCACGCCACGCCAACACTTAGAAATCATTATTAGGCTACCGGAGTTTTAAAGCTTACAAGTTTGGAAACAGGCGGGTTATCTTGCTTGAACCAATCTCAAGTCTTCAGGTCTAAGCTTAAATCCTTCCTTTTTCTTAAATCATTTCCTCCATAGCTGTAACAACCTAGCCTCACTGCCCTTCGGATATTGACTATTGCCTGGCTGATCGCATACCTTTCCTATAGCTATTTTAAGAAAGGCTGAGCGCCTAAGAATAAGCAGCTACTGTTGTGCTGCTTTCAAGGCTCTATAGAAATCCACGAGATTTTACTTTACTTTACTTGAACTTCTTAAAAGCCTGCAGACACGTATGCGACGCGTTGCCTGCGTACTGGATTGTCTATAAATGGCAGCTGCGCTGGGATCTTGAAGCTACAATGTTGTCATCTGCCTACTTAATTAATTGTCTTCCACCGTGTCTTGGCAGTCTCTAGTGGCACTGTAAGCTGTAATAAAGTTTCCAGAGCTGCTGTTTGGCCGAGATTCGTCGGAGAGCAGCGTTGGTTTTAGTGTTTTATTATCAATATTTTCTTAATATCGATGGGCGTTCCGAAAGTGTTTGCGCTTTGTTCGTGTCATCGACTGGCGGCTGGACAGCTCGGAGGCCTGGGTGTTCTACTAGGCTGCGTGGTCTTCTGCTTTCCAGTCATAGATGCAGGTAGGGTCGATGCAATCGCACCCTTCCGTGGGCATATTTTGCTTGTCTTTTTGGAAAAAATGAATGATAGTTTTAAAATACGCTGAAGGCTGTGAATGTGAAAATCAAAGTCTGGAGTGTTGTGGTTTATTTTAACGTTAGCCTATATAGCCTATAATAATCGGAGAATGTGTTTGATCAGAACGTCTTAAATAGGCCCAGGGGCGGTTCCACGTTGGGGATGCATCCCCACCGGCCCACCAAAAATGCGTCTTCAATGGAAGATGATCGTCAAAACGGGTTAGAATTTATGTATATTCACAAAGATATGGACATATGATCATATCCATAGACAATTTCCAAAGGCCGACGAGAGGGGGTCAGGGCCGACGAGAGCGGAGACAGGGTACATTTTTACCCGGGCCCGGCGATAAACAAAGGGCCCGCGCTAACCAGTAAAAAAATAAGTGACGAGCATGCTTAAACTCTTTAATGCTGTTAATAACTTATTGGTGAGCTATGAACGAGGATCAAATTCGATCCGCGGCACGATTTAAAATAAACGTTAAGCCGTTAAAACTGTAAGTTTATTACAGATAATGTTGATTCACGGGTTGTATAGGCCTAGGTACCTACGGTGTCGTCCATAAATTACGTCACGCGAATTTGGCACTTGTTGACCCCCTCTACGTCACGCGACGCCCCCTAAAATATGACGTCACAACGGGCCGACTCCCCCATTTTCGTCTTCCGAAAAGTCTTGACAAGCAAAAGAGGCCATTCTTGTATTTTTTTCTCTCCAAAATCCCTGGCAAGCAAAAATAGGTCAGACAAGCAAAAAAGGTCAAAGGTCATGACCTATTTTTGCGTGACGTCACATTTACGGAACTCCCCTCGTCGTCACACTTCGTCACAAATGGCCGGACACTCAAACCGCGTGACGTAATTTATGGACGGCCCCTACTGTACCTAGAACTTGTATTAAAAATTTGAAGGCGGAGGCTACAGTAAATGCAACAAATTATAAAACACACTTTTTAGTATCCGTGAAATTTTGTGCAGAGCCATTTGAAACGACACTATACAAAGTCTTTTAGAAATCTATTCTCTATCAAATGTCTAAAAAATCAATCGAGAGATAAGATGGCGCGTAAGAGAGCTGGTTTCTTCTATTACAGGTTTTACAGACCACAAAATATATTGTAAAATTGATCAGAGGCGGATCTAGGGTATTCGGCGCCCGTGGACAAAGTGTAGCCTACATTGGCGCCCCTAACAACTGACAAGCAAAAAAGGTCATCACATCGTTTTCGCCTTTCGGCGCCCATCAACTCTTCGTATAGTGCTGACGAGCAAAAAAGATCCTCGCACGTGTTTCTTCTCCTCACCTCGGCGTCCGGGGAACATGTGAACCCCTGCCCTCCCCTAGATCCGCCTCTGTAAACTACAGAGAATGGTATTGGCAGACGTGTGAATGGCTAGCACTTTTGACAGGCAAGTGAAGAGGACCTAGTAATCACGTGTTTTCAAAAATTAGGGCACTATCTCTTGTATATCAAACGTGCTTGGCATTCAGAATTTTGCCTGTGGTATTCTCTATTGCGTAAATTGGACATTTTTAAACTACCAGAGGCGGATCTACGGTATTCGGCGCCCGGGGACAAAGTGTACGTTGGCGCCCCTAACAACTGACAAGAAAAAAAGGTCCTCACATCGTTTTCGGCGACCCTCAACTCTCTCTTCAGATAGCGCTGACGAGCAAAAAAGGTCCTCGCAAGTGTTCTTCTACTTTATTATGCATTTCACTTACCCAAATATCCAATTTTGGCGCCCCTCACATCGGCGCCTGGGGACATGTGTACCCCCTGCCCTCCCCTAGATCCGCCTCTGGAATCTACAGATTTCTTTTAAACCGTTTACATATAGCCTAACAATATTATTCCTTTGACAATTAGCGGGATCTTGCTAAAAATCATTGCATCCTACACCAACTGCCTAGAAATTCATTGCATCTCACCCCAACCATGATTTCTTGGAACCGCCACTGAATTGACCTACAGTAAAGCCAGGGTTCCGAATCTGGGGAGGACGAGTGGCACATCGAAATTTTCTGGTAAAAAGTCTCCGACAAGCAAAGAAAAACATCGCGAAGGAGTTCGTCCAACATTCATATACGTGCTCTCGTCGGTCATGCTCAGTGTTAGGAGTGATCTTAGATCAAAAGATCAAAGATCACGATCTAAGATCACAATTCATGATCTTTGATCTTTGATCTAGATCACTTTTTACTAGTGATCTTTGACTCTGACTTTAAATCACTTTTTCGGTGATTTTGATCTTTATTATCAACAGAAGATCAAAGATCAAATTATACGTATTCTCCCAACTAAGTCAATCAATCAACGAACTTCTATGTGTATTGAGTAAAATGGCGGACAAATCAAGCATTCGGACATCAATGATCATGTTAGTGCAGCATGTGCAGATGATGAGGATTATGGGTATGGCCCTGACATTAGTACTGGCACTGCCACTGGGACTCAGGGGAGGCTGCTCAGTCAACTGGTCGTGAAAATGCAGTCAAGATAGAGGTCATGCACTACCTGAATAACCCAAATAAGGAACTTTCTAATACCCACATGTCAAGGCAGCATTTGTGAAATATAACACAACCCTGCCATCTTCTGCGCCTGTCGAAAGAATTTTTAGTATTGGAAGTTTGATAGCTACACCGCGAAGAAACAGGTTGTCTGACGCAACGTTTGGGCGTCTGCTCATGCTGAAAATGAACTGCCGTGTTCAAGACTGACTGTGAACTGACAGTTAGTTACTAAAATTGTCATGAACTGTTTTCAGTTGTGTTAGTAACTTAGTATTACAAAAGTTTACATGCATCGTACAGTGGACATTTGTATCGTTATCATGCGTGACACGTCATACATGATATACACGTCATACATGATATAATAGCTATATTTGTATGATCTTTGATCTTAGATCACTTTTAAAATGATCTTGATCTTAGATCATTTATACTCTAGTGATCTTTGATCTTGATCTTAGATCAATTTCTCTCTAGTGATCTTGATCTTTGATCAAGATCATTTTACAAGTGATCTTTCCTAACACTGGTCATGCTAACTAACCCCTCATCTGCCGTAAAAAATTTTCCGCGCAGTGTTTAAAATACTCCGAGAAAGGGTTTAAAAAAACACATGGTCAATCAATCAATCAATCAAATCCGTTTATTAGTAGGCCTATCAGAAATAACAACAAGGCAAGGATTCGTCCACATACTACGTACGCACCGAGGGGCGGTGGAGGTCGGATTTAGGAGATTTCGCCTATGTACGCTTAAAATGGGACAGGCAGTGGCGTAGCGAAACGGGGCAGTGGGGGCGAACCGCCCCAGGCAGCACTTGCCCTAGGGGCGGCATTTTCGAGATTTTCGAATTTTGATCAAGTTTTTTGCTTTCGATGACGTTTTTTGCTTGTTATGAAATTTTGGGAAGTTGGTAGCGTTTTTTTTGCTTGTTAGGAAAATTTCGGAGGCGGCACTTTTTTTCTCGCCCCGGGCGGCACTTTGCCTCGCTACGCCACTGGGGGGCAGGACTTTGAAAACAAGTCCACACTTAAAAGTGGGGACCGTCACACGACCCACACACGCCACTGGGCAAATTATATATATATATATATATATATATATATATATATATATATATATATATATACGCAGGGGATTCCACAATTGCTCATTCTACGCACAATTGCAAAGGAGCTGTGAGGTCGCCGAGGCATGATTGATTCGTTCGAATTGAACCGAGCGAAGATCGTCTGCTCACCGATCCTTTACGGAGCAGACGGACATCGATCACGACCATCAGCCCCTGTATACATACAGAATTCAAGACGACGAAACAATGCATTAGACCTATAATATTATAGTCTGCATAAGGCGGTCTATAGGCCCCTATGACGAAAACTATTTTGCCATGCCACTCGATGGATGGTGGCAGAATGATGGCAGTATATAGCGATTCTAGGAATGATGATGCTAACGATAAAATAAGACTGGAGAGTGGGCAGATTGTCCCAGATGGGTTCGTGGAATCGTGGGAAAAAGTCCGGGGTGACGACGGTCGACGGCTTATGAAGTTATGAGTTATGATATATATATATATATATATATATATATATATATATATATATATATATATATATATACGTACATAGGCCTAGACCTAATTTCATGCATTTTGACCAAGACTTTGCGAAAATATTTACAATGAAACAGTAAGGAACCGGTTTTATTGGCCCACCCTGTACATTGCATTTTTAGTATTCGATTTGTCATAAAACAGTACTGGTCGGACTACCTTCACCCCATAATTTTCTATTTATTGGGAGAAATTTGCTAATTTAAAGCTAACAAAAAGATGCTAATAATACTTTAACCATCAATGGTCGTCTTTTAACTTGTGGGGGGAATGTATGTAGCATTAACATACCCAACTGGGGCCACCACGGCTCTCAATGCAGATCGGATCATGGTTTGTAGGCGCCACCTTGCGCCACCAATAATTAGGCCTATGTACGTTAAAATAGATTTTTTGTGTACGTTAAAATGTACGGGGCTCAACTATGTCAACATTTCAGTCGTTGATCAACGTCGTCAATGGCTGCAAGAATGCTGGCAAACTATTCAAAAAATTGTCGTCGTTGACTAAATAAACACCCGTCTAACAATTATTACCAACGCATCGCCACTAAACGGTCTAAACCGCTACCAATAGTCAACCAATCAGAACGCTTGAAGGTAACAGACAGAGAGACATACAGATAAGAATCTTCTGGTCGACATCATGGTCGTCTAGAAGATTGCTGGCAAAAAAAATCCGTTGACTAAATAAACACCATTATTAGAGCCTAAGGAGAAGGAGAAGGGAAGGAGAAGGAGGAAGAGGAGGAGGAGGAGGAGGAGGGGAGGAGGAGGAAGAGAATTCGAGAATAAAAGTGTGTCGTTGTTGCCGAGTGATTACAATGGTCGTTGCGGGATGATTACGGTCGTTGCTGAGTGAGTTATGGCGTTGTTTCCGTGTGTTCGTCGGTACGACGTAATTTGAACGTACGAGCCCAGCTCCGCTGCCTTTGTTCTGCGTCTGTGATCCGTCTTAATATAATCGACTATCGGCTGTTGCGTTGCCCAGGCCGGGGGCGGGAATGGGGCGGGGGCGGGGGAGGAGAGGAGGAGGCTGTGGGAAAAGATTGTTTCCCTCGGAGATTGAGCGCGGGCGTAGCCAATGAATCATCGTCGACGGCCGCCGAAACCCGGTTTTATCCTCTGATTAGTAATTAAATTATTTCTGACGTAAAATGGCTCGAAAAGAATATGGCTGTTTCAATGTATTTTAATGCCATCCCACCTATGGGTGGGATTGCATTAAAGGCCTATGCCCACAGAGGCACCGTAATCAATCGATCAATCAATCAATCAATCAATCAATCAACTCCTATGGCGCCAATATGACACTGGCATAATATATACTGGAGAGAGAGGCGAGAGAGAGAAGAGAGAGAGAGAGAGAGAGAGAGAGAGAGAGAGAGAGAGAGAGAGGCGATGGAGAGATACAGAGGGAGCGAGACACCTGCAATCTATAATAATTTATCCAAACACCCCTTCCTTTATTTGTAGTTCACAACATACACTGTAGGCCTAATGCTAAATTGCTAAAAGCTTGAGATTAGAAATATTTTTATTACGAAACAAGGTTTGCAACCTTTTGGACAATGGACATACTTGTTAACTTCTGGACGTTTTGCTGTCGAAGATAAATGCTCGTCAGGGGTCATCCATAAATGACGTCACGCACTTAGTGGGTTCAAACATTTGCGACGATGTGTGACGACGGGGGGTAGGGGAGGTCCAGAAATGTGACGTCACATGAGATTAAATATTTTTATTAATACCGCAATGCTCTGTTACCACAAAATTTAACATATTTTACACTTATCATTATTATACACTTCATTTTTTAAAAATAATATGAAAAAGTTTCCGAATATTGTTTCAACTATAATAGCTATAATGAATATTTTCAAACGAAACGTTAATTTTTACATTGGAAAGACGACAAGAGGAGGGGTTAACGCATTGTGACGTCATATTTGATGGGGGCTGACTTTTTGTGACGACTGACGACGTGTGACGAAGGGGGTCAAAAACTGCCAAAATCGCGTGACGTCATTTATGAATGACCCCTCAACCGTTTTAAAGGTAATTGGTTAGGATTTTAATCAAATGTTCTGACCAACCTCTTTCATTTAGACATATATTATTTTCAAAAATCTCCGGTGTCCATTTCTTGTTGTAGACAGAGTGCACGAGCTTTGTCATTCGGAAATCTTTCGACCTTCTTGTGCTGACGATCAAGTCGTTCTCATCGAAACAGCAGAATATGGACGCATCCAGACGGGTAAACAGACAAACAGTCAACTGCTCGAGAGAGACATTATTAGCCTACTAAGCCTAGCTCACCGTAATAATACGTAAGCAACTTTTTCTCAAGCTTTTCATTGACTAAGTTGGTGTCGCTGCATGTCTAAATCGTTAAATTCGTTTTACTGATTTCCATATAATTATTAGGTCAACTTATACGAGAAACGCGTTCTTTGTTCTTTTCCGATCCAAAAGGTCGATGCGTATCGGAGAATTTTGGATATCTGGGGTGCGTTCATGATGTGTTCCCGGAGATGACAGCTCTGTGTTCAGGACGTCACCACTGCGAAGTTCGAATTGACGAAATCGCGTTTCCCAGGACCACTCCCTGCCACACCTAAAGGACCTGTGGATGGAGTCTCACCTGTGGATCCGGAGCAGTCGACAGCTGGGCCTTTGCAAAGGGGGAATATTCCCCACTCGAGATCCCCCACTGCAGGCAGTCGACCTCTGCTGATGAGTGCATGCGTCAATACAGGGCGAATGAACGGAAAATTTATTTCAACTCGCTTTGCACTCGCATACATGTAGAAAGAAAGTTTAAAAATATACAAATGTTTTCAAAAGCCAAGAACAAGAATATTGTGCAATGAGTTCAATTAGTTTTACAAAAATCAAGGACAAGGAGTCCAAGTATCATTATTTATAATATAATATAACAATATAACAAGGTTTAAAGTGGTTCAGTAGGGACTGCCGTGTGTGAGAACCACTGATGATAATATCGAAACAAAGCCTTTTCTAAGGAATAGGCATAGGCCTATTTATCAACGAACTAAACTCAGAAAATTTATTGACATCCGCGTAAAAACAAGTTTAAAATGTCGTCCGGAAGATTTATCACTGCGCAACGCACAGAAAATTGTCATTTTAAGAGTGCACATTTTCAATTTATCACTGCACATTTTATGTATATAGCTTCACCTTTAAAAAAGACCCTGTATCCAAATAATAACGAACGTCAAACATTGGCGTAGCCACGGGGATCAAGAGGGGTCGGATCACTTATCTGGTTGAGACCGGTCGTGGGATTTGTGCAAAACTGTTCACAAATTTTGGGGGTAGGGGAATGTGGCATGATAGAGGCCTATTGATTGAAGAGGATAGTCAATGTGCGAAGAACTCCTTGACGAAATTTTTGTTCTTCGGAGACTTTTACACCCATTCGAAATATACAGTATATACATGTATAGGCCCCTATACTGTCCGGAAGAACCACATATATATATATATATGGCGTAACGTGGGGAGGGGTAATGGGCAAATTTTTTTGTTGATTAATCGGAAAAATTTTTAATCGATTAAAGAGATTAATCTAATTAATTAGGTTAGTTAGGTTAAAATAAAATATTTTTTCAGGTTTCCGCTTAAATTTTTGACACCGTCGCTCTTAGGCTTAACCCTTTAACCATAGATTTAAATTAAAATCTATACTATTAACGTTTTCCGATTTTTAATGACTTTTTTTGCTCGTCAGGGTAAAAACTAGGCTGAACTGACCAATTTTTTTTTTTTTTTAAATTTTCGTCAGCCCGAAAAAATTTCGATTAACTTTTAACTATTAATCGACAAATTAATAGTTAATGCCCCCCTAATATATATAATAAGTCACGCTATATATACTGATATATATATATATATATAGCAGATTCTATAGCAGATTCTCGTACTTTCTCAATGTTCGTAGTCGCGGTTTCTTTCGACTATTGCAATTCCACGGAGAGAGTTTCAGTGGCGGAGGCGTCCTCAGAACCTCGGTACCTTTCGAGTCAGGTGACCGAGGACTCAGGGTGCGGTTCAGACGGTTCGCCGTGGATCATCGAGGCGCTCGACGGTCAGCGCATCAACCTCACCGTACTCGATTTCTCGTTCGACGCCCTTCTTCCGCCGTCCTCCAACAGGACCTCGAACCCCGGACACATCAGCGACGACGACGACGACACCCAGTGTCACGTATTTGCCACTTACCGCGACTATTCGTCGTCGTCGTCATCGTCGTCGTCGTCGTCGGAGTATCACGACCTGCAAAAGAAAAGGAACAAGGCCGACCTCCTTCCTGTCCACCACCAACAGGGTCGAAGTTAGACTCTTTCCGCCGCGAAAGGTCGTTTCTGGCGTCAAAGGTCATCTCCTTGGTCAGTTTCTGATCCAGTTCAAAGGTCAGCGACTATTTTAACCAGTCATGGTCTAAACTCCCAAAGTAATGTAGCAATCTATGCATCTGTGTATGTCTATGTATGACTTGTTAGGCCCTAAGTCTATTTTTTTGTACGAATCAGACGGCATCAAGCCCTAATTTTATTTATTCTTTTCGAAATTAGGCCTGGACCCTCTGCTGTGTGAACCTCAACCCATTTTATCTAGAAATTTTAGGGGGGATGAACCTGATTCCGCAGCAACAAATGGGAGGTTTAGTTATTTTTAGACTAGTATAGGCTACTAATATCTGTAGGCCTATCTTGGTCTTCAATTTTTAAGTCAGCCTCTATAGGCCTAATTAAAACATAAAAGTTTTCTCAACTGACTGTTGGTTTTTTAAAAAAACAGCTGAAAGTCTATAAATTTCACATTTTGAATAATATTTTCTTTTTTCGTAACTGCGTTAGGCTTACGTCTTCATTGCAATAAACCAAATCAAATATTCTCTTATTACAAAGCGGCTGGCTGTACCACTCCGGTTCAGCTTCTCAAGATGCTGAGTCGAACAGAGGACAACATCATTCTCAGGTGTACCACACCATCTGAAACCTCCTCCTCCTCCTCTTCCTCCTCCGCCTCCTCCTTTTCGATTTGGAAGATGACTTGTGTAGACGGCTACTGGATTGAAACATACAACAACTGTAGTGACGAAGGCACGCACACCCACACACATAAAAACAAACATTCATGCATACAGTACACGCACACAATTATCTAAATGTCTTTTAAAACTGTCTGAGGTCTGTATTTATCGGCGGCGTAGCCAGGCAGGATCCCAGAATTGGGGGGCACCCTAATTATGCAGGCCAACTTCGCCTGAACCAACGGAGGAGATTGGGGAGCGACGTGAGCTCCCGCAACATGGCCTGGAGAGGAACCCCCGCAGCCAGTGGCGGATCCAGGATTTGGCAAGTGGGGGCGGTCGTTGGCCGTTGGGGTGGCAATTTCTAAGCATGAGGACCAACTATTTCTTACTAGGTATGTAGTAGTAAATATGGGTCCCAATTGGGGCAATTGGGGGGATAGGCATTCAATAAGGGTACACTGACCTCCTAGTCCTCAAGTGGAACCGCCACTGCCGGTATATATGACAATTATTTTAAATATTGGATTCAATTCCTGAATATGGAGCAATTTTGCAGACCGTTTGACGTCATATTCTTTACTATATTTGAAACATACGACCGTAGAGAAACTTTGGATAGATTGACCCTATGTGACTGACCTCACCCTATATATTTTGTTGTGGCTATTTCAAATTTAGACTAGGCGCCTAAGAAGACTAAAACTAAGCACTACTGCGGTGCTGCCCTACAAAAGCGCTATATAAATTCACAGGATTTACATTTACTTGCTTGCTTATCTCCATCGCAGGGTCGTCTACGATTTTACAAAAGACTGGAATTCGCATTTCAATTCAGACTCTTATGTCTTACGGTAAGAAAACAAGTCTGCATTTCTGCACTTATCAGTTATCACCTCATCATCTACAACGTCGGCAATAATTTAATCAGTGATATTACTGATAAGAGCCAAGACCAGCAGCTGCAAGACCAAGACAATACGAAAAACTTAGCCTACCCTCAAGACCAAGACCAAAGCCGCAAGAATCGGTCTTGAGTGCTATCGAGATCACGGTCCCGAGGACTAGGCCTACTACATCCCTGAATTCAGTGGCGGCTCAAGGATTTGGCAAGTGGGGGGGGCGTTGTGGTGGCAACTTCTAATCATGGGGGCCAACCATTTGTTGTTAGGTAGGCTATGCATAGAATTAATTTTAGGGTCCCAGCAGGGGGCCACTGGGGCCAGGAACTCAAAAGGGGGCACGGGCCCCCGGGCTCCCCTGTGGAGCCACCATTGCCTGAAATTAATTTTGTCTGTTGTTTTTCCAGTCAGAATCTCTACAGTTGCGACTCAGAGCACTGATAGCACAAAGACTCGACTACTGTAGCTTCTTGCGTGTGCATTTAAATTGACGCATATTATCATAGATTGAATAAAAGTGACAGTGACTTGATAAGCAGCCGATCATTACAGACATAGGCCTATGACGTAGGCCTATTAAGCGCCTCAGAATAAGCAACTACCGCGGTATTAGGCCTACCTTCTCAAAATCGCTATTTAAAACGTACGATAATTTACTGACTATGCAGTATGATATTACACGAAGACAGGGTTATTTCTAGGGTTATCGATTTGTGGGGGGGTCGGTAAATTCTGGGGTCCTCTGCCAAAAAAGTCTGACAAGCAACAAAGGTCATCCCATAGCTGAGTTTGGGGTGGGGGGGGGTCGGTCTCAAATTGGGGAGGGGAGTGTTGGAGGGGCGTGTAATTAGGGTGTAAAATTATTTCTGCATCAAGACATCCGAGGAGAAAAATTTTCACCAGTCTCAAAACAAGAATTTCGAAGACATCAAGAGACAGCCGTCGTTATTTTCTCCGATATTTCCAGATGTAGGCCTAAACTGGAAAATAATTTTTAAGCTAGGCGTAAAGATTCTTTGCTCGCAAAAGTCAGAGAATTTTCACCTAAATTCAGTCACGTTTGCCTGTTGTCCTCCATTCGCGGTAGATTTAAAAGCCTAAACAGGCAGCAGCAGTTCATTCGAGCTACAATAGTGGCAGGCATGGGCGCCCGCACATTGGGGCAAGAGGGGGCACTTGCCCCTCCTGGAAAACAAAAATTCCAATATTTCCCATTGAATTTTGAAAACCTTGCTAAAATAGTAACCGTGACCATTGTGTTAAGATGTGTTTTGCCCCTCCTGGAAAAATTTATGTGGCATAGCCATGACCATTATGTTTCGCCCCTCCTGGAAAAATTTCTGTGGGCGCCCATGGTGGCAGGGAAAATGAGAATGAAAAAAGATTCGAATGTTCCGAGAGAAAAATCTAATTCGTTTCCCGTTTCTATTGCAGGTTATTCGGTCCTTGCTGTTGTCGTAATTTCAATCTCAGTCGTATGCCTGGTGCTGACTTCGGGAGTGTTGTTCCTGAAGACGTAAGCAGACTGCATGCCTACTTCTAGTCAGGGCCGAGTCTTACCTTTTCTGGCAGTGGCGGCTTCACAGAGAGGAACCGGGGGGCCCTTCCCCCACTTGCCAAATCCTGGAGTCGCCACTGTTTGCTGGACCCCCTCGCAGAATAAATATTTGGGATTCCAAGGAGAAAAACGTGAAGGGATGTAGCTGTAAAAACAAAACAAAAATCATTTGTGACCGCCCCCGCCCGAATTCTGTCAATCTTTAAAATTTTCGAATTTTGCATTTGAAATTTAAAACCTTGCTAAGATATTAACCGTGACCGTTGCGTCTTGCCTCCTGGAAAAAATTTGTGTGCTGCAGTCATACACCCAACGCTATACCCTCACAAAAGTTAAATTTAGGTCCAATCGTGTGCAATTGCACCCCCTTGCACCGCCCCCCCTCCGGACGCCAATGTATCCAATTCTCCTGTCACACAGTCTGAGCTTTTGATCACACTCACTCGTTAACGATGTATTGAATGCACTTAGGAAGCTTTTTCGAGTTTGTCGGCAAAGGGACCGCCGCCAGATTTTCGTTCAGACCAACAGACTGAACAGAGACACACGAAAAGACGATTTCGAAACGATTGACAGATTACTGAAAATTCCCGTCGGCAGACAAGCGATGCCTTCGGAAGCGACTCTCCGGATGAACGAGCATGCAGCCTGGAACGCCAAGTTTGTCTACCCACCCGCCGTCGTCCCTTGTACCCACCCTCAAATCAGCACCATCCAGTTGACTCACTTTCACGGCCATCGTCTCGAATAATAACCAGTGTTTATTCTAGCCAACTTGACATTGGAGGGATTTTGAAATGGGGGGGGGGGGGTAACAAGGTCTGAGTCTCTAAAAACCTTGACAAGCAAAAAAGGTCATCCTTCCAACCTCCCTAATATTTTTTACCCTTCCCAAATGCCCTGGCTAGCAAAAATTTGGCATATCCTTACATTTTCCCCTCTCCAAAAAAAAAAAAGCCATCGTCGTCACACTTTTGGGGGGAAATTTCCATACTCCCATGCAACATTTAAATAAAATTGGAGGATTTTAAAACTTTTGGGGGGATTCCCCAAGAGAAGGCCTAGAATAAGCACTGAATAAAAACCGTGTCCGTCGGGCACGGAGTGGACGATAATACGGTCTGCGTGATGTGTCAAGTTTGGCCGTCCTTTGATTTCCACAGTGACAGTGAAGTTGTAACGGCTGTTTAGTGCCGCAATCATAAATACCTGACAGAGCAGCCGCACACACAAACGCGTAGGCTGAACCAGGGCTTACCAAACATTTTGGAACCGCGACCCACTTCTGCGGTTTTGTACAGTGCCGAGACCCTAATCATAGCATGTAATATTTTTAATGCATTAGGCCATCTGGTGAACGTTAGTTGAAAAGTCTTCTGAGTTTTAAATAAATGGCAAAACAAAGGCTTTGATCCAATTCTAATGTACATATGGCAAATATATTAGACAGAATTATTTATATGTTTGCCAAAAAGACAAGAGGAGAGAAATAGATATCGAAATTTCTTGAAAATTATCTTTTTTAAAATTTTGCCAACAACACACCTTTGTTACGCGTCTTAAAACCCCATGAGTATGGCAAAATGGCTTAACCGCCAGGTCTTACAAAAAAAGTATCTATTGTTAGTAGAGTAACTAGAGTTTCAAAGCAAAATGGTCACAATACGTTTTCCTCGCGTTATTGCGAAATAAGATTAATTTTAAGAAGTACTATGGGCCTATAGTCTCCTAAGCTTTTTGCAACTGGGATCCACTTCAGCGGCTTTGCAACATGACGCGACCCTGTTAACTTATTGTCAACTAAAATTGGAAAAGACGCTAATTTTAAATGTTATATAGGCCTAAGCCATGTATGGAGGATTGCAGGGACATAGGCCTACATTTCTTAAAAAGCAACGTCAATGTCAATTAAGACCACCCGTTGCACATTTAAATCATTTTCTTGCATCATCAGATGATAGAAGCGAACTTCTAGAAGTGATCTTGCAAAAATATAACTACCGGTAATATGCATAAAATTGACGCATCAAGTACTGCAACGTTAATTGAAAATTATGGATCAAGAAAAGCACTTTATTTCCGTATAATATCTCTTTCTCAGTTTCTCTGTAAGCTAAACTCAAACTTAAAGTTACCAGTTACATCTTCTCAATATAATTCAATTGAATAGTCTAAAAACCTAAAGACAGCAAAAAGGGAACGTAATGACACATCTAAATTAATACTATGTTACCAAAATTAGCTGTAAAAATATGACAACATAAAACAGCAGAATAAAAAATTCTACACATATAACAAACACATACATGTAGTTAAATAAATACACTAACCACAAACACAGTACAGCAAACAAAAAAGCAACATCAAAAGATTCACTAATTTAAAACCAAATTCATTTTATAAAAATTATTAGCACAAGTAATGAAGGTAATGCATGAACTTTGGCACTGGAACAATAATTGTAATCTAATGGATACAAGCAGATAACAGGTTAAAAAAAGAGTACAAAGTGTTTGCGATATTCTAGCATCGACTCACCACTGTGACACTTTTTTGAAACAATGCACGCTAATACAAGGGCCCTTGAGAAACCTCTAACTGTTTCAATTTAATGTTCTCACTGGGTGGATCAAAAGGCTATAAATCCAGCCCATTGTTGCACAAGTTATTTTCTGTTGATTAGATTTACAAGAATTTCAACATATTTTGCCTATTAAATGTGTTACAGCTTTGCCCACCATAACAGAATAGGTTGCTATTTTTTTTAAATAACAGCTCACTTATGGAAACTTTAGGGCAGCATAACATGAAATAGAAAATAACATTTTGTCAAAGTCATCTATGTCCATTATTAAAGTATCCCAACGTCATAATTCCGTCAGCAAACCGTCTTCAAAAACCAATAACATAAAAATCTGAAGAATTCAATGGACAGAAAACAGTCACAGAATGACACAAACTCTTGAAATTAAAAATCAAACCAGAAATTCTACGCACTGATAAAATAAAAGTAATACATTTTAACATGATCTTTGTTCATACTACTACCAATGAACTGCTTATGTGGGCTGCATGGCAGTGCAATATTAGGATCACAGAACACTTTATATACTGGCAAATATGTAAACAAACTGATGTACTTGAATAACAAAGTGAGAACTTTAACACGCAAACCTGAGTATAAATCAACACAGAACAGAGAAGCACAGTACTAGATAAACAAATAAATCCACAGGAAACCAGTAGAAAAAAAACGTCTTGCCTCTGCAAACTTTCAAATAAAATTAAAAGTCAGAAACAACAACACAGAACATAAGCCAAACATACGACATTTATAAAAAAAACAACAAATATTACAACATGGCAATAAACGTCAGCTCCATTATACAGAATATTAAAATTTCCATAACCATCCTATAAACATAATGATTATAATATACTGCTGAAAAAACAATTAGTAATACTTTAAAACAAGACAATTTTATGAGTAATTAATCGAGTATGCGAGTTCTTCTTAATTTAAAAAAACTACAAAAAACAAAAACATAAGAAATCAAATGCAATGTTACTTATAAATGCTAATAAATAGAACACAACAGGAAATTAATTAAAGTGTCTGTTGCTAGTTTATATTAAAATATATTTAAGAAAATATGTTACCCAGAACATGCAATCTTGAAGATTTCTACGAAAAGGCACACATAGCTATGCAAATCAACATTCACATTTGAGGTCAAAACTGCTTGGCCAAATAGAAAAGAGTATTGTTAATAGAAACCTGCAGGACACTAATCTCATAAAACTGCTAGTTTGGTAGACTAGTTAAATATAGCAGAGCCCCCTATGCAGTTTTAAAATGAAATTATTGCTTCAACACAAAATAATTTAAACAGATACTGGTACAGGTCTTTCACATCTAATTCAATAATTCAACCACAGCAAAATGGTTTTTAAAACAGTATTTTAAAATTTGATTTCTGCTTGAAATAAGTACAGTGAAAACTAAAAACTTGACATCAACCAGATATATATATATAATTATATATATATATATATTTATTTAGATATATAGATATTTATAATATAGGTAGTAAATGAGTATCATAAATGCAGTGACATGGAGAAGATGATGTCAAAAGACGTAGGGTGTTAAATGTTTACAAAAAATAAGAAAAATAACTTGAATACAAGGATAACATTTTATCAAACACATTAAAGTACAAAATACGAGGACTTTCTTACATTACCACCAGGTAAATATAATCATATCATCCAAGTGCCTGCCTGACATAAAAAGAGAAGATATATATCAGATGGAACCCAGAAAATTCAAATACATTGTTCAAACTAATCACAAAGTTGTACAAAGTCAAGAGTGCAGTTTTTGAACTTGGTAATCAGATCATCGATCATTTCTTTGCTAATTTCGTCACCTTGAACCGTATGAGTTCGTCGTTCGCCAATGTCAACGATGGTAAGAAGCGGCTTCCGCCCGTCGAGCTGTGCAAAGGTGCGGATCGAGTCGGCGATTTCGTCGCTCTGAGAAATAAACAGAAATGTTGCAGATTCAGAATTGGCGTCGACGTGCTGGGTTTTTTTAATATGAAAATGTTTCAATTCTAGACCAATGCAAGCTTCACAACAGCAGTTGCCGCTAATACCTCTGGTCCCTCATAGAAAAAACGAAGCTCGGGAAGTTCGCTCGCAGTTTCAAGAGATGCCTTGCGTTCAGCTAAGTACTGGCCAGCAGCCGATGGCAACAGAGACTCTGCTTTACCAATCAAGTCCTCATCACCGTCTACAAAACACAGAAGAAAACATCATTCCAACTTCGGAATAAATAAATCATCATCCACAGTAAAACCCTATTAGGATGCGAACATCTATTACATAAAATTGGTTCTACTGTTGTGCCTCTGTGTAACACACACTAAGATCCATAATAATAATAATAATAATATAATAATAATAATAATAATAATAATAATAATAATAATAATAATAATAATAATAATAATAATAACCATGCCATCTATAAGGTTTATCATGCTCAAAAAACAAACCTTGTGGGTGAAAAAAGATCATACCCATTAAGTCCCGTTGAATGACCTTTTCTGCCCTAATTACTTATCGGCTCTTGTCCGCAAGCCCAAGTCGACTGATCGGCACTCACAGCTCCGATCAAGCAGCTGTTCTCAATTCCATCCCCATCTATGATGTCAAAATTTGGGGATCAGTCTGTTTTGAGGGGCAACCCTTTGCTTTGGAACTCACTTCCGGCGGACGTGACTAGGGCGACATCTCCTGAACTGTTCGCCAGGAACCTTAAGAGATATTTATTTAGCCTCTACTATTAGGGTCCCTTGTAAAGTGCTCTTGACTTTAGCCTTCACTGTGCGACGTGTGCGTATTGTGCTATATGAAATTGTCAGAAATACTAATAATAAAAAGTCTGCCTTCAGATTTGCACCCAGCACAATACTGGCCGGCAGCATCATATGTGTGCTTTATAAATCCTACCGCAATCACTCACTGTGTCTTTCTTCTAAGCATAGTATTATTCCAATAAAATTCTACAAGTTAAACTACTGCACTTTAAGCAAAAGAACATTTCTACATCAAAAGAGAAAGACTGACCGGTGAACAGTATGAGGCATGCAGACTCATTGAGACAAGCAGCATTTGATTCGTTCAGCTCATTTACAGAAGGTGGAAACCAAGGAAACTCCTGGAAAAAAATAAAAAAATATCAACCATCTCACTATCAAAAGATCTCTGTAGCATGTTAAACTAAAAAGAGATTGTTGGCACTACTGTGCTGGCATCATCACTTTTGTTTTCAATTCAAGTAAATCAAAAGTATGAACTCATCAACTGGGATATGAACTCTGAACTTTGAAATAAAATAACAGAAAATAAAGACATTCTTAGCTACCTGAATACATAGTAACTGTACTGTTTGCATAAAAGCAATTACTAGGTTTACAAACACATGAAATTAGTACAGTAGAGCTTCTTTAAAACGAACTCGGTTAAAACGTATACTTGGTTATAACGTACCGCAATGTACGGTCCCATGTGATGCACTACTGTATTGGATGGTATTGAATATAACGTACCTCGGATATAACATACCAAATTTTTACACACCCGCTAATTAGGTTATAACAAAGTTCTACTGTATATAAGTAATAAGTATTATTAATGCAACCAGCACAGAAAGAACAAACTGAAGCACTTACTTTGCCTTCTAGGTCCTTGGAAACTGCTTGTCTAGCATTTAATGTTACCAATTCATTCTGCTCATCTAGGATAATAAGAGTAGGAATACCTAAAAAGAAAGTTTTTCATATTAAAAAACCTCAGTGGTTAAGCATAACCAACGTTCAGGTGTCATCTGCAAGGAACAATTAGCTAGCTTTCTAAGTAAACAATTACCGTACTGGTACATACCAGAAACTAGTGCACAGCCATCAATCAATCAATTAATCAATCAATCAATCAACTTCTATAGTGCCATTATCACAATAATTAAGGCATTGGCTACTGAAGCACCTAAAATGAACTGACTTAAAAACCGGTCAAGCTATTGAAATGTGTTGAGGACAGCCAGAAAACAATCTCCAATGGACCAAACCAAACACTTCACTATATCATGCACTGCTCCATTTGAATGCATTCAGAGGCAGTCCACTGTGTGTGTGTGCATGTATGTGTGTGCATGCGTGCTTGTGTGTGTGTGTTTGTGTTTGAGTGCGTGCACAAGGCAACAGCATTGCAGAAATGAAATGTATATTCCACTAGATAAACCAGATTAAATTATCAACAGCTTTGTCCAGCACCCGTACAATACTCCGAGGTGCAAACTGTGACACACGCACAACACTTCTAGCACGCCAATCAATGATTCATTAGACGAATTTTTCAGTTCACTGAGTGCAAACGCATAGCAAAAATCTAAAGAATGTACTCTAGGGGCGACCTGTCTACACCAGTAAGCCGACCTGCCTTTGTACTTGATGCAGCCAAAAGATAGAAAACATAATATATTCACCATAGGTGCTAATCATTTTAGATTATTCCTACGCAAGAACCAGGCATTAACCCCTTGGCAACATAAGGCCGACATTTCAGCTTCATAACATAGGGGCAAACGGGTTAAATTTTGCCTCCACAATGTTTACTATCAGCATAGCTGTTATGCGGCTAATGTGACAGGTAAAACAGTTACTCAATTAGTAAGCTTTCTACATACTGCATATTGCAATTTTGGCAATTTTTATTACAGGTTTTACAAGAACTCTTCTCCAGTGTTTATACAATTGGATCCTGCTTCACGTTGCTGGTAAACTTTGCTGGCAAAATTAGTTTTACTGGTAGCCACGTTCCAGGCATAAATAGCTCCTGCTAAAGCAAAACATATAACTTTTCATTCGCGATAGACAACGCCAAGACACAAGGAGCTGTAAAGTGCACGAAATGCTATTTATGATCATTCAAAAGGAAAAATAAGCAATACAAACTACTAAAACACTCAAATGACCAACAAAGAATGCTGAGTCAGCATTGCTGACGTACCGCCGACTTGGTATCGTTTTGTCAGATGCCGGACGCGAAGATCCTTGTACGGAATAGCAAGCCACGGCATTGTCTTGAAATAATCTTGGAAAGAAGTCGGCGAACGATCGGAGCTGACGAAGACAACCTCAAAGTTTTTCCCTTCCGACCGCAACTGCTCATAGACAGCGACCAGTTGCGGTGTGAAAATTCGACACGGAGGACACTGCCAGTGAAAACAACAAAGAAAGGTACCGTCAACAAAAATACATCACAATTTTTCTTTTCCTGATGTTAGAATTAGAGCATGCTGTGTGGCTCTGTGACATATTAAATATGCAACCATACAGAAGTACATTATAACAGGTGCCAAATCATGGCATAAAATTAACAAACAAAATAATGATTACTCTGCAGTACATTGCATCAGTCTGCAGTCTAATCTCTATGCAATAAGTAATTACATCATTGCAATACACTTTGTAGCTTCAGTAAATTTGTCTTAAATACACTGACTAGGCAGAATATTAACAAACCTCCATAACCTCTTATATACAGAAATCAATAAATATATTTTAATAACTAGATCAACTTTACTTCAAACATAATTATGTCAAAGAATAACTAAATTCAACTTTCACTCTTCACACTATTAGCACACTAATAACTAGCCTAGTGAGGAATTATATATTTATAGTTTTCTAGAAAAAGAAAAAACATTGGATATGTTCAATTCGTTGCAATTAAGATCGGAAAACCTCAACCATGAAATCCGTCTGAAATGACAGACTTTAAGTTAATTTTATTTTTTTTCCTCGACCCTTAAACTTAATCCTAACCCTTAAATCCTAACTCTTATTGATACTGAATCGCTCCTATCTCAGAAAACTTAAAAACTTAAGTATTCCAATCGCACAAGCTTAGGCAAACAAAATGAATCTCTTACCCAATGCGCAGAGAAATAGACACCCTTAATCTTTCCATCAAGTGCTTCTTTAGAATCAATCAACGTTTCTTGCCTCAAAAGACTGCCACTTATGATATTATCAAATGATTTAGGATACCACGGAAATTCATCTCCATCAAGATCCTCTGAAAGACATTCTTTTCCACTAGTAGTGATCAACTTTCCAGTAGAGCCTTCAACCAAAACAAGGGTAGGCATTTCGCGTATTTTGTATCGTTTTGCATTTCTTTCCTGAAAAATTACAAGAGAATCAAACATCTGAGCCTTCCATACTGAAAAACTTTAGAATACTGATAAAGTACTGGCTATTTCACCATTTATTAGTTATCAGAATTACTATAACATTTTGTTAACCTCCAGTGGACATTAGATGATAAAATCCAAAAATGTTATACCCCATTGGAGTTGTCCCCACCAAATGGGTCAAACTTCCTACCCCCAGCAAATCTAACACCGACTGTAGGGCATGTAGATGCCCATATTAATTAGCATGAAATAAATATCCACGCTCTCTTGAGTATCAATCTGAAAACAAATGAAATTATCCTTCTGAAAAAGAATCCATTTTGAAGATAATTATCCTTTCAATCTTAAGAAGCATTATTTTATTATTACTATTATTTAATATTATATTCTTCTCCTTAAGACATCAATGAAGAAGAGTTGAGTTGAGCAACTTGGGCTCAAGTCAATTCAATCACTTGTTATTAACTCAATGCAAAAGTCACAACTGAATCCACAACTAACAAGTCCCTCTAACCCAGCTCACAAGCCATCACCAACATGACATCCATTTCATATTTCTGTCACTTGCTTGAAACTCATTCAAATTGGACCACCAACCTCATTCTGCTAAATCTGATTTGGTACTTATCAGTTATCTGATGTTGCCATCTGCCGTCGTATATCCTTTAAAGAAAGTTGTGGGTTGGGGTTAAACCTAACCCTAATCCTGGAAATTCGAATGGCATCAGATAACCGATAAGTACCTCTGATTCTCCGACAGGTGACTGGTCTAGAACAGATTTGAAAATATCTTATAACTCACTTTAAAATGGGGTGCTTCACATCTCTTTCTAGTTAGCAAGTAAAATAATCCAGATTAAACGAGGTCAGTTGTCGTGGTTAACCGGATCAACTTACGACAATTTCAACGCTTGCGAATGGAACGGCGTGCCAGGGCATCTCCTTAATAAATTCCCGATATCCGACGTCGTCCCGGTCAGAACTGAGATAGACGATCTCGAAGCGCTGGACGGCACGGGCCCCGCACGACGCCTTCCCCTCGTCCGTCGTCGCTGTCACCGCCGCCAACTGGATTTGCTTCTGTTCGTAGAAGTCGGCGAGCAGAAGCGTGAACGCTGTCGACGCCTCGTCGAACCCGGCGGCGAAGTAGAGGCCGACGACCGTCCCGTCGTGACCGAAGGAGCCAGTCGGTACCACCGCCGACGACGCCGACGACTCCCGGTCCGCGGCACCGCAACTGATCACCGCATCGCCGATTAAGTCCACAATCGACGGCATAGTTCCGACACTCAGACGCTTCGCCGATTAATTTCTCTCTACTTTGAAACGTAAAGTTAGAAATAAATAAAATATTTATGCCCGAAAACAAGACAAAATTCACTTGGCGTTGGCACTCTTAGCGTTTGCACGTCGCACAAAATGAATTAATCTTAGCGCCCAATCAGATGAGAGATTCTTAGAGACTTAGATACGGTATATCGAATATAATCAAGTCTGTATTACAGTATGCTGCCTAATCTTCTCTTTCAGCGCCACCTTTTAATGCATATAAGTCAACAATAATTATTGCTATTATTTATCAGCCATCTAACCACTATATCGAAACTGTAAAAGTAATTTCAAAGAACAAATTCAGACCAGGCTAATGGAGAACATCCAACGGAGGAAAGAAGGGATTAGCTGATCTTGAATTCCACGAAGATATAAAATATAGACTCTTCCTCAAAATATCACTATGCAAAATTCACATGTAGTCCACTAGTACTGTTTATATGATTGGAAAGTATTGGTACATTACAACTTACAAGGATATTGAATCAACGTTTGGAATTGTATGTTTATGTTTCATGTTTGTAAAAGATTCACACCCAGGGCACAATACTGCTAAATTGGTAATACAATCCAGGATATAATGAGTTGTCTAAGTTGACTCATTATAACCGACGATATAGGTAGAGCGCAATACATCGCCAGGTGACAGCCTGCGTGTAGAGCCTCTACGCAGTGTTATAGCGTCTGTGCTTGTGGGCCAGACATCAACAGTACGACGGTCCTTAGACGTCTAGACGACTGAAATGGCTGCCGAAGGGGAGGCCTAAAACAGCTTCTATTCTGATAGAAACTCCCACTTGTTTCCACTTCTAGATTGACTTTCCGACGCTTAATCGGATCCCCGACTCCGTTCGATGCTTTCATCGACGGCAATCGACGCAGAATCGTCGTTTCGTTGAGGGGTAAGTTATCGCTTTTTTATTTATTTACGTGGCCGACATCCGTGGTTTATTAACGCTCGGTTCCAGTCGTCAACTTCTAAAGCGCCAACGCCACATCATATTGTGCAGTAGTCCTGATAGCATAGGGCACAAGTCCAGATCCAGAATATCCGGCCGGATGGAAGTCAGTGGTGGATAAGCGGGAATAAAAAGTATGTTTGACCAGAAATTCGATCGTGTGGAGCAACACTATCTTATTTCTACCACGAAATCATGCGCTTTATGTTGGAGTATGAATAGAATTGTCGTTGGTTTGCACATTTAGGTTAGTACATTAAAGTTAGAAAAGGAGCGCTGAAAATGCAGGACTGAAAAATGACGGACAAACTAGCCTGGTTGGAAAATGCAGGACTGGAAAATGACGGACAAACTAGCAGGGGTGGAAAATGCAGGACTAGAAAATGACGGACAAACTAGCAGAGGTGGAAAATGCAGGACTAGAAAATGACGGACCAGTTAGTTTAACTCCCACCAGAGCCGAAAGGAGAGTATTTGGCGCCAGGGGCAAGGTATCAATTCCCCTCCCCCATTATAGTCTGAAAGCTGAAAAACAGGTGATGGCCTTTTTGCTTTTCTGAATTTTCACCGCCTTTGAGGAGTAAATAATTAGCAAATAAAAAATAAATAGTAAGTAGCAGTGATGACTTTTTTCCTTGCCATGCATGCTGGCAATACCTTTTGCAGGCATTTTTGATTGCTTACTAGAGAGTGACACGGTAACGGTTACCGCGGCAAATCTGCGTTAACCGCGGTATTGGGGACAATTTGGCCAAAAGTGCGATATTACCGCGGTAACGGGTTCTTGTCACGTGGTAATAACACGGTGGGGATGGGGAGAAATGTTTGGTGCGAGGTGGGGATAGGGATGAAATGTTGTCCCGTGTCACTCTCTATTGCTTACACTGTAACTGCACAACTCCCAGCATGAGTACCCCGGTACATCAAGGCATCGTTTTTCCTTCACCCCCTCCCCTACAAGAACGTGACCCGAGAAGCTTGTCCCCTTGCCCCCACCTACGGTAGTTAAGGCTCTGACCCCCACCTCCTACTGTGGTCTGTCAGATGAGTATACTACAAAGTACTTCAAAGACAGCTAGCCTTTCCTGAGAGCCAAAGTGCTATGTATTAATAATATATAATAATTCAAACTCAGTACAGGTTCACACATGTGATGAATCTATGGAACTGCAAGGAACTTCAAAGACAGCTTGTCTGACTGTTACCGGTAATAGTGACAGAGGGCAAACAATTCAATTCAAGTACCCACTGATATATTTTTCTATTTTATAGTCAATCAATTTCTAGTCCTGTATGTTCCACCCCTGCTAGTTTGTCCATCGTTTTCTAGTCCTGCATTTTCCACCCTTGCTAGTTTGTTCGTCATTTTGCAGTCCTGCATTTTCCGCCCCTGCTGGTTTGTCCATCATTTTCCTGTCTTGCATTTTCTTGTCTTGCATTTTCAGTCAACCCATCAGAAATCTTGATCACCACCAACTACGGATTACGATACGAATTCACCCAGACTGAGTGCTTGTATGCCAAGCTTTTGGGCAGTGCTATAGAAATTTTGTCTTACTTACTTACTTACTTAATAGCTGTTTCATTAGCTTTTGACTACTATTAAAATTGCTCCAACAACTTCAGACACGAGCTGAGCTAACCTCACAACGATGATCATCTTTCAAAAAATTTAGACGAGTTGCTTTTTGCTTTCTTTGTCATACTTAAAGTAGGTCAGGTATCCGGTTTCATGCTTTGGCCCCCCAGCATTTTACATTTAATATGTATGTAAAGGTAAAGGTTCGCTCATACTCGATTTCGAGCTTCGGCCGACGCTGATCTCCGGTGTCAGGCAAGCAGCGACGCAGGTGGCTAAAGCCATTAATCTAGAGTAGTTTGCCATTGCTTTCTCTAGACCTGCGTTTTACATTCGCAACCACAGCTGCTACTCAGTTACCACCGCCCTCTAGCGAATGAAGACTGAGTCAACCTTAGGGGCTCCTGCTGGGTTGAACCCATTCCATCAGCGTGCCAGTCTAGCGTGTTACCAATCTGCCATCTTCCCGCCCCTTAATATGTATGTAGGTATGTATATTTTAAGAACAACACAAATATCATTCACACATTGATATGGAGAAAAATGTCCTTCTTCGGGCACATATGCAGGATGGAAGACAATAGACTGGTGAAGAAGGTCATGCTGGGAATAATTGATGGAGAAAATCGAAGGGGCAGACCAAGAAGAGAGTGACTGGATGATATCATGGATTGGGGCAACACGGAGCTGCATACACTAACCAGAGCAACACAGGACCAGAAAGATGGAGGCAAATTATGAATCAGGCTGTTGACACCTACGGGTGCAGCACCCATGGAGTTGGAGAATGATGATGATGATGATGACTGCTTATACCCTATATCAGTTACAAATCATATAAGAATTGATCTATTGATTAGGAATCAACAGTTTTTGATCAATCAAGACTTATTCAACCTTATCGATCTCACCTCCAGCTTATATCTGTTGAAGAGATGGGTTCCTTCAAGAATTTCATACCAGTTCCTATCCTATCTCTTCCTGCATGGATGATTGTGATTATGATGATGGTAGTGATGATGATGATGATGATGATGATGATGATGATGATGATGATGATGATGATGATGATGATGATGATGACGGCGATGATGTATATGTGTTTGTTTATGTGTACACGTGTAAAAGAATATTGAATATAGTTAAGGCTTAAGTTTGCTCTTATTCTTAAATGCAGTGCAAGTTTGAAAGCTTATTATAGATTTGTGATTCTCAGACTTATTCAGCATCACAATTTCACCTGGCAATTTTCATAGAACACATCTTTCACAGCTTTTTAAAATCAATTGTTCAATTATTGTAAATTTAACTCAAATACTTTTCTCAATATCAAATATCAATATCAATATCAAACTCAAATATTTTCTGATACCTGTACAACATGAACCCTGCTTTGCCTGCCAACTTTCTGACTCAATGTTGTTTGCATATGCCAAATTAACCTGCACTTGATAAACATGCATGTATTTCAGTTCTTGTTGTCTAAAGCATGAATGAAGTTTCAGTCCAAAAATTATATTTTATGTGTGGTGCAGAAGAAAGCTTTCTGCATGAATTTTTGCACATGTACGTTTTGTGTGTTTTTCTGCTTGGTGTTGTTATATTTAGCACGACCTTGAACTTGATAAAATTCAGGGGGGAGGCTGTGGTATGTCTGAGGTTTATGCTTGAACAACTCATACTTGGAGCGATTTACACCAGATATCAGTAGTTAGCTGATTGGTTTTTCAATCTGTTCTTGTTAGTTGTGTTTTTCCAGTTAGTGCTGCTCATAATAAAAGCTCTTTTAAAAAGTTAGGTCTGAGCAGTAGATGCTTAGATGAGGTTCACTCTTTTGTGCTGTTTGCTGATATACAGAGAGGCCTGATAAGTTGATGTATGCTTACAGCCAAACTGTTTACCATGATATATATATATATATATATATATATATATATATATATATATATATATGCAACTTTAGTGCATATTTTTTCCAGTCAGCATCATCTTGTCAACACTTCTATAATAAAAGTTATTCATAAGTAGAGTACTGGTACCATGTGGAGTTCTCTTTTGCCAATTTACTGATATGAATGGAGTTGGGTGTAACTTTATGCATACAGTTAAAGATTTTGAATGCCATTTGTTATATGCATGTTTCCAACTTTACCGTAAGTTTAGCGGTAGGTACCGGTACAGAATTTGCAAAATTTTAGGAGTCATTTTCCTATATGGACTATTCCAGGCCAGGTTTTTCAACCAGCTTCTCTTGTCTTGATCATTTTCAGAAATGCATCCATCTGTAGAAAGTTCAGCTCTAGTTATGACAATACTGGGTGCCATTCTCAGTAAATCAGCACACAAAACTTTTTTATTGTGCACTAAAATTCCGGTCATTTAGTTTGAGGCATTTTCTAAACCTATTACTTGTATTTCGAATGTGTGTGTGTGGGTGTCTAGTGCAGATTTTTATCAGTTTCTTTTTGTAGGTTCTTGTTGGTTTATAGGGTTGTTTTGTAAGGCTCCTGTTAAACGTGATATCGAAAATAAGCACAAAGCAACCAGGTGCCATTTACCTTTTAAGTCATACATTGTACGAGTTCAAGGAGTGCTAGAAGTGCAAGCATGCTTCCAAAAGTTGGCTTGACGCTGAAATTCAGTGCCGACCAGACGGAATGTTAGCAGACTTTCATTACTGGAATATTATTTCTTATTAATATTAATATTAATTTCATTACTGGAATATTATTTCTTAGTAGTATTTTGAATATGTTTGAAAGTCTGCACTCATCCAGGCTGTTTGATTGTTATTGACATCTCCTAAAGCAGAAGGCAGTTTGATGAGTGGATGTCATAACAGTGATTTTAAGTCCTGTAGCAGTTATTGCCGGTTACCAGCCAATCCATGCATTGTATTTCTTACAACATAATGTCAGAAGAGCTGGTTGCATTTAATCAGTGGTTTCCTAGTTTCTAATACTTGTTGTGGTTACAGCTCAATGTTCAAATCATTGACTCGTTAATTACTCGCCACGAGGAGGTTTACTGGACCAATGGGTGGGCTCATGAAAGGAATCTCATCTTCGCGTTGGTAACTTTTTTGTCCACAGGTGGTTGGTGATCTCACTTTAAATGACATTCGGAGTGCGTTGACCGCTTTAAGGATGTCTGTTATCAAGAAGCAGTTCAGATTAGATAAAAGAACAATTTTCCTGTGTGTCATCATTCATTTGTGGGGGATTTTCAGGGCAGCAATGAAATCTAGCTTTCAGCAGAAATATTTCTTCAGTAAGTAAGTAAGTAATTCACTAGGAAATTCGATGTCGCCACAAAGGCGCGCCTTTTTCGTTTCGTTTAATGAGGTAATGTTACTGTAAGTTCACCTGTTCTTTTCCTTGAGTCTGTGTGCTACCGCAAAAATTCCCATCTTGAGTGAGCGCGTGATCATGACCGATGATGTCATGTCTAGACTTGATCTCCAGTCTAGACAGAAGTCTCGACTCGTCACCAGGAACATTTTTACACTAATCACCAAGAAGACCTCTCACTCCTATTCCTATAATATAGTAGCATAGCATGTGGGCGGGTCTTTCACGGTTCATAAATATTTGCTGGGTGTGTGCGTGTGTGTGTTTGTGTGAGGGGGGATCAGTACTGAGCAGGATGAGGAAGGTGAGGGTTGACGCCCATGGTTTTGACAGATGCAGACGATAGCTCACTTGTAGTGATTGCATAAGACGTTTGACCTATCTGCCATTATACACTTGAGAATGAAACCATAATCATATAGGCACATGTGAAAAGCGAAAGCGTAAATACTCGTGGCCATCAAAACAAAGTTCAGGATATTGCTGGTGATTCTTTGAACAAAACCAAGACCTAGTAGTTTCAAAAAACATTTTAAAGGCAACGTGAACCTCATTTGGAAAACACTGCCGTTATCATGGCTGGTGTGTGTGAGTGTGTGTGTGTGTGTATGGCTTCTTGAAATATGTCATTGTACTTGAATTAAAGTCAGTGATATAGCCAGGGTTAAAGAATAGGGGGCGGGCACAGCGACATTTTTGGGTATAAAAGTCTCCAATGAACAAAAAGGACGTCAGGGGTCTGTGGTTCTTCACACGTTCACATATCCATCATGCTACCTAACCCCCCTCCCCCCCAAAAAAAAATCTCAATAGTTTTGTGCTAATCCCACAACCGGTCCCAGTCAAAATGGGGGAGGGGCTCATGGCTATGACAATGATTAAAGTTATACTTGTTTGGTTTTGGTATGAAATTAAGCAGTAGTTGCCCTTTAGGTAATGGGATAGACCTAGTGGTATGATTAAATTTTGTTTCAGGTGTTTGAAAGGCAATTTTTGCAAAAAAAATTATGGACATGAGCTGTCATCTGTATTTTTATCAAATCATTGTGGGTCCACTCAATAGGCTGATAGGCAGTTGCTTAGTTTCCAAAATGAGCTTTCTTTCAGGCCGCAATTACCAGAAACCAAGATAATTTTCAATAGACCAGTACACAAATTGTTGTATAAAAGGTCCTGTAGGTTTACACCTTTAGAATATCACATCTTCCCATATTTATTAAAAATATGAAAATCACAGAGGTTGGTTAATAATGACCTACATAGACTAAGCACAAGTGAATCATGGCCTCTTAGCTAAGCACATAAAATGGCACTCACGGGCATCATACGTCATACCATTCTGACCCTGAATGCACTTGGAATTTGTGATTAACGCTGCTGTGTTTTTTACTTCTGTCTGTCTGTCTGTCTGTCTAGCAGGATGTGAAGACTGTCAGCAGTTTTCTTGAGATGTGACAGATGCTTATTATTTTTGCTGAAACTGGCCTTACTGTCTGTGCTTGTACAATCATCACTTGTCCACTGTTGCTGCTGCTGCTTCTGATGCTTGCTTGAGGTTGGCGAGTAACTTAAGTAAGTAAGTAAGTTAGCATTCGATGTGTGTGTGGATGTTCGTAGTATCAGGATACTTGATTGTTTATGAACTCGTTGAGGTTAGAAAATTCATCTGTGCAGAATGATGATATTATGAATTTACAGCTGCACATCAACAAGCTCAAGACAAGATTTCAGTGAAGTTTACAGAGTTTAGTGATACAAATACATCTGAAATAATAGGTAAATAGGTAATTAAATAAATAGTAAATAAATAAATAGGCAAACAGATATATATATATATATATATATATATATATATATATATATATATATATATATATATTACACACACACACACATACATACAACTTCTTTCTTTCCTTCCGTTGTTCCCAATTGGGTTGGACAATGGATGTGAATGAGTTCCACTTCTGTCTGTCTCTTGCTGCCCTGGTCATTTGAATGAAGTTCATTTGCATTTCTTTTGCATCCTCTTTTAAGTTTCCTATCCATGTTCTTCTTGGTCTTCCTTTCTTCCTTTATCCTTCAACATAGTTGCATAGTGCTTTCTTTGGTAGTCTTTCATTCTTCATTCTTTCAACATGACCAAACCATTTCAGTCTTCATTTCTGCATTGATTCAAGTATTGTTTCTTTTTGCTCTGTCTTTTCTCTGATTATTTTGTTTCTTATTCTTTGTCATTTTGTTTCTTATTCTTTGTCTTCTGCTTACTGCTGCTTTTCCTCTTAACCAGTTCATTTCTGCAGTCATTAATTTGTATTCGTCTTTCTTCTTTATGGTCCAACATTCTGATCCATATAATAGCATTTATAACTAAAGTATACCTTCCACTCATAGAATTGTTCTTTAAAAATTGATATTGTTATTTTTTTCATGTACGCCTGATGGGTTTTTTGTAATGTTATTAATAGCAAATGTTGTTAACTTTGGGTGAAGACTTTTACATCATTACTGTGATACAGATATCTTAATAGAACTGACAAACATGCTGGTAATTTAGTCTTTCCCAGGTAATAATATCCTTTCAGGCTTTCTTGAAATCCTTCAACGCACAATGCCCTTGTAATGCGAGCTTGTAGGCTGTAGCCCTGCCCTGTCCTGTCTCAGTTACAGCAATCAGACAGGAAATTACTTTTGGCCAGAATTACAGGGAGACCCTTGATGGTGCCAATTGACTTTGTCAGTTTTGATGTGTCTGTTGTTGGGTGGAGGTCACCGTTTTCCCTTACAATTTTTTTTACAAGACTCATTTTATTGTGTCTGGGGTATAATTGGATCTCGGGCAAAACTGAAAACAATTAGGAAATAAAGGATATTTGGATTGGACTCTGAGTAATGGGACAATTAAAAGACGGAGCTTGTCATGTGCTCGGAGATTCGGACTCCTCCACTCACTTCCCACATTATGGTAATAGGAAGATTCGACTATGTCTGCCAGTTAAGCTTTTGTTGTCTGTTTCGTTGTAGACACCCTTACATAAATGCCACAGATAAAATTTTACTTTACAGGCAAAATTTTACTTTAGGTGAGTGTTTTCTGTCTCTTGCAGTGATGGGCAAAAGTTAACTAAAAATTAGTTAACTTTTAGTTAAACTACTTTTTTTTAGTTGCATCAAAAGTTAAACTGGTTGCCAGTAGTTGGGTAAAAGTTTAGTTAAGGCATTAGTTAAACTGATTTTTTTTAGTTAACTTTTTTTAGTTAAACTTGAGTTATTCAGATTCTATGTCAGATGAAAACTTTGATCAGTCTGTGTTTTTGCGGTATATTCTCAAGGAATGAAACATTGTAACGTTGAAACAACCTCATTTAATATGCCGATCAGTGAATTTGTGGATATTGTGACAGCTGCTGTTTAAAATTATAATCGTAAATCGTGTTCGTTGCAGCTTGTAACATAGTTTTACTAGCTCAGTAGCTCATGTCAAAGTTAAAAAGTTAAAGGTAAAAGTTAAACTGCTTTTAATTAGTTATCAGTTAAAGTTAAACTGCTACAGTGAAAAGTTAGTTACTTAAAAAGTTAAACTGCTTGATTGCAAAAAAAGTTTAGTTAAAGTTTAACTAAAAAAATTAGTTAGTGCCCATCACTGGTCTCTTGAGCCATTGGATATCAAGACTGAGAGTTTTGGGGATAATATATATATATATATATATATATATATATATATATATATATATATATATAATATATATAATATATATATATAATATATAATATATATATATATACAGCTCTTATTCACTGTAGTGTTATGATATATATTTGGCTGTTGTTTTCCTAGTAGAATCCTCAAGAAATACTAATTTATTTTTTTTAAACCAGTAGATTTATGATACTGTCTGTGTGTGACTTATATTAATTTCATTTTTATTAATTTCATTTTTTATTAATTTCATTTTTTATTAATTTCATATTATCTCGGAAGTAGAGTTACTGCAGTGTATGGTATTGTATTCCCGAGTTTTTTTCTTAACCAAGTAATTTGTTTTGTGTAATCCTATCACTTGATGATTCTCAAAATTATTTTTATGCCATTAATAATTCCAGATCTGAAGATAAATTCTTGGATTTGGTTTGGTCTGGATTCAATCAAGGAACCTGGATTTGTGAATCTTGGATTTTGATCCAATACTTGCACTTTCTTCACATAATCATCAAAAACAATTGATGGCTATGTAGACCTACACAGGGCAGCAGGGCTGTAGCTAAAAAGTGTGATGGGTTTTCAAACACTTCCCAAACTTATATTAAGAAAAATTTACATTTGAGTATATAACTGATAAGTTAAGAATCACCAAAATCTGGGCCTGTGGCACAAAAATTTTCTTTAGGAAGTAATGTGAACCTAATGAAGTCTGGTAGATGATGTGAGTTCTACAACTTCTCCAGAACCTTCAGTCTGGCCATTCATTTCATCAAGGACTGGTAGGCACCCACCCTCTCCCTTCCTCCCTCCCCATACAAATAAAAACCTAGCTATGGAGCTACAGCCTTGTACACTGTATGTACTTTGGCTTAAATATGCTGACTTTTTTGCTGCTTGCATCTTTGCTGTTTGTGGTATTGCTATTGTGAGTTACTTACATTCTAAAATTTGCTGTGTGTGCGTGCATGCGTTTGTGTGTTTTTGTTTGTGTGTGTGTGTGTGTGTGTGTGTGTGTGTTTGTGTTTGTGTGTGTGTGTGTGTGTGCATGACTGTATTACTTTTTAGCCAGTATCATTTTGTTTAGATTTTTGCCAGGCCTGGTTTGCATTCAAAGCCCCCATCATAATGTCCTTTTATATGAGTTTCACAGCCCGATCATTCATGCCAAGGTGTGTTTTATTGTCCCTATTTACCCGTATATGATCCAGGGTTTTCGAAACATCCATGCATATGAAATACATGCAGTCAAATAGGCAGAAGCACAATTGTCCTAACTGGTTGTATCAGGAGAATATTTTAACAATGGTTTGATTCTACAGTGGACAAGGTTACAAGGTATAGCATGATGATGAAAGACAAGGCATTTATTCTGAAATCAAATTCACATCTCTTTGACTTGGCATATCCCCCTTAGATTGCTCTCCCGCCGTTTCGGACTGATTTTCTGGTTTGACCTGGCTCTAATGCTATTTGGATTTGGTGCGCCATCGGCTGATGCCCTGGGCATTATGATAGTGGCGCTATAGAAGTTGATTGATTGATTGATTGATTTCAGTGATAGAAGTTTAATATTTACTTTTAGTTATAGTAGTTTATGATCTCCCCAAAATGCATACCTGCCTGTACCCCTTGTCTTTTGATATATTTAGTCTGAAGGCTCACTATACTACCGTAAATGCAGGAATGAAGACGGTCCAGAAGAATGTTTTCTGCTTCTTGTTGGTACCAACCAAGTATAGGCTGCAGACACATTAGTCTCTTTTTTGTCCTCTTCCAGTTGTTTACTAACATGGTTGTCTGAAGGCATTCAACAGGTAAGCTGAGTTAAGTGGGCATTGATGGGTGGAATTTTGTGGTTCATTAGATGTTATGGTTGCATTAGTCCCTCAGCAGTGTGTGTGTGTGTGCATGCGTGTGTTTGTGGTAGTGCAGTTGTGCACTGTGGTTGAAGTTTGTGCCCTTCCAACAAGACTGTTGCCACGACAACTCTTCTATAGGCCCTATCTATAATTTATCGAGTTTCTTCTTAATTTGCAGATGGCAGGGCAGTTTTGGGTAATTTGTTCTGTTGGTTATGACAGGAAGTGCCTTCAGATCTGTGCTTCTGATTTTCTGCATAGCCATTTAAGAATTTTATTTGGACAATGTACATTTGCATTTGATGTAATGAAATTGACTGTGTCTTTTCAAGACCAAGTCCAACAGTTTGGTTCAGGACTGCTTGCAATTTTAAAGGCCAATTTGTCGAAAGCGATACAGAAGCCGCTTGCTAATGAGAGTGAATGAGCAATGTTGGCCATAAATAAAATATATCTGTCTGGCACCTGGCCTTTGTATTCAAATGTTGCAGCTTGATTATCTTCTGTAAAATATAAAGTAATTAGCAGTATGTTGAAGTTTTTATTCATGCATCCGCATAGACAAACTTTTTGAAGGCAAGTTAATATTCTCTGTCCTTTAAGCAGTTCGTGCAATTTTAACACTTGATTATTGCCTTGCATGTCTGTCTGTCTGTCTCTGTCTCTCTGCTTCTGTCTCTGTCTCACTCTGTTTCTGTCTGTCTGTGTGTGTCTCTCTCTCGGTCTCTCACTGTCTCACTCTGTCTTTCAGACACCCTCACATCTCACACATGGACAGGTGCAGACATGGGTACGGCACTTCTTGATTGTCAACAGTATTCTTCTGTATAAATTGGTGCTGTGATTTGATTTATAACTTGAAGTTCATAATAGTGTTGTTTGTCTGGTCTTCAGTTTGACCTTGCTCGATCCAGACAGTTTCATGTTTCCTATTCCGGGACAGTGTATCTTTTTAATAGACAGGTTGTTGTTGTTATTGTCGTGTAACAACAGGCGTTGATTTTGTGCTTTATAGGAAGGAGACAGACTGCACCACAACAACAACTTCTGTCCTTCCCGTGGCCTCGATGATCAGAATGCCTGTTCCCCTCACCTACGGTCAAAGGACACTCGTAGCAAAGAAGAAACTGGATCATCTCGTGGACTCGAAGGGCTGCTTCCAGGCTGACCGGGCGCCGATCGTTGGACGCCTGGAACCGGTGTGCTGTTGCGAGCGCTGCTACGCCTGTCTTGCCAATCCGCTCATCGAGAAGCTCTCCTCCTCCGACCACGAGTGGACCGCCGCCGACCAGGGATTCGTTGCCCACGACGACGAAGAGGGCATCCTGCTCGCCGATCCGGAATGGTTCTCGCTGTATCCGTGCCCGTCGTGCGACTGCTGCGCAGACGACGACTGCAGGAAGATCTGCGGAGACGAGGACAGAAGGCGTTCGGAGGACAGGAGGTATTCGGAGGCCATTGGGGCAATCGCCTGCGATTCCTCTCCTGTCAACAAAAAGCGAATGACTTTGGTGAGACACGTGTTTGTGTGTGTGTTTTTTGTGTTTGTGTGTGTGTGTTTGAAATTGTGGCCGGACAATATGTCAATGGACTAAATGTCACGGACAAAATGTCATGGAGACAAAATGTCACGGACAAAATGTCACCGTTTAGGGTTAGGGTCCGTACATTTTGTCCAAGGACATTTCGTCCTAGCACCGTTTGAAACACTCTTTGTGTTGCTTTGACAATCACAAGTACGTGACAATGGTCACTTCGTGCCCCGCGTGGATCCCCAGTACCGGGAGGAGCGTTTAGTATTGGACTAATCACCCCAAAGTAATCATAGACTGGCAGGGTGTATTATATATGAGGACTTCCTTTCGATACCGTACCAAAAATGTGTTGGGCTTTACCCCAATAAAAAACGTGTGGCTGCTACTGGAGGGTAGCATCAGGGGAATGTGAAAACCTGGAACTTCCTGCACAGGAAGTGAAACCAATTATTGAAAATCAGAAACCATCGGTTGCTATGGAGACTGGTCCTAAGTTATTGATAAGTGGGGTATCTCTCACGTGATTTGAGGCACAGACGGAATTGCATTTCCAATATAAAATGTACCGTACACGAACAGATTTCTCTGTGTATATGTGACCAAAGGAGCCGTTAAGAAAATAATTTCGCCAAAACAGCAAATAGTCGTGTGGATGTTGAATTTCCATGTGAATATTACAGAAATATATACACATTGACTCACCCACACACGTGTGTGTGTGTGTGTGTGTGTGTGTGTGTGTGTGTGTGTGTGTGTGTGTGTGTGATCCCAGATATAGCAGTGTTTATTCTAGGCCCTTTTGGGGGATTCCCCCCAAGTTTGAAAATTCCCCCCAAAAAAAAAAATTCTATATGTTGCATTGGGGGATGGAAATTTCCCCCCCAAAGTGTGATGAGAGGTTTTTTTAATTTTGGAGAGGGGAAAAAGAAGGATATGACCATATAGAAGAGTATTTGAAAGAAAAGAAGAAAAGGAAGGATGTGATGACCTTTTTTTTTGCTCGTCACCACACAAGAAAAAAATTATATCAAGGTGACCTTTTTTTTTTCTCAAGGTTTTTGGGCAGACAAACCTTCTCCCCCCAAACATTTCAAGCTCCCCCCAGTGTCAAGGTGGCTAGAATAAACACTGCAAATATAGGCTTGGCTTTCCTAGTCATTACCATGCTAGACAGTTTGCTATGCTTCATGAAATAAAAATTATTCTTGGGGCCATAACCACTTTTGTTCCCCTTATTCCAGATGTCTTGTTAGAACACCATTTGTGCTGTACGGGTACACTACCCCGGATTATTTATATCGTAGCTTGGTCAAGGTAAGTTACCAGTCAGGGTCACTTATAGACTGATACATGCAGACAGACAGACAGACATATAGACAGAAAAGATTCTTTTTGACCATTTTAACTGGTCAATTTTAGGTCTAGGTCAGTGGCACTCGATGGTCAGGGCTTACATTAAACAACTAATGGTTGGCAGACCCAACGGCCCCCACTTGCCAAATCCTAGGAAATGGATGAAAGAGGGACGTGAAGTTGATTAGTCAAATGACCGAGTATTTTTTAAAACTTGTCAACAACAGGCAAATGACTAAGAGATTAAGATAATTACTGGTAAGTAAAATATTGTGGATTTGTATAGCGCTTCAGAAAGTAGCATCCGGTAAGCACCTTAGTATAGCTGCTTACCGTAATTCTTATGCGCTTAGTCTCTAATAGCTATTCTTTCCTTCTTTCCTTCCGTCGTTCCCTATTCGGTAGTAGGATGGGTCTGAATGAATTTCTTCCACCTCTTGTCTATCTCTTGCTGCCTTGGTCATTTGGAGGAAGTTCATTTGCATTTGTATTTGCATCAGGATGCTGGGTTGGCTAAGTTAGATGATTTTCTGAAAAGATAGAAATATAATTATAATTAATAGGTCTTGGCTGACTATACGATTACCAGATGTGTGTATGTATAAGATAACCAGTCTTTATTCATACATTGTTGAGAAATAAACTGTTTTGATTGATTGATTGATTGATTGATTGATTGATTGATTGATTGATTGATTGATTGATTGATTGATTGATTGATTGATTGATTGATTGATTCTGCATCCTCTTTTAAGTTTTTCATCCATGTTTTTCTTGGTCTTCCTTTTCCCTTCAACATAGTTCTATAGTGCTTTCTTTGGTAGCACATTCATTCTTTCAACATGACCTAACCATCTCAGTCTTCTTTCTGTACTGAAACAGCTATAAGATATAATAATAATAATTATTATTATTATTATTATGGTAGAATTTCGGTTTTTATGCACCGTTGGAATGTTGTGCGCCTATGTGGGGGAGGGTGGCGTAGCGTTTAGGAAATTCGGTCCACATTATTTTTCTTTCGTCGTCGAATGTAATTTTGCCATTGTTTGTGGACCAAAAAGCGGGTCGTAGGCAGTGTTTTTTGCGATAAGCGGTGGGTATATCGCACGCGGTCGAGTAATGCGTCACCAGATGGTTGAATGGACGTGACTTACGGACCTAGGCAGAGGGAGGGGGTGGGAGGATTGGAGGTTGGGCCAGATAACTCCTAATTATATGTAGCCTGTAATATTCAGAAGTCCTTGGTGAGGCGATCGAGAAGAGCAGGCTCGTCTAGGCATCCTGGCGGGCGGCGGGCCGGGCTGGTGGTAGGCCGCCCGGGTAGCCGCGGCGTGTACGCCTACCTCTTTGTTTCCTTCTGAGACGTCCTCAAGCGCCCGCTCTCTGTCTAGACAGACGTGTAAACTGAGCGGCGGCGGCGGAGAAGGAGGAGGGGCTGAGAAGGAGGAGTGGTGGTTGAGGTGAGGGACTCGAGTGGCGGTGGCGGTCGTGATTATGATTATTACGACGTTGGTGGCCGCCGCGGACAAGGGCGACAGTGGTGGCGATGATGATGATGATAATGATAACGGCGGCGGCGGTAGTGGTGGTGATGATGATGATAGCCGACTTAGCCAGACGAAGCAGTTAACTTGCCGGGGTGCTGGTGTATCTTTGGCCGCGTTTGACGTGGCTTCTATGGCGCCAGTGTGTTCGGTGGCGGTGTGTGATTTCACTGTAGCACAGCCTTGACCCAGACTGTGTTTAAAAAAATTGGTCCACAATCTCACAGCAGCGTCTGTCATCGGCCATTGCAAGAAATTAATAATAATAATAATAATAATAATAATAATAATAATAATAATAATAATAACATTGACAATAACTAGGAGGCAGCGGTATTGATTCAGAAGAGAGCGCATAAAATACATTGCATACGCTCTTGCCTCCAAATACTCAAGGCTCACGTTTTAGGTCATTGAGAAACGTGGACTTGTTTCTAGGATTTCAGATCTGTTTTTGTTTAGCTTTCGAAGCAGGCACAGTGCATGCTATGTGTTGTCCATTAGTCAGAGGGGGGATTGGATGTCAAGGTTGTTCACCCACCCCAACCCCCCAAACTTCTTTGATCGTTCCCCAATTTTGTACATGCTGATGACATATTCCTCCCCTACTGAACTACGCCAATGTATCCCTTTATACCATGAAGGGCTGTTCCGTTATTTGTCCCATAGTTAGACACCATGGATAGGGCGCACCCAGCAGAGTATGACTGCTTACGGGTTGGGGGGGGGGCGGTCGGTGGGGACCCCACCCCTATGAGTGAATGACCTTTTGTAAATCTACCTGGTAAACTTACCTGGTAGACCTGACAGTGGCGCAGAATCAGGTAAAATCTGAGACTCGGTATTGGCGTCGACGCTGCTTTTGATCCCTCAATGTGCCTTTGGCACGACACTGACCAACCAGTCTGTCGTTTGGCTTATCGAATTACTTAACATGCAGAACGGCATTTTGAAGTGTTGGCATGGCATGCCAATGCTTGATGAAACTGCTGCCAGTAAACTGTTGTTAAATTCTGACAATTGCCAGTGGCGTAGCCAGGGTTCGAGAATGGTGACGGGGGGGGGGCACATGGACATGTTTGGGCAAAAAAGTGTCCAACGAGAAAAAAGACTTGTCCATGAGTTCTTTGTACGTCCGCTTATTCTCTTCGATCACGCTACCCACCCCCAAGCTTCTCAACGGTTTTGTGCAAATCTCACGATGACCGGACCCAGCCAGAATAGGGGGCCCGTCCCGTCCACCCCTCGTTGCCACACCAAAGACAATGGCACTTGTTAACAGTATGAGCCGGTCTAGTTTAAGTGGATTGTTGCAGTGGCGGCTCCACATGGAAGGCTCGGGGGAGCCGTGACCCCTTATTGAAAGCCTCCCCCCCGATTGGGACCACAATACTTACTACTACATACCTAACAACAAACAGTTGGCCCCCAATGCTTAGTAGTTGCCACCCAAACGCCCCAGCACTTGCCAAATCCTGGAGCCGCCACTGGGTTGTTGT
The DNA here is from genome assembly GCA_018105865.1 of Metaphire vulgaris. NCBI lineage: Eukaryota > Metazoa > Annelida > Clitellata > Crassiclitellata > Megascolecidae > Metaphire > Metaphire vulgaris. Next base: position 6,303,029 of record CM030847.1, on the reverse strand, counting down.
TGGTTCTAAGTGGTAGGTGCAGCTAGAAGATAGAGTATAGCAGTGGTTCTTAGCCAGGGATACTCGTACTCTGTGGGGTACTTGAAGGACGTTGTGGGGGCATGCAGAATAATCCGGAAATAAAGTCTTACTGCAATTTATTCTGTACGCTTTGTAAAAAAAATACTGTAGAATTTTTGTGCTAAATCAGAAATTATGAAGAAAACTCTCGCTTTCTGGCATGCACACAATTTATCTGCAGCAGATGTTTGTTGCAGTTTATAAGTTTTGTCAATATATTGCAGAGATAAACTTTTGTCCTCAGATAAGGTAGGCTAGTAGGGGTACTTTGCCTTCTTACACTTGTTTCAGGGGTACATAACCATTAGAAGGTTAAGAACCACTGGAGTACAGAATGGTGAGGTTCTCTTGCAGCCGACTTAAACATCGAAGAATCTCTCGCGTAAGAAGTTGTGTAACGGTTTTTCTGCTTCTGCCGTGTTTTTCAGTCTGAAGAGGCGAGATTTCTCTGTCCGAAATCTAACCCCAGCCGCCGGCCGCTTGCCGACCTCCAGTGCTGCGCGGTTTCAGACGAGGACGACGATGCCGTGAAGCGGCCGGACCCGTTCAACGCCAGAGGAGCAGCCGGTCGCGCGACAGCCGCGATCTACTGTCGTCGCTGTCGCGCGATGAAACACATTCTTGGGTGCAGCCGCCGCCGAACAGGACAATATGTCACATCGTTGACGACGTCACCCTGGAGCGCCTGTCGGCGTCGAGTCCACTGCTTACGCGCTGCTGTCTGGTGTCGCGTAAGCTGGGATCAGGCCGGCAGGCGGGAAGAACGAAAATGAAGAATCAGTCGATATCGAGATAGCAGCCCTCCTGGAGAAACGATGGTGATGGTGATGATGATGATTGTGATCGTCGTTGTCGTCGTCATTGTCATCATCCTTGGCAACATCTGAAGCAATGACCTCTCTTCCAAGAAGAGCAAATCTTTGTCGTTATTATTCTTGATATATTTGCCGTCTTTGGTGATAGAATATGTAGCAGCTTGCCAGCCTTTGACTAAGCTGTCGTGGTGACTTACGTGATGCACCTGTAATGGTAGTCGTCCTCGGTTGGATTTCTGAAGAGTTATTTATTAGTTTTGCTGAAAACCTATTTAATAGTCTGGTTCGGTTACTTCCCGGAGTCCGACAGGTATTTTTGCTGACAGGTATTTTTGCGGCCAGCTGTGGTGTGTGGTTGGAGTTCCACGAGGCATTTTGTCGCAAATCGGCCTCCTGTGCTTATGTATTGAAACTTCATGAGGCTCATCAATCGTTTGCTATTGAGTTGATTTAAATTGTGTAAACATTTCCAACCACTCCTTGTCCTTCAATGTTTTCATCTTATTATTGCATTGTCTTTTGTAAGAAAACTTACTTTGCTTTGACGTGAATTGCCAACGCATTACGAGTTGTAACCGTCTTTTCTGTGGCTTGTGTGTAAATAAATAAGTGCTGTTGGCAAATCGTAAAATTGTGTGCAGGTTTGTTGCAGTGAAAGTTGGACAATACAGAGCTTTTAAAAATAAATAGCATTCTATGTTCACATTTAATATGTAATGTTAACAGAATTGAACCACTTTGCAACAACAGTGTGTAATGTGATTTTGATTGGAAGGTTTGTCATTGACATCTTCTTTGTTCTCTTTTGCTCCATTTTGATTGCATGTTCCGCTTTCTTTTGTTTTTTAGTACAGCAATGAAACCCTTTTTTCGTTTCACTTGTGTCTAAATCCTTTTGGTGTTTACATAATTTATATTTTTTACTGTCAGCTACCATAATTGGTATTCAATTTCCTCTAAGGTCATAACTTGACTTCAGGCTGTTTGAACCATCTGTTGTGTGTGCGTGCGTGCGTGCGTGTGTGTGTGTGAAATTAAACTGTGCATTAATGTACGTTTATGAAATAATTATCATGATTAAGAATGGCATAAAAAGGGAATCTCTCTCTGTCGCTTGGAAATGTAATTTTTTTAACCACTGTATGTTCAGATCTTTTGCGGGCATTTTCATTTAGTTTCATCTGAGAAGCTATCACGAATCCAACTGTTCTGACGATGTTTTTCTGAGGCTGGTAAATGCAGGCGTACATAAGATACATCGCGTTTCTTCACTCCAGTGCTGCAGCGCCACGTTCAATCTTCACACAGATAGGGTTGTGCTGACTGGTTGGGCATTGAAATTGCTGTCTTGCTCTGCACTGTACGACGAGCATGTTTGTTAAAGACGATGTTGTGAACGTGCAACTATTTAGGAAATCTTGTCATTATGGTTTTGGTCGGACCAAAGATGTGTCGCCCATGTGAACGCTACTCACTTGTACATTGCCATATCCAATATCATTGTGATTAATTACTGTATCTATTGCTGTTTCTTTTCTCGTCCAATGCCGCATTATCTCGCGCTGGTCTGCGCTACTGGATTGTTTAAGAACAGTACGATAGTGGATATTTTGTAAGGTATCGGTTCTAAATTGGTACGGAATTTAATCGTGTAGAGTGTGTCTCTGTGTATTTTGCTTTTCCTATTGGTTGTTATTAATACTGCTGCGATGCAGAGGTGAACAAACTTTTTGCTGCAGCGCAAACTCGTAGGAAAGACAGAAGTTTCGCTGATTTTGTAGAGGTACAGTAATTGTTTACCAAACAGGTTTTTGCCGTGGAGCTCGACCTTCCTATGTTATTATTGTCCAGATGAACTTATTGGCGTCGCCATAATTTAGGTTTAGTTGTATGGGGGGGGAGTCTGTGACATGGACAAATATCTGCAATTTATGTAACTGGAAAATAAGTTTCATCAGTTGCAAACTTGGTTAAAATGTAGTTTATGTTTACGTGACAAGGTTTTTGTCGTCTGCTTGATGTACATTTAGAATTTAAAATTTGTACAGTTGACTGAAATTAAAGTTGTTGTTCAGCAGTAATTTGGCTTAAAGCAGTGAATGGATTCTTGCATGATCTACTAACTACACATACACGCACGTGGCAGTATAAATAATAAGTATTGGGATTGAAGATCGAGTTCTCAGTTTGGGATATGAATATGGTCCATCCATAGGCCTATAGTACGTACGCACTGAGTGGGAAGGGGGTTGGATTTAGGAGATTTTGCGTATGTACGGACAATACGGTGTGCAAACGGGAGAGGGGTTGAAAATATGCCTCTTTTGCGTACAGTACGTAGGCCCCAACTACAGTATATCGATAAGCCCATACCCATGGTCGGAAGTCGAGTTTGCCCTTCATATTCGCTAGGGGGCGATACACACGCACAGAGCGACAGGTATAGGCCTGCCCTAACGGATTCTGTTATAACGTACCGCACAGCAGTGGCGGTTCTACGTGGGGGATGAGTGGGGAATGCATCCCCACACCGGACTTCCGGACTTACTTTTTTTTGCTTGTGAAATCTATTTTTGGGTAACAGTTTTTTGGGTAAAACTAACTGCGAATGACCTTTTTGTCTTGCTTGTCAACCTATTTTTCGGTATAGTCGAATTAGGGATAAAATTCCCATTTTCAACCTTTTCCGGCAAAGTTTATAGATTTTTCCTTCTATTTCATCCCCACCAACTTTCTATGAATTCACTTCATCCCCCCACCAAGAAATCCTAGAACCGCCACTGCCGCAATGTATACTGTCCCATTTGAATTTTGATGTGCTTCCGTTTTTGATAGTCTCAGGGTGCGATTTGTGACCTGGAGCAATGGGGGGGGGGATATGTCGAGCTTGGGGGAATGTAGTTGTTGGGTAAGTGTAGCAGTGGGGAATGTAGTGGTGGGGGATGTAGCAGTAGGGGGATGCAGTGGGGGATCCTTTCCCCCTTACAAATCGCGCCCTGGATAGTATTAGATATAACGTACCTATGATATAGCGTACTAAATTTTACAGCCCTGCTCAGTACGTTCTGGCGAAGTTCTCCTGCATATCCAATAGGCATTGGGGCTGTCCATTAATTTTCTCAACAATTTTTGGACAATTTTTCACCCTCCCTTCCTTGTCAACAACTGTCAACTTTCAGTTACTCCCTCCCCCATAATTACGTCAAAAACTTTTGACCCCACCCCCAAGATCAACGACAGGTCCCAATAACAAGGTAATATTTTTGCGGTGATGACAATTTGTTTCCCTTTTTGCTTGTCGAGTGTCAAAATGTGATGGTTATGACCTTTTTGCCATGCTTTTTATTCCATTGTAATAAGCAGTATTCAATGAAATTTCCTAGTTTTTGATTACTTGTAAAAAGTGAAATTGTTGACGTCAACTTCTCTTGACCTCCCTCCCCTGTCAACAACTGTCAAACTTTTTCAACCCTCCCTTAAATTGTTGACGTAATTAATGGACAGCCCATTTCCAGATTTCCACTGCGTCTTTAAAATCTATATAGCCTAGATCTAGCTGTCGATAGCGCTGGATCTGTATCGTCACGACATGACCGTACTCATTTGTGGGAAATCCTCTTAATGAAAGTGCAAGCGGGAATGCATATCCGTGCCAAGCGCCAGTTCACTGCGAAGACGCTGTGCAGAGCGTCAATCGAAATGATTGTTTTCGACGACTGGCGAGCATAGGCTAATTGGTTATTTTCTGCGTATAAAACTGATATTTACGCTATTGTATTGTTCTCGAACATCAACATTCGAACGGCGCTCCAACGAATACATTGCACCAACCATGACAAGAGGTGAGTGTAGTTTTCATATGATCTACTGCCCAACGGCCAACCATTGGGCATACCAACAAGCTATAGACCGAAAAGCAGAATCGTCAACTGCTGTTGCTTGTCAGGTTGCTGCTGCCCTCCGAAAAAACTGATTCTGCTGCTGCTGATTATGTGTTGATTGGAATCTTCATCTATTATCGCTGTAGATGTGCAGATATAGCCGATGTACAGTAGCTGGAGCGAGACGGTGCGATGTGTACGCGACGTGTGTTGATGTCATGATTGGGGTATAGGCTGTACACATTGTACAACGCTACTGCGTAGCTTCCGCAGTCGTATAACGCAACTTTTCTACCTTCTCTATCGGACAGAGAGTTTGCTCTGAGCACTGAAAATGGTTGCTGTTTTTTGCGCCGAAATTACAGGCATACGGCGCATTCCTTGAGATTGGATCTATTTTCATCTCAAGGACGATAATTTCGGATAGTTGATAGCTTACCGCGAGCTGTTATTCTGTAGCAGAGAGCAATACAGCTAGTTGCTCGTTCATTCGCGCCGTGAAGTTGGAGATTTTAAATAACTATTCAGCTGAAACCTTCCACTATCTTGAGATTGCGCCAGCGGCTTTGTGCGATATAAGCAAGATAGCCTACAGTCATTGGAAAATCGTTGCTATTAGTGACAGATGGAAAATGTTTCGCAGCCTTTAGGTGGTTTGAGTTTGGCAACCAACCCCAGCCAGTTGTAACTTCCCGCCTTACGTAGAAGCTAGACTCTCAGGTCTGTACTCCGACGATTCATCGAACCAGGCAATCGCGATTTTAATAGCAATTAAATCACGACAACGTGAATTATTATTATTAGTATTATTATTATTAGTTAGTATTATTAGTTATTAGTAGTAGTAGTAGTAGTAGTGGTGGTTGTTGTTGCAGTAGTAGTAGTGGTAGTAGTGAGTGGTGGTGGTGCAGCAGGTGGTTGTGGTGGTGGTGCAGTGGTGGTAGCAGTGGTGCAGTGGTGGTGGTGCAGCAGCAGCAGGTGGTGGCAGTGGCAGTGGTGGTGGTGCAGCAGCAGCAGTGCAGCAGTGGTGGTGGTGGTGGCAGTGGCAGCAGTGCTGCAGTGGTGGTAGTGGTGGTGGCAGTGGTGGTGGTGGTGGTGGAGTAGTAGTAGTAGCAGTGGTAGTAGTGGTAGTGGTAGTAGTAGCAGTAGCAGTAGCAGTAGTAGTAGTAGTAGTAGTAGTAGTAGTAGTAGTAGTAGTAGTAGTAGTAGTAGTAGTAGTAGTAGTAGTAGTAGTAGTAGTAGTAGTAGTATTGCGACGTTATACAAAATAGTTAATCAGTTCAGTCACGTTAAGCGAACGATAGAAATCTAATAATGCGCCTTAATTATAATTATTAAAATCTGGCGAGTAACGAAACATTCTAAGCGCGTACCGAGTAGCACTTGTATCGAATACGCGTGACTCGACGATCTAATCTGCGGATCCTCTCTGTAATAATTAATTTAATTTGTTTATCGTCTGCCGAGATAGATCGTGCAATTGCCAAGTTCAAGAGTCGAGACGGATAATTGACCTTCGAAGCTGCTCCGAAGACGTGATATATATCGTCTGGTCGTGATCTGAGGCTCGTCTCCCATTCGTCCGTTTGCGTTCAATGCTTCTTTTCGAGTCGTTCGTTCGGCCGGCCGGCCTGTCTGCCTATAGGCCTACACTGGGACGTATGCCTATAGAAAAAGACAACAGAAGCAACGTTTTCGATGTGCTGCTACTAACTGATGGATCGTTTCCGATTAGATTTTCCAGCCGAAACGGGAGAGAAACTGAGTCGATTGCTGAAGAAAGACAGAGTTCGGTGCGTAGAATCGGGAAAGCTTTCGCGAGAATGTACGGTAATCGACGGAAAACGGACGAGAAACTGGTAGGCATCGCCAGTTCAGTCACGTTACGCGAACGATACAGTAGGTGGAAATCTAATATTGCGCCCTATAATTAAGTTATTATCTGGCGAGTAACGAAACATTCTCGGCGAATAATACGGCGATATATTTCCCCACTGCTTCGTTATAGTAGCAGTACGAATCCAGCAACCGTTAATTGCTCACGACACGACCCTATAGGCCTACGAATGAAACCAGACAGCCGTTGCTACTAGTGACATGACACTCAAGAGATAAATAAATTCAACAAATCTCTTAAAATAACAGCCATGTCTGGCAAAAACGGAGGAATACACAGCAGAATTTCCTGAAATTTTGCCGGCGCTATATAACAGCATATACAGGCCTACAGCGATGGTTGAGACCTCTTCCGGTGGCGAACGGCTGACGGTCGACGAACGGCTGAGACTGGCGAGGAAGAAACGCGCTCACCAGGTGAAGAAGTACCTGCAGAGCGAAAAACACCTGGACAAGGAGATCGCCAAGAAGAAGAAAAAGTGTTCCGCAAGTAAGATCGTCGGACGATCAAGGGTGCATTTCGCCGAAAACGTCGTTCTGCTGGAGGCCGCTGCGAGGAATGACGTCGACGAAGGTAAGCGACGATGACGTCACACCGACCACGCATCGTCTACATTGGCGTAGCCACGGGGAGGAGAGGGAGACCGGGACCCCCCCACCCCCTATTCTAGCTGGGATCAGTCGTGGGATTTGAGCAAAACCGTTGAGGAATTTTTGCGGCGGGGGGAGGGGAGGTTTGGGGGAGGGTAGGTAGGATGCTTGGAACGGAATCAACACGTGGATGTAAATGCGCCAAGAAATGTCTGGCGAGCTTTTTCTTACGAGTTGTTTTTGATTGTATCCGTTCTTCGTGTTTTTCCATGTTGCGTCTGCCGTATCTGTTGTTTTGATGAGCTCTAAGCTTTACTAAGATTATAATCGGTCAGCAATATAGCCTACTGTGCTACGGTGTATATATAAACACGATATTGATAGTTTATGTGCATTGTCATTCAAACCATGATCTGTACAGAGACGTAGCTAGAGGGCGGGGGCCCGGGCGCCGTCCGGGAGGGGGCGCCAGAAACCGTGATTGATTTTATTCGGGACGGAAGTTTTAACAAGTTACTTTTCGCTTAGGCCTAAGTACGAACATTTTCTCTGAATGACGAAAGAAAACTGCGATACAGGCAAGGAGTGTGGGATGGGGTAGGCTCCATGGTGGTTCAAGCCCCCCCCCCAGTCCCCACCCACTCAATACCTGCACTGCTTGGGTTCATTCACTTATCGAAGGTTTCTTCTCTCTACTTAACACGGCACGATCAGAATAAGCATAAGCTATTTGCATCCGATAGTGGTTTTCTTCGTATAACATATGCTTAGAAAATACATGTATAGGAGTAGCGCCAGTTTAACAATTTTCCTCTCCGTTGGACTTATTCGTGAGCCCAGGAGCCCCAAATCCCACGTTGGCACAGCAGCCTAAGCGGATGCCGAATTAAGTCGTGCATATTTGGGAAATCCTGAAATAGATTTGGGGGTCTGTTCACCCACAATCCGTTGCTTGATATTTCAAGCGCTCTTCAGGTTATTGCTGTTGTGGAAGACTCCGCGACGCTGGCTTCATCTAAGCACCACGGTGAAAGCTTTACGGGTGCTTGGGAGGATAAAAGTCTCTCTTACAGCGTCAGAGAGAGAGAGAGAGAGAGAGAGAGAGAGAGAGAGAGAGAGAGAGAGGGAGAGGAGAGGGAGAGAGAGAGAGAGACAGACAGACAAAGACAAAAGGACTAACAGACAAACGACAAACAGACAGAGACAGACTAAGAAACAGACAGGCAGAGAAAGAGGCAGATACAGAGACAAACAGACAGACATACAGACAGACAGACAGACAGAGACAGAGAGTAAACAGAGAGACTGACAGACAGACAGAGATACGGGTAGACAGACGGACAATATGTTTTGTGCAGACTTGACTTCCAGAAGAACAGCGATGATGTTTCCAATTGACCGAGGATCCGGTCTGACTGTTTGACCGATGGCGTGCTCCTGGTCCGCTCTCCCTCCCCCCGTCTCCCTCCCGCCGGATCAACCAGCCGAGAGTTCAACGGCCCTTCGTCGTTCACCACACCCTGCTCCTCTCCTCTCTTCCTCTCTTCCTCTCCCCTGTGGCATCTGGAAGGCACCACTCTTCCGGATTAAACTGACGACACCTCTACGTCTCTCTCTCTCTCTCTCTCTCTCTTCTCTCTCTCTCTCTCTCTCTCTCTCTCTCTCTCTCTCTCTCTCTCTCTCTCTCTCTCTCTCTCTCTCTCTTATCGGACGCCATTCTCAATTTGAGAACTTGTTCACCGTGGAAAATAGAAACATCGGAGATACGGGACGCTTGATACTTGTAATGTGAATGGTAATGTAGTATTTGTATTGCGCCTCTTATTTTTATTTTTATACTCAGAAGCGCAACTTGCCAGGGAAATCGTCATCGTGTGTGTGTGTTAGAGAGAGAGAGAGAGAGAGAGAGAGAGAGAGAGAGAGAGAGAGAGAGAAGTCTGAACCCTGACCAGCATTTTCCATCACAAATTGGGTTCTTTCTCGATACTTGGACAAAGGAATCTTGGTGCTAACGTAAACGAAAGCAGATTCTTTCTTGGACTTGACAACTCGAAAGAGCCAAATGACTCGACAGAATTAGCCTACATTGCACATTACATTACATCACGATTAGGTCCACCTATTACTTTTGAATATAACCTGCAATAATTCTCACTAGAGATGCACTTGTACATCAGCTTATAACAGATAAGCCATATACTGCATAATGAAACCTTTCTGTATTAGGTTATTATTATTATTATTATTATTATTATTATTATTATTATTATTATTATTACGTGGTTGTTAACAGTGGCGGCTCCACCGGGGGGGCCAGGGGGCCTGTGCCCCCCTATTGAGTGCCTGCCCCCAGTGCCCTCCAGTTGGGACCCTATACTTAATGCTACATACATTAAACAACAAATGGTTGGCCCCCATGATTAGAATTTGCCACCCCAACGGCCCCCTCAATTGCCAAATCCTAGAGCCGCCACTGGTTGCTAACACACGTTAAGTTATTCGCTAATTAAGTTCCTAGACAGTGTAGGCCGTATTATTATCTCTAACGTAGGACTAATGCCCGGTGGTCTCATAACGAAGAGCTGCAGAGTTAATTCGAGCAGTGGCTGTTGTTCTGAACACACCGACTGACTGCGAAGATCTGACAGAATTCCGTAGTTTTCAGGAAAACTGGTTGAAATGAGTTAGACTACCCAGTTGGTTGACCCCTGACCTCTGAACTTAGGCTGACTCCTGAACCTTAAACTGATCACACTTTGTCTTCAGTCGCTCGCTGCCGACGTCAAGTTTTGTGTCATGTTTATGATCGTGCATTCGTGAAATCCGTGCCATTGGCTTAGCAATAAACTGTCCGATATAACTCGATGACTGACTGCATTACTTACTACCTAAGGCGAACTTATTCTTGGTAATGAATTTATCTGCCTGTGCTGTAGAATTGTTCCGAGTGACATTATGCTTAGAAAACATTTCGACTCTATGACCGCATACCCTGACGAGCCGTATCGACTGATGTCGATATGTATGACTGATGTCGACTAAATGGCGCCATAGAAGCTCAACAATGATGATGATGATGGTGGTGGTGGTGGTGATGATGATGATGATGATGATGATGGTGGTGATGATGATCTTTATGAGCTCTTTATGAGTTTTTCGTTATGAGATCACCAAACATTAGGCCTCATCATCATCATCATCATCATCATCATCATCATCATCATCATCATCATCATCATCATCATCATCATTGTCGTCGTCGTCATCATCATATCATCATCATCATCATCATCATCATCATCATCATCTTCATCATATGTATGCACTGGCGTTTTATTACCGTGTCGTATTTGTGTATTATTGCGTTATGCTTATATATTTGACCAGCGACTGACGGAGCTACTAAATTTACCTAAAAGCTACAGAACAAACAGATCGCAGCAGATCGATAGGAAACGATGCAGTTGACATCGCGCAATTAGTGCTAGAGCATTTTGCGGATCCATGGATGCAGCCCCTGCATGCATGGATTGCAAATTATAGCCCGACAACGACGTAGATGCGATATTTCGTCGGTTTCATTCATCGCACCATCGTTGTGCAGAAAACACCAGACCGGTTAAAATTAATAGGAGAAATTCGACGAGGGTCGTCGTCGTGGCAGCAGCGACATTGCATGACCGAAGACTCCCCTAGCGACGTCCAGACTCCGCTTTTCTCTCGACCTGCGTGTCCAGAACCGATTTTATGTATATGCGCGTAGATTCATCAAAACAGCTCTCTCTTTCTCTCTCTCTCTCTCTCTCTCTCTCTCTCTCTCTCTCTCTCTCTCTCTCTCTCTCTCTTTCTCTCTCGCTCTCGCTCTCTGGAATTAATTCGCTTTCTACTCGTCTATCATATCCCCAAAACGAAAAATGCCTGTCCTGCCTGTTCGTATGATACGTTAGCTGTTTCTCACGCCACCTCCCCAGACGATCAATTTGCGGTTCGGAGAGTCTATATGCTCCCGAAGAGTATAAATCAGAGTGTCTCTATTGCCAAGACAATGGCAGGCATGCTTTCTCGAAGGTAAAACTAAAAACTTGTGTTTCGTCGCGTTGCGACATCATCCTGCACTTTTAGTGTTCAGCCAAATATATTTCTTTCATTAATTCCGTAGATATGGTTTCCGGAAAACAAAACGCGTCGCTATGGCTTTCAAAGCAATAAATTTTTGCGTAAATGTGTAGAAATAATAGCTGGGCAGAACTAGGAGAATATTGAAGGAAAACCGTGAAAGAGAAAGCATAGACCTACTATGCTGGGTTATAGCTGTCTTTAATGTGCGCTTTGTCGTGAAGACCTGATCAGTGCATGACTACAATCAACATGGGACAAAGTACGATTGATTTGTAATATGTCATTAATCATAACTTTATAGACTAATGCCGCTAACCTGGAGACATTCAGACAGGCACGTCGGAACGAATTTTCAGCACGGGGTGCAGATTTTCTCAAGAGATAAAAGTTGCGACAAAGGGAAAAAATGGAAACAAAATCGTGTCTGAAAAAACCCCGACGAGCCTAAAAAGGTCGTCACTGACTTTACTATCTCCCAAAAACCTTGACCATCAAAAAAGGTCGTCACTCTTTCTTCTGTTTCAAAATCCTCACAAGCAAATTTTAAAAAACAGCCTAATCTTCCAGCTGCACCCCTGCACCCCCACTTCCTACAGGTCTGCATTCAGTTGTCTATTTACTTTATTATATATATATATATATATATATATATATATATATATATATATATATATATATATATATATCTTATTATATAATTCTCGATGTCCGTCTGTCGCGTCTGTCGCGTCTGTCGCGTCTGTCCGTCCGCAACACGGCGGGTATTGCAAGACGCTGTTGTCATTGACAACCAAATATTGTTTAATCAAACCGGAGCGTTTAACGAAGCGCCTTTGCAGCTAAACCCCCGTCCCCTTCCCCTCACCCCATCCCTCTCCCTAATCGCCCAGGCCCCAAACCTATTCCCTGACCCGGCCCCAAACCCCTTTTTCCCTTCACTATCCCCATCTCCTTCCCTCTCCCCATCCCCTCCCAAAAAACCCCTGTTCTCCTTCCGTCTCCCCAACCCTTTTCCCTCTCCCCATCCCTCTCCCAATCGTCCCCCAAACCCCCGTCCCCTTCCGTCTCCCAACCCTTTCCCTCTCCCCATCCCTCTCCCAATCGCCCTGGCCCCAACCCATTCCGGCCCAGGCCCCAAACCCCCTGTTCCCTTTCCTCTCCCCATCTTTTCCCTCTCCTCATCCCTCTCCCAATCACCCCCCGGCCCCAACACATTCCGGCCCCGGCCCCAAACCCCTGTTTCCCTTCCCTCTCCCCATCCCTTTTCCTCTCCCCATCCCTCTCCCAATCGCCTCGGGCCCAACCCATTCCAGCCCCAACCCATTCCCGGGCCCTAAACCCCGTTCCCTTCCCCCTCCTTATCCCCTTCCAACTACCCATCCCTCTCCCAATCGCCCAGGCCCCAACCCATCAGCGCTCCGCCCTACCCCACCGGCCCCAAACCCTGTTTCCAAACCTACACAACGCTGCTCCGAAAACCCGTATAACCCACCTTCCTCCTCCCAAACCTCCCTTATCTCTCCCAATGCCCTGCTCCCCGTTATTATATATATATTTATTCATTCCTAGCCTCAATACCTATTTTTTATATTTAACCCCTCAAGTGGGGATTAAATTTTCAGACGTCGTCACCGTACTGGGGATTTAATTTTGGAAAAGCGTTCTTCAGAAATGATTGCTGTAACGTTTTAAATTTGCTATATCTCAGGCTATATAGGAGCTAAAAAGATGAGGTTTGCACCATTGTTTAGATTGTTTATTCCTCTTTCTAACCGTCCGTGCAAAACAAAAAAATTTGGGGTAGAGCCCACTTTACGGCCTAAAATTTCACCAGAGTGAAAAATTGTGTAAAGCCCCTAGCAAAATATTTTCTGCGGTAACCCCACTTTGGTCAGCGGCAAAGTTGTAAAGGAATGTCAGAGGAACAAAATAAACCAAAAATTGTGAAAATCGGTTGACATTTGGCAAAGATCTATCCATTCTAACCCGATGACCCCAATATTTGAACATAAGTATTATCGGCGAATTTCGCGAAAGTTTTGAATTCTGAGAAAGTTTCCAAATTTTTTTGAATTTGCTATATCTCAGGCTATATAAGAGCTAAGAAGATGAGGTTTGCACCGTTGTTTAGCTATTTTATCCTCTTTCTAACCCTCTGTGCAAAACAAAAAGTCCAGCTTTCACGAGCTTTCCGACAATCAAGTGAGAATGAGGAGCAGGCTATTGGTCGGAGTGAAAAAGCAGCACAGCAAACAGGAGAATCAAGCACTGCATGTCGTTCGACACTACCAAATCATTACACTAACGTTGACTATCAAGTTTCAGAAAATTCATGCGAATGGGCATTAACTCGGTTGAAGGAAAAGGCGGCGAGTTAAGGACAATTAATTGCGCAAAATGCTATTGCATTTGCGCAAAATCGGGTGGTAGAACAGCCAATCTCCCCCGTCATAAAATGCTATTGCATTTGCGCAAAATCGTGTGGTTGAACAGCCAATCTCCCCCGTCATTTTTGACGGGTAAACACCTAGTATATATATAATACACACACACACACACACACACACACACATATATATATATATATATATATATATACTCTATTATAAAATATAAACAGAGTGACATGACCTCTTGGAGCTTGGAGAAGTGATCATCATTCACTAAGTACAGTAGTTACTAGTTGAAATTTATTAAAGCATTAAGTTCCATCATCCATGATATGTCATTTGCTTCAGAATAAAGCTTTTTTAGTCGAAAGTTTGCAGTTGTTGAAGACGATGTGTGGTCATTATTTTGTTCAGAGTGGGAACAGGAGTCACAAAGTTTTGGACTGGAAAGCAGTGGCATACCTAGGCTAGGGCAGGTCGGGGCAGGGCAGGTGCCCTGAGCGCCATTTTAAGAGTGAAGACAAAAACTGTGAGTTTGCTCAGCGCATAAGAGGAAGAAACTGAGAAAACTGCCTTCGAGCGCATCAGTAAAAGCAAGAAAAAGGCCATTTGTGGTTTTAATCTTGTATCAATAAAATATCATGATTGGTTAACCTGCTAATTTAATTTTCTGACTGCCAAATACTCCAGGGGCTGGGAACGCCCCCCCCCGGCTATAGAAAGTAATCATCTTCCTTTCCCACTGGCTGGCTGTTAGGAATTATTATTGTCTCGCTCTTTTTCTACGTTCTTGTTCTTTGTCTTCTGTCCGTTGCAGTGAGACAAATGATGGTGGCCGGTGTCGATCCGAACATGAGTAATGACGATGGTCTAACTGCCCTTCACCAGGTGAGTGATCGATGCACGATATGATCAGCGTTTTTCATATTCAAAGCCCTTCTGCAGCACAGTCACACGATAAAAGAGTATATGTTTTCTCTGAAAATAATGATTATTTCGAAACGCCAATGGCCAATTTTTCACCGGCAGTGAGACCTATTTCGCCCAAATGCATTCGGCGGCGGCGGCGGCGGCGGCGGCGGCGGCGGCGGCGGCGGCGGCGGCGGCGGCGGCGGCGGCGGCGGCGGCGGCGGCGGCGGGCGAAATCGACGGCGTTTTGCCTCATTCGCCTGATTTCGATGTTTACGCGTTCGGCTGTCAGAATTTTTAGGATGTGCGGGCTTTTTTCGCGACCGGGTTTCTACGTAATCTTCCGGGTAATTTAGGGCGTGACTGCGTGAACGTTTATCTACGAACTGTCATTTTCCATTGTCTTCGACCCACGGGTGCTTCTGTGTGAACTGAGGAAGATAGACACACGTACGCACACGCACACACGCATACACACACGCGCGCGCCATTTTCTGTGTATTGTGTGAGACAATAGCAGACAATAATTTCGACCGGTGAGTTACTGCTACGTGGGGGTTTCTTTTCGTGACGCACTTAATGGCAGCTTCTTGCCTCATCATTTATTTCGTCAACAGCATCGATTATACCTAAACCGATTTATCTGGATGACAGGCCAACTGAGGAAGACATGCATGCATACAACAGACAGACAAACACACAGGCATGTAGACAGTCAGCCAGACAATTTGCAGACAATTTGCAGCTAATCAACTCGGTCATTATTTGTTGTTAGACGATTTTACAGCCCTTTCAGAAAGAAAAAAGTGTGTTGTGTCGCGTTTTCTTTCCTCAAATCCCTTTAGGATTTCGACATAATCTCTGCCTGAGCCAGTGTGTTCAGGATGGTTTTCAGCGTTCTGCTTGGAAGCTTTACACGCCATTACTCACTGTAACGTTTTTTGCTTTCGGCAGTCGACTGAAATTTTCCGGTGCCAGACAATGTAGCGTATTTGTGGATGAGTAATGCATGCCGACAGCAGGCGGCATGTACACGGCTTTTTTTACGACGAACGTTGTACGATCAAAATTTGACCGGGGTGGTTTACAGGGCCGGGGCGATTCTCCCACAGGGGTCCTGTACAGCACCCACTAGGGGCTGAAATCTTTTAGAAAAGGGTGTTTGTTGAATTAATGGAACGATGAAAGACTTTGCGTTGATAGAGATTTCAGCTTTGCTAGCAACAATCTGGAATCGACCTTAAATTAAATAAGGAGATATTTTTAAAAGTAAAAAAGATTTGCCAGGAGAGTATATTCTGCCTTCTGATTCAAAAACGACGAAAATAAAGTCGAAGCCTCCAAAATAATACAATTCATGTCTTATACAGTCTTCAAGTCCACCATAAACTCATAATAATAATAATAATAATAATAATAATAATAATAATAATAATAATAATAATAATAATAATAATAATAATAATAATAATAATAATAATAATAATAATAATAATGATTTTAAGTGGTTTAGGAGGCTAAGTAAGCCTGTGTGAAATTCTTGTTTCGGTGACCAAAACGACGCTCCTAAATCTTAGCATACGCTGCAGTTGTGACTATGATACTTGCATGTTGCATGACCTAAAACTGTGTAAATGGTCCTCTAAACATAATGTACTCCAGTCTTTTGTTTTACATAGGAACAGAACCCCAAAGGCAACTTTTTTCAATCTATACTCAACATTCACAATGAAATCCTATGTTCATCGAAGCTACAGTGAAGCTTCGTGAAGCGTATAAACTCGCAGCGTCGGGTTAAGCAAAACACGAGAATCTATATGCACTCTGAGATGTTTACATTCAAGAAATCCTGGAATGCTTAGACGTATTAGGCGTGCAGTTAGTTTGCACATAAATGCAAGCGGTTTACAAAGCGAATGCTTACCTCTGCCGACGTAGGCTACTTATCTTTGCTTGTCGCTGACGACACTAAGAGCACGCGGCGCCAACAAGTGCTGATTGCTATGCTACTGTTTCTAATAGCACTTCTGCTGTATTTCACTGATACTTGGAATGCCGTTTAGTTAATTAAGTGCTGGTTTTTCGCTTAGAAGCGCTACCGTAGAATATTTTGTTAGATCACGAAAAGATCGAATTTACAAAACAATTAATTAATCAAGTAGTCCTAAAGAGAATTCTTGATGCCTTTCATAAACAAAGGCAATAACTATTTATCTTTGCATTTTGTATTATTTGGTTAAATGATATTTAATACGGAGAGCATCTTGAAAGATTCTTATAGCGCTGATAGTAGGATTTAATTAATTAATGAATTTTATTGAATCATGGGCGCCCTCAGAAATTTTTTCAGGATGGACAAAACATAGGCCTAATGGTCACGGTTACGCCACATAAATTTTTCCAGAATGGAGCAAAGCACGTTTTAGCACAATGGTCACGGTTAATATTTTAGCAAGGTTTTCAAATTTCAATTGTGAAATATTGGTAGGCTCTATTGACATTTTCCAGGGGCATCAAATGGCCCCTCTCGCCCATGTATTGAACTAATTACTCAAAGCAATACAATTGTCTAGGTAGCAATATTATATTTTAGAAAATACCAGAGATGGCGGTGGGTCATTCAGAACGACCCATGACTCATTGAATTCTTGACCTCTGACCCATTGATCCATTGATCCATTGCCATCTTCGGAACAGACCGTACGATAGCATCGACACGAGAAACTCTTGTCTGACTAAATAAGATCTTTGTGTCGTCAAATGCTAAGAAAATCTATCACACACACACACACACACACACACACACACACACGCACGCACACACACAAAACAGAGAATTTATGATCGCTGACTACCCCCACCCCCACCCACCCCCGCCCTGGTTAGTTCTATGGTATATGTCTAGCAAGAGCGAGAGTCTCATGATGTCATATTAACTTCTTTGAGACTAACTTTCTTATCACAGGACAAGTAGAAATCCCAAGTAAGGCAAGCAAAGTAAGACAAGTAAAATTAGTGAGACAAGTAAAAATCCCCCCCCCACTGGTCTGATTCGAAATCATTCTTCCACTCCCAGCCACCGATTGGTCTGACTGTGAAATACCACGCTGGATAGGAACAGTTTTGATGCGACTTTTTCTGGTAAAATTCGTCCTTTCGGTCCATTCCAATTATGTACGTTGCTGCGTGACCAAAAACTAAAGTCGTAATGGAATGTCGGAATGATTACAGCGGAAATGTCAGATACGTCGAATGTTTTGTTAGCAATAGTTGCTCCAAAGGATTGCAAATACACAAATCGTTTCTGCCTGCCTGCCTGCCTGTCTGTCTGCCTCTCTCTGTCTCTCTGGCTGTTTGCCTGCCTGGTTTCTGTCTGTCTGTTTGTCTGTCTGTCTGTCTGTCTCCATCTCTTAAAGTGACAAATGTATTAAGACTGGTATAATGATATTTGTAACGTTGGTTTTCGTTGGTTTCGCAGTCGTGTATTGATAATTCTGAAGAGATGATGAAACTTCTGATTTCGTTCGGAGCCAGCGTGAACGCCCGAGACAGCGAGCAGTGGTCCCCTCTGCACGCAGCCGCTACCTGCGGACAGGAAAACCTCTGCAGAATCCTCGTTCAACAGTAAGACCAATCAATCAATCAATCAACCAATCAATCAATCAATCAGATGCGCTATGTTCGACGAGATTTTAAATGCCAGAAATGTATCCAAACGAAGCTTTTCCATGGCGTCTGAACTCTTTAAAAAAAGCAAATTCAGTGAAACCGACATCATATAAGTGACCAATTCGTACAGCCGAGAGATGCCTGTGGCGTCAATTAAACGGTGTATTGACTGTTTCCCCAACTCCGCCGCTGGCGATGGCAAGCCTGGCACGAGAAAGGAGGAGTCGGACGCCCGTCGACGTCTTTTGACGAAGGCGTCTTCAATTAAAAAGGCTAATTTTCCGGAAATTAGTTCCGCGTATCGCGCATTTGCGCTTGCGTCCTTGGATTGTTTGTATCTATTACTAATTACGATAAATTAGATTATTAGATCTAATCGTGACTTCACAGCCGTCACTTCTTGTCTCTCTCTCTCTCTCTCTCTCTCTCTCTCTCTCTCTCTCTCTCTCTCTCTTCATCTACATCCTTCAGAATTCAAACACGCAATACTCTGCTAGCACCAGAATTGAACAAATTATCCGAATATTTCTGCACTTATGTGCTAAACTGAGTGCTAACAGCTATCAAAGCCCACGGTTATTAAGCTACTATTGTTATTACCTTCTATCCCCATGCCAGAAAATTATATGACTTTAAATTAGGTTTGGCAAGATTAGCTGAAGTTAGATTAAAGTGATTTTGTCTTTTAGGCCAGGGGCGAACCTACTGGGGTAAAGAGGCACGAGGGAAACAGAGGGCATGCGTCCCCAGATTTTCCTTATAATAATAATAATAATAATGTGATTTGTGGTTTAGATTATAGCCTGTGTGAAAACCACTGATTAACCATCTGCATTCAATAACCTAGTTTATCTAGATTTTGTCCATTTGTTTCAACTATCACTCCCACCTCGCCAAACTGGTCCACAACCCTTGCACTAAAAAAGTTTTCTTTCTTGGACCAACCCTCTGCTTAAACATTTTGCACTTGTGGCCTCTTGTGCTGCTATAGTGTGCCAATGTAAAGAATCGATCATATGGCGATGTTTCTATCAAATCCCCTCTTTCTCTTCTCCTTTCTAATGTTGTCAGTCCACAATATTGAAGTCTTTTTCGTAAAATTATGGCACCCATTGACCATCTTCGTTGCTCGTCTTTGCACTTTTTCTAAAAGTTGTATTCTTTTTCAAGAATGGATTCCAAGCATGAACACAGTATTCCAGATGAGGCCTTACTAATGACTTATAAAGTTTAATGATTATCTCTTTGTCACGACTCACAATTGTCCTTTTCACCATTCCCAACATTTGGTTTCCCTTTTTTGCTGCCTCCATGCATTGGAGGCAGCAACCATCATACCATCATAAGAGGATCTGTAGCGAAATATGTAATATATATAAATTGACTTTCTAATGAAAAGCACAGCAGAGGAACTGTCAAGAACACACGAATTCAGCGCATAAAATTCATGCATTGTTATTTAATGAGACTTGGTCTTTTAATAAGAACATTTGCAATCGAAAATGTGATCTAATGTACGTTTTGATAATTATGTTCTTTGCTGTTTTAAAGTCAAAATTGTTTTCGAAATGTGTGAAAATTGATAAGCCAGAGAGAGAGAGAGAGAGAGAGAGAGAGAGAGAGAGAGAGAGAGGAGAAGGAGGAAGTGTGCTTTAGTCTCTGACAGAAATTCACGGCATTTAGTCATTCATACATGCTTCCAGAATGGTATTTGAAAGCCAGGCCAGTATAGGGTGGGGTACGAGGAGGTGAGGAAAGGAATGGATGAGGAAATAAAATTTCATTTCTTTCACTGTGCTAACTGCGCTTGGTTAGATAAGTCAGTGACACTGTAAAACTTCCCCCTTGCTTTTTTTTACCAGCGGCGCCGATCTACTGTCGGTTAACGGCGACGGTAACATGCCGTACGACATCTGCGAGCACGAGACGACGCTCGACTACATCGAAGCTGAAATGGCCAAACGAGGTTTTACTATCCTGAAACTCCTCTAGTCCTCTTATTGGGGCCCGGGGCATTAATAAGACACGCTGCTGTAATAATCCCTAACCTAACCCTAGCTTAGACCCCCTCTTCGGCGCCCCCGTCCCCAGCGCCACTGGGCGGAATCCGGAATAGATGGGTCACACAGGGTCGTCATTTCATTGTTTTCCAGGGGGCAAGACTTTCGACTGCAAGGCAGGCAGTATTTTTTAAAATACCTATGCAGTATGCAAATTGGTTTGTCCAAAGTAGATGCTAAATACGATACTACATAGTACATACAAGTGATTGCAGTAAAATTATAAAAACAATTGAGAACTCAATGAATTTTAAAACACAAAAATTTGCGAAAATATTTTAATCTAAAAATCAGGGTGGGGCAAAGACCGCCCCTATGACATCCTTGGGATCAGGCACGGCGGAACGAATTTTCATCAGGGGGTGCAGATTTTCTCCAGATAAAAGCAGTAGCATCATTTCACACTTTTCTTTGGAGCAAGATAATTGTTTGCAAATTTTCGGCAAATTTTGGCAATTTTATGGCCAATTTTAACAATTTTTGGCTAATTTTAGCAAATTTTTGGCGATTTTTTGCACATTTTTTGCAAATGTTGGCAATTTTGGACCAATTTTAGCAAATTTTGGCAGTTTTTGGGCCAGTTTTAGCAAATTTTGGCACTTTTTTGACGAATTTTAACTGAAAAATTTTAGCTGAAAGGGGGTACAGAGGGAGTGCAGCCCATCTTCTTTCCAGGGGGTGCACTGCACCCCCTACATTTTCCAGGGGGTGCAGCTGCACCCCCTGCACCCCACTTGCGGCGGGCCTGCTTGGGATACATCGACATTTTCGAATTTAAAGTCTTAACAAGTCGTGACGAGCCAAAAAATTCGTCGTGTCAGACACGCTGACCACATCCACTCCCCTCGATCTCATAATACTACCTACCTACCCCCCCCCCCCCCCAACTACTCGGCGTTTTGTGCAAATCTGAAGACCGGTCCCAGCCCGAATAGAAGACCCATCCATCCGTGGCTGCACCAATAGCTGTAGTTGATGCTTGTGTTACGTTGTATAGGGCCTACATTGTAATGTATTACTTTTATTCGTTTACGCAATTCGGTCACTTTTATTTCAGCGATGCTTTTCAGTATCGAAGCGACGCACTGGAATTGACGCTTTGCTATTGTAATGACAATAAAGATAGCAATAACCTAGAATCTATCTATTGCTAATTTTTGTGTGCTTTACGGAATTAATTCTGGGAACCAACGGAAGCGCCAAATGATCATTTGAGGCCCTATACATACAGTATATATGTATATATATTGTATATATACAGCATCTGCTCAAACGTTCATTCTATACATGAAACCTTTATGTGTATTCCAGCCACGTCTGTACTCCAGATCGATTGTCCTCCGATGATTTTTATCTGTTCTGTTCCTTCTATAATTTTTATCGATCGCTTAACCGCTTAAAGATAGATTTCCTGGTCTGCCAAATGGGTAGGCCCTGTAGATACGAGAAAGAAGACGAGTCTGACCGCATGCCCAATGCACACAACAGTACACTAACCGATAGCTCTTATCAGCGGCGGCGCCAGGCATACACAAAGCAGGGCTTATAGGCCCTGGCTTCGACCCTGCCAGACGAACAGCGATAATAGGCTAAACATCCTAAACAATCTTTCCAATTGTAAGTATTATAAAAGTAATTCAAAGTGAAATGATCACTGTTCTTAAAGTGCCCACGAATGGTAAAAGAACAGATATGGTGGGGGAGGAGGGGGTGAAGCATATGTATTATGTAACCAGTGCTGAAGACGGAAGAGAAAAACTAACACTACCATTGACTGTAATGTAACTCAAGCATCTATGAAGCACGCAGAACTTTCCACCTTTACACAAGAATATATTATGTCACAGCGGGAGAAAATATCGGAAGAAGTTAATCAGTTTGAAACTATCACAACAAGACATTATTCATGCACAAGAAAACATAGGCCTGCCTCCCTTTGTTGGTAAGACTTTAGAGCAGTTAATTAAACAATCGGTTAACAAAAGAATGCGTTGTTATTATTGCGCGAGGTATTAGTTGCGTTTTTATCTACAATACTTAATCATTTTCTAAGCATTGATGCTGTAACAGCTTTAGCTGAGCGCTAAATAACTTATAATGATTTATCGTTAAAACTCTTATCCTATTTTAAATTTTATTCTAATTTATTAACCTTATCACTAGAAAAATTAGAAAGAGCCAAACGTCTGGGAAATGGAGCGAATTGATATATGTTCTGAAGGTTGTTTTCGGACTGCCGTATATTGTACTGTAGTACAGCAATAGTTAAATGATAAGATAACTACAGTCGGTAGAGTCTTAAGATAATTTCGCCCTTTCTCCCTGAACTCTTTAGTTTTACAATACACAGAACGCGGGGATATTTTTACCCCCTCCCCACAACACCACCCCAATTTGAGACCGACATACCTCCAAAAACAAGATTTTTCCCAACCCAAGCCTGAGATGCACCCCTAACACTCTCCAACACCCCCCCCCAATTTATTTGAGACCGACACCCTTTCCCCAAATTGATAATCCAAGAAATAACCCTGATAGAACGACAGAAGAACGACAGGGATAGAATCTATCATACTGTTACTACAGGATAGCATACTGTCTGCCAGATTGTCTACTGATACTGATACTGATGATGCAATTATTGCTATCACTAGTTACTACTGTGTGTGTGTTTCTAATTTTTGGCATAATAGGGCTTAATGTGCATCGCATGAAGAATAAATTGATGATTTAGGATTATTAATGCAACCAAGTGCATATGAGCTGTGTAATCATGCGATAAACCAAACATTTCTCTGGCCGGAGTGGCCCTGACAAAATATTTTAGGTCCTGCGACAGGCCCTTCATCAGTTAACAGCCTGGCGCCGCCACTGGCACTTATGCTGTGCAGTGTGCATGGGCGGTGCTTTGCAGAATTCTCCGTCTTCCGTGCAAATAATTCTCTTTTTTAGGCATCACGCAGGAAATTATTGACAAAACTCGTCTTGTTCCCGAAAAGGCGATGCTGGCCGATCTGAAGCGACTAGCTGAAGGCGGGCGAAGCGTTGAGTTTCGTGGCAGAAACGGAGAGGCTCCGGTTCGTATCCAACTATAGATAGATAGAGCGACGATTTTGCAGTCTTTTGATTTGGCCATCATGGCAGCCTTCAGAACTATAACTGAAAAATTATATAATAGACAAGCTGAAAAATAAGTAAGCTGAAAAATAAGCAAGCTAAAAATAAGTAAGTTCAAAAATAACTAAGCTCAAAAAATAAGAAGTTAGCTGAAAAATAACTAGGCTCAAAATGGACAAACTGAATAACTCCACAGATATTTGGTTAAGGATTTGCATAGATGATGTTTTCCGAATGTTTTTTTTTCAATAACATAATCTAGAATTTTTCATAAAAATAGAAATTTAATGTCGCAATAGGTTCTATTATCATCAAACCACCAAAGTCCTTCAGTATCTAAATCTAAATCATTAGCGTCAAGTGTAAGTTCTAGTAGATCAGTTTTAGACCTACTTCAGTCTTCTGCAAGTATTAGTCCCATTGTTGTTGTTGTTGCTGAAAAAGTTGTTTTTGATGTTGTTGTTGTTATTGCACTGAAAACCCTTGCAATTATTTAATGCTGATATTTAGCGTATGAATATAGGCCCTACATTAAGTTAGATCTCCTAGGCCGATCTGTGTCTCGTGGACGTGTAATAAATGCGCTTGATTCTGTCTAACTGTTGACGTTCTGTTCGAACGTTCCAGCTTCACGTGGCTGCTACCAACGGCTTTACCGAAGTGACGCAGTTCTTGCTGGACCACAAGGCTTCGGTCATGGTAACGGACGAGGATCTGTGGCAACCGATCCACTGTGCCGCCTACTGGTGTCAGGTCTGAAATCGTGCCGTCCTGTAGGCTACTCAAAAGCCTGAAATTTAACCAGTAAAGCGCCACCACAAGCCCCCAATATATAGAGTACATGCAGGGAAGGGTCCTGGAGCTACTACTGCCTAAGTGCACTTCTAGAGTTGCAGACGTTTACAGTGGCGAGTATCCTTGCAATAATGATTCAGCGTCCTAGGCCTATTTGTCACTGTGAAATGCCGTCTGCCTATATATTTCCCTCGAGAACCCGCTAAAGTTGTTTCCGTCGTTTAAGTAATGCCAGTATTCGGTAATCAAATTATTCAACCTGCGAAAATTGAAATCCTCCGGCAAAGCAATCTGAAAGCTTATGAGATAAACTCCCATTCGGCAGCGAAATTGAAATGAAATTGGGTCCTAGACAGAAGAAAGCAGTCGAAGCCAGGGACTGTTCTATAAGAAAATTTATCACTGCACTAAACTCAGAAAATTTGTGGACATCACCGCAAAAAACAAGCAAAAAAGGCCTTTAAGATTTATCACTGCACAAGGCACAGAAAATTGCATTTTACCACTGCATATTTTCATTTTATGACTGCACATTTTGTGTACTAGGCCCTATCATTGCACGTTAAAACAGGCTCTGGGCGAGGCCAGTTTCTTATTGGTTTGCATTTCATAATTTTCTCCCGCGCTCGACTCTCATTCTATGAATTTATAAAATATTAGGAGCCTAGTTAAAACTTGCTCGGATCTTTGAAATTTTCGGTAGATTCTCGTCATTAGGCCTAACTACTAAGCGTCTTTTCGTCAGTCAGTTCTTCTTCACTTGGTTTAGCTGCCTGTCGTAGAGCTTCTGCTTCGCTACGGAGCGAGCCTCGATGTTCGAACCAGGAACGGTGAAACTGCCATTGGTAAGTCCCGCTATCTGTTGAAAGCCCTCTTTATTTGCAAAAATAGTGATCGCTTCTCCTTTTTCCACTGCACTTCAAGTTCAGTGCAACGTACAGACCGTCGTTTGCAATCTTCGTTTTTTCTTGCGCCTCTTTCGATCCGTTCAAGACAAGTGAACTTCAATCGAACAGGTTTCGTCATAAAACGGCAGCATGGATATCTGCAGAGGGGCTTGGTATCCTATAATTAGATTTTGGTTCTTTCCGCTATTTGTGTTGTGGCTATTCGTGTAGGTCCTACCGCGTTTTAAGATATTTAGCTCTGATCGTTTTACAAAAATGACGGGGGAGATTGTGTTTGCCACCCAATTTTGTGCAAATGCAATCAGGGGCGGCGCTGGGTTTTGTTGACTGGGTGGGTCTACTGCACTTCAAGCCAGGACCCGCCGGCTGACAACCACAATCAACATTTTTCTGTATTTGAACGATTTGCTTGACCCACGGACACCCCTCGTTTTGCAATCTTCGCCGCCTCTTTCTTAACGCCTCTTTCTTGATAGCGTCATCCATCATCCAGCTAAATTACAACTCGTAACAAGACGACCTGCTTTTAGCCTGAGATATAGCAAATTCAAAAAATTGGAAACTTTCTTTTTTCTCTTTTACTTATGTTTCTTCAATCATCAGGCTAGAATTGAAAGATCTTTTGCCAAATGTCAACCGATTTTCAAACTTTTTGGTTTATTTTGTCGGTCTGGTTTCGTTAAAAAATTTTCGGGTGAAAGGGTGATATTTTAGGCCGTAAAGTGGACTCTACCCCAAATTTTTTTGTTTTGCAAAACGAAATAAACAATCTAAACAATGGTGCAAACCTCATCAGCATGGATATCTGCAGCAATCATTTCTGGAACGCTTTTCCAAAAAATATGTTATCCTATAATTAGATTTTAGTTTGGGTTGTACAGGTTTCCGCCGTGATTTGTGTTGTGGCTATTCGTGGGGAGAAGGAGAGGGGAAGGAGAACGGGTGTTTGGGGCCGAGGCCGGAATGGGTTGGGGTCGGGGCGAGGTCCTACCGGAGTTTTAAGATATTTATTTTCAAACAATTATACGGTTTTGATTAAACAATATTTGGTTGTCAATGACACACACACACAGACAGATTCGCCGGATTCGCCGGACATCGAGAATTATATAAAGATATATATATATATATATATATATATATATATATATAAAAGCTTGTATGGGATTAAAACACACAAAGATGCTGGCTAATGCAATTGTAGTATATATATATATATATATATATATATATATATATATATATATATATATGTATACTATATATGAATCTTAAGATGTCTGTGGCGATGCTGATACGAAAAGGCGGATTCTTGCGCTGAGAAAGGAGTTGGAGGGCAACGGCCGTGACTTCAAATCAAGACATCTGACAAGACAGCGCAGCTCTTCCACTCGCCGGTAATAATTAGAATCACGGTCTTCCTTCCCTCTATGGCGTATATAGCGTCAGTCGATAGCATGCACTTCCAATCCATCGTATATAAAGACCAGGGCATTCCGGAGGAGGAGAAAAACGGCGAGGAAGACGCGGTGCGGAAGACAGTGGCGCAGCCAGGATTTCCGAATGGGGGAGGGGGGCATCGACATTTTCTGCCCAAACTGTTGCGAGCAAAAAAAGGTTGCCGCCTCAAAACGCTTTGAAGCTTAATGCGTTCTCCTCAATCTGATCTTACTGCACTTACCCCTGTCACGTTTTTTTCACCGGTTTTGAACGAATATCACGACTGGCCCCTACCTGAATAGGGAGGCAATTACCCCCACCCCACCCCCACTGCCTACGCTAATGACAGAGGAAACCCCAGCTGGAAGAGATATCCTTTCAGTCCAGATTTGAAAGATTGTTGAATATAAGCTTCGAAATTTCGCGGGTAAGCTGATGCAGCAAAATTTGTCAGCAAATTTCTACGATTAAAGCAATTTTTCGCTTTAAGAAAATAAATATTCGACTGCATACTTAGACCTAATATTTTTGGGTGGTTAAAATTTCGTTTTCAAAAAGCGGCTCCGTGAAACGTTCGAGTATGAAGGAAAAGAAGGCGCTTTCGCTAAAGGAGCCAAGGGAAGAGGCGCGGTTCCTTCAAAAAGTTACGATAGAAAACGATGACGACGACGACGACGAAGAGGAAAACATCGCAAACGCTGGACAGGGAGACCTTTTCAATCAACTGCAATCAAAGGTTCGTTAGCTGAACAGCACCGCCGCTTATGGAATCTTAAAACCTAAGATCAGTTGTCAGGGGCGTACCTGGGGACGCCCACGGCAGAATCGATCAAAAAGTTAAATTAACAGATTAACAGATCTTTAATTAGACCTAACTGCATGACATTTTATTGACACAAGATCATAACTTTACAGTTGCACTTTTCTTGCTTCTACTGGTCTACGATGCAGTGTTTAATCTAGACTCCTGGACTCCGGGGGGGGGGGGAAATGACAAAGCCGGGGGGAACTGACAAAGCCGGGGGGATTTTGCTAGGGGGCTGCTGTTAGTCCATGTAGTATGCCAAAATTTCCGGGGGATTTGAATTTTCCGGGGGAAAGGGCAATTTTCCCCCCGGAATCGGCCTAGATTAAACACTGCTACGATGTGCTAAAAGTCGCTTTTCTCAGTCTCTACGCTGATCAGAGAGCAAGATGGCCAAGTTTTATGGCGCCCCCTTCAAGTGGCACCCAGATCATCTGTCCTGCCTACCATTCCCTAGGTACGCCAGTAACGCCATGGTCACTTGCCGTTATTTAGCGAAAGATCTTTTCATTCGACGTTCTAAAAGCAATGTATGTATCAATCAATCAATCAATTTATTTATCTCTCAAAATGTGATCGAATTAATGGGTCAAAAATTTTCCCGATTGAAACGCGATGCTTGCTTATTCTATTTCATGTAGCTCCTTTATTGGCGGCAATTTTATTTGACCATGGCGTTAGTACGTTACACAGTTCCGGTAAGCTATACTGCGGTAGGAAACCGAAGTTGAACCGTGGTTAGGATGAGATTTGAAACCGTGACCAACTAGCCAATGGCCATTTCCACTCTGCATTTTATCACTATTCTGTACCCTGTAAACTCAATGCTGCGTTTACCTTGCATAGAAATGACCTGTTAATATTTTTTTTATCTATCCGAACGAGAAATATGTTTCTTTGATGTTTATTTTAAAATCCTAGGAAATAATTGAGGTGAAACACTGCATTGATGCCTTGACCTGTTTTGCAGCGATGTCCATACAACGCTACTACTGGCGTAAATTTAGATGAAACATCGGGGGGGGCAACCCATATACCTCCCCATTTTCCCGTGGCAGCCTCTCAAAAAGTGGGGGTTCGAGCCTCAGGGCCGTTTTAAGGCACGTGTCTAGGGCCCCGCAATATGTAGGGACCCCGACGGGAAGGAAAATAAATGTCGTCACCGCTTTTTGGTGCTTGATTTTCTGATTTTCTCCTCAAAAGTTCTGACTAGAAAAAAAGGTTGTCACTAGTTCTAAAACTGCCAAGGGCCCCCAAAGTTCATAAAACTGCACTGTCGAGCCTATGTGCATAATAAAAGTTTGCTCCTATGAACATCGCAGTCGAATAAGCCAATTTATGTAGCGTAGCTGTGGGTAGCTTCAGTAGGTTTGATATGTACACATTCGAGTTGTTTCTCGTCAACATCTTCTTGTACTGTATCTGGTTTTATTGCGTTGCTCGAATTTGAGAGTTGTTTCGACAGCAATCGCTAGATGGCTTCAAAGATCGCCTAACGACTAGAAACGCCGTCAAACTGCAGAACAGAAGCACGCCAAGATCCGTCTCTCCTCTTCATTCCGAAATCCAGCTCGACGATTATCCGCAGCACAATAACGACGATACCGCGGACAAATATTTACTATCGCAGACTGAAAAATATGGCGACGAGAGAAGAGGAGAAGTAGGAGAAGGCGGAGGAGGAGGAGGATCTAGGAACGCCCTCGAAGCGGACTCTAACTCGCCGTACGACGCTGACGATGCGGTCAAACATTCGGACACCACCTCGCCTCTGATTCTGAAAGCAGACGATCGAGAATCGAGGAACGGAGTTAAGCGGTCTCTTGTCGCAGACGACATTTCGAACGGTCAGCCGCCAGACGGTGTTCTGGTCAGTCGCGGAAGATGCTGCAAAAACTGTTGCACGATCCTATGAACGAACGCACGAAACTAGTATTGAAGGTTTCTGACTTTCTTTATAGCTGCAACCAAAGGTTCATTGGTTCAAGCAGTGGCGTCGCCCGGGGGGTGGGGGTTGCGGGCCGCCATAAATACATATGCCAAGCGATTCCACTTGTACGTATGAGATGGCACGGGAGGATTCAGTTAGGTCCATGGTATATTTTTTGTTGGGGGAGGTGACCTCATGGCTTAACCGCATCTGGTAACCACCGACTCTAGTGACGCCTCTTAAAATCGGCGTTTGCCTGTCGTTCTCTAGCAAAAGGTTTAGAGGCAAAAGATAATTAAGTTATAATGTGATCGATATCTTCATGATTGAAAGGCTCTCTTTTTGACGGAACTCCTTTCAATGGCGTCAATAATTCGCACCACTTAGCGTTAGTACGCTAGCAATAGTCATTTCCTGCACGGACATCGGTCCATTTTAAAAAACCCAACCCATCATAATAAATACAGACCCAACCCAACCCACAAAAGCAATAGGATTACTTAGCCAAACCCACCGCATAATGCATTACAGTTTCTTTAACCAGTTATAGTATTAATTACTGTAATTAATTCAAGTATAAAATTAATCGATAAAATAATAAGTTCTTTGACACAGCGTCAGAGTTAATGACCTCTATGTAGTTGGCATAGGAAACTGCATGCAGTCAGTTGTTAGTTAAGAAGTGAGGCACGACTTCCCGTTGAATCGCATTGAATAGTCTATTATATAGCGCAATTGTAGAGACCATCAAATGAACAATGATAAAAATATTGCATTAAACAATCAGTGATAAAAGCATGACTTATTTTTTAGCCTACTCAACACACCACAAACACGGAAATTTCTGACTCAACTCAACCTATAGGCGGACCCAACCCATGTTCATGTCTAAGGCAGTTTGAGTGCTGTTGTAAGCAACTGAAGCTGGCCTGGAGCGGTGGCTAGGATGGGACTCGAAGTTCTCGAACCCACGACCCACTAGCCAATGACCATTGCCACTATGCATTTTATTTTACGGACAGACGTCATGAGATGGTAGGAACAGGTTAAAACTTTTAGAATGCCGCGACAAAGGGGACATTTTATGATTTTTATTTATGATATCATCGCTTGTCTATATCTGACATAAGCTGCAGATTATTATGTGAGATAATGTGATGTTGATTTTCTGCTTTCGCGGTGGACCAAATTGAATTTGAATATCTGCATGTGTTTGTATAGTATAAGACAACATCTCTGTTTCATTGAATGTTAGTGTATAAGTGTACATTGTTTAGAAATAGCCTTGAATTTCATGGACAATAATGTAGGCCTACACACGCAATAATAACTATTGTAATCAGAACCGTTTGCCAGAAATGTTCTAACCTGTGGCGTTTATCTTCTGCATCTCGAAATTCCTTCCAACTTT
The DNA here is from genome assembly GCA_018105865.1 of Metaphire vulgaris. Lineage (NCBI taxonomy): Eukaryota > Metazoa > Annelida > Clitellata > Crassiclitellata > Megascolecidae > Metaphire > Metaphire vulgaris. The sequence continues at coordinate 6,272,233 of CM030847.1, read as the reverse complement.
TAAACATAGTTAATCAGGCCTTTAAACTGTCATATATTTTTAAGACGCCGTCTCCAGCATTGTTAGCATTGCTACAGGCAAGTCTTACGTTTCTGTATTTTTAATCTCGCTTGGCTGCCTCAATTAATCTTGCAAAGATGTGGGAAAAAATTCACGCAGACATCGGAATTAAGTAAACATCTACTGATAGACCAATCCAGGGGCGTAGCGACGGGGGTATATCGGTATATATACCCCCCCCCCAAATCAATCTACTTTAAAGTTTTTATGTGATTTATTTGTGGCTATATATGTGGTTGTATATAGTTTATATAGTTTATATAGTTTATAGTTAAAGTTCATACCCCCCAAACATTTATACCCTCCCAAATAAAATTCCTGGCTACGCCCCTGGACCAATCGACAAAGGTCTAGGACTTATGCTTTAGGCATTATGATAATGGCGCCGTAGATTCATTTATTGGCTTAAATTGAACGACGGTTGTATGAAGCCACTGCCTAAAACGGCCCTTTGTCAGAAAGAATGCTCGATTTTTCGGGGTGGGATGGGAGGATTTAGTCTAATCCGACCCTCCAGGTGATGGCTGAATTTTGAATATACTTCTTTATTTCAGCTGTCCGAGTCCAAGAAAACTCGGAGGTGGGTGTAATACAGCCCCGTGGCTTTTTTAAAGTGACTACTTGACATTTACTTTCAATTAGAGTTTTCTATCGTCCAAGTTTTAATTCTAATACCAAAGGGGCCACTGGGCCAGCCGGTACTGTCAGAAACATCATGTTTCGTACATTGCACTCTCGTTGGACCATTGCGATTGGCATCGTTGACTCCTAAAATTATCCATAAAGAGAAGTCACCGAAAAACACGTCTCTCTGTGTAGGCCTATCATATTTTATCCGCCGAAACATAGTCTTATCCGTCTGGGTGCAGTTTGCCTCTTTATTTACTGAAGATTTCCTCAGCGTGTGGTTTTTCCGGCGGCAAGAGTAAAACAGGTTAAAGGAACGGCGTAAGAAACAGTGCGATATTTTCCTTTCCGTTCGTCTTCTTCTAAATGGAAAAAATCTCGGAATGGAAACGAGCACCGGATGCAAAGATTGCCAGCAGAATTTAAGGCACCTCCCTAACAGAATGCCATTACAAAAGAACGCTGTGGTCCTGTGGGGCCTAGATTATAGCATAGGCTCTGTCTGAAGTCAACAGATAATACAAAGTCTGCTTTGATTTTGTCAACATCTGCGTTCTCTGGAAACTGTAAAAGTCAGTTCATTATCGTTTGAACGCCTGAACACACAAATGATTTCACTGCACTGACAATAAATGACCTCTCTCTCTCCTCTCTCTCTCTCTCCTCTCTCTCTCTCTCTCTCTCTCTCTCTCTCTCTCTCATCTTTCTTTCTCTCCACCTCTCTCATCTTTCTCATTCTTTCTCTATAACCCTCTGTATCTCTCTGTCTCTCTCTCATCTTTCTCTAATCTTTCTCTCATCTTTCTTTCTTCTCTCTCTCTCTCTCTCTCTCTCTCTCTCTCTCTCTCTCCGTATGCAATGGCACTCGTGAGATCCGTCACTGCAAATGACGCGATTTCAATTAGATGAAGAGAACGAAGAGAATGATGCCTTCCCTGTAGATGAAGTCAACAGCTGCAATGATGACGATGGTGATGGCGACGACGACCACGACGACGATGATGATGATGATAACGACGTGAACGACGACACAATCATGCTGACGAGTAATGACGTGGAAAAGACTGCCCACGTGACAACCCGCGTGATCGCCCACGTGATCGCTCACGGAACCGAATGCGAATTGAATTAATGGAGATTATCCTTTAGCTAGAAGCGATTTACTTCTGTATAATCCATGGGCGTAGACTAATAAGGGACGAAGGGACTTTCGACCCCACCTTCCCCACCCAAAGAGTGAGGAGTTAGTTGCCAAGACTTTGACGTCCGAAACAATAATTATAAGCAATAAATGACTTTTCAATCTACAGTATAGAAGACGTTTTTCGTTATTCAAATGAATCTTCGTCAGGCGAGCTTTGCACGTCAAAATTAGAAAATAATTCTTATTTAATCTGACGCCGTTTTGTAAGTTCTCAAAGAGAGTCCGTTATTGAAAACGCCTAAACTGCCCTACTTAAACATTAAGCAGCTACAGCCGATGTACTGCTTCCTATAAAGCATTACACGAATTCACTGGATTTTACTTACTTGCATACTTACGGTATCAGCTGGTTTCTGAAGTTAATTCATTTTGAGAAATTATTGTCTTGGTTTTATTTATAAAAAGAAAAACCCAACCCACAAAAAGCGCTCGCAAATTTTCGTTCGTTTGTTGAATTTAACAGTAAATTCCAACGGTCTTCTTAACGATCGGTCACACAGGCTTACTTAGCCTCCTAGACCACTTTAAATCACATTATTATTATTATTATTATTATTATTATTATTATTATTATTATTATTATTATTATCATCATCATCATCATCATCATCACAATTATTATTATTAGTATTATTATTATTATTATTATTATTATTATTATTATTATTATTATTATTATTATTATTATTCAAATGCCTTGAATGAACAACTAATTCATCATCGTGTAATCATCCTTTTTTCTAAATGTCAAGACAGAGTCGTGACGCAAGTGATAACAGCGAATGTCCTGCTGTCGAAAGAGAGAACGTGGCATGCATGATGGCGTGACAAACTCTGACGTCAACGGGAGACCGCGTGACGCCATTAACTGCCGCGTTCCGTGCAATAGCTCTATGCTGTTCATGCAATTTTCCTTTGTATTTTTGCGATACATCATTCGCGCTGAGGCAGTCGTACATAGAGACGTCCATAGAGACATACAGTAAGGACGTCCATAGTGACATAGAGACGCCCGTAGAGACATAAAGACGTCCATAGAGACATCCATAGAGACACACAGACTCCCGTAGAGCTTTATGAAGTCTTATTCAACTTCAAGCGTCTTCCTCCGTCTTCTGCTTCTGAGCCATCGATATCAATTTCGTTCTCTGCGTCACTCCCTGCTCCGGCGTCTAGAGTGACAGATCTCTAACAATCAAGGATCATAATTTTAATGCGCCTTTTTGCCGTCACGTGATCACGGCGAGCTGGCGATTCGAAACCTCGAAGCGAAAACCGCCGGCCGGCACTTCCGGTTCCAAAGCGAATCCGGTCGGCAACAGAGAGCGCCATCTGGCGAACGGACGGCGACGTTGTTTGGCGAATGGATGACGGGCATTCCTCACAGAAAGAGCGTCACGTGACGGATGACAAGGACAGACCGTCGGCGACCGCAGGGTGTCGCCTTCTATTGACGACGTGGCTTTGAACTTCTCGCAACTGTTGGTGGGGTCGTGGGGGTGTGCGAGGGATGGGGATGGGGGATGTGGTTGGGGAGCTCCAGAGTGCGGAGGCGGACAGGAAGTACGTGACGTCGGACCAACAGATGGAGAGGCAAGCAGTCAAGGCGGTGGAGGGTTATGAGGAGGAGGAAGACGAGGAGGAGGAGGAGGAGGAGAAACCACAAAATATACAGATTGAGTATTTAGATTTGAGAGACACACAGACAGGGAGACAGAGACAGACAGGCAGACAGACAGAGAGGGCGTAATTGAACTGAAAGACCTCCTCTTATATATAAATCTTGGCGGGCAGACATACAGTTGGGCGTACAGAGACACGGTCAAACGAAGATCCAAACGGATGTGTTACGGCGTCGAAGACTTCGTTTCAACGAAAAGAGTTTTCATGGAATCGATTCCGTCGACGACGAATTGCAAATGGCGGCGAAAATGACCGACGACCGAGTTTACTCTGACAAACACCGATGCCTTTGACGACCATGCAATGGCAATTTCGAGTCAACTTAATCATCATCATCATCATCATCATCATCATCATCATCATCATCATCATCATCATCATCATCATCATCATCATCATCATCATCATCATCATCATCATCATCATCTTCTTCTTCTTCTTCTTCTTCTTCTTCTTCTTCTTCTTCTTCTTTGGGCGTTGTGTATTGCTACATTAGCTAACATTGATTTCCACTTTCTTCGATTTTGACATTCTCATATTAATTCCATGCTGTTCTTTACTCCACTATGAATTCCTTCTCGTAGGCAGTCTCTAAAGGTGTTCGGCGGCATAGTCAGGATTGTCTGAAGGGGGGTTACCAGTGGCGTAACCAGACTCAAATTGTAACCCGGGCAGCTGACCAAGGGGCTGTCCGTAAATTACGCAAACAATTTTTTGGCGAATTTTGACCCCCCTCCTTGTCAACACCTGCCAAACTTTTCAAACCCTCCCCATTTTTGCGTAATTTATGGACAGCCCACCTCAACAATTTTTTTTACAAAATTAACACGGGGAACTTAACAATAGGCATCAATCGGTCAGTTAACTTGGAGGAAGTTCAAGTTTCACATATGCAGGTCATAAGGACTACAAAGCGACATAAAACATAGCTAAAATAAACTTTGGAATTGTCAAAATCAAATAACGAGAAGTGTACAAGTATAACCAATTAAGCATCCAGTTATATTTAATTATAAATGACTCTGAGCTAGTGATCATTGTTTAATCATAATAATAATAGATAAAGATGACTTTAACTAATTGCGATAAACGATACTACCCTGAAGTCAAAGCAATACGAGAAATCATGTCTTTTAAAAAATCAGACTAAACGCGAGATTGTGAGTAAAACAATAAATTCATTCTTGCGAACTTGTAATAAACCGTGTAAACCTCCACTCGTAAAGCACAACCGCTTGCTCCGATGGCATTGTACATTATACGCCCTTGATTTTGGCCTTTGCTATGTTACGGCACTATATAAATTGTCATCAACAATAACAATAAAGGAATTTTAGCAGGGAAACGGGTCAAGAATGTCAAATCCCAAAGCAGCTGCCATTTTGCTTCTGAGCATTCCGAACACATTCGTAGCACGAACAGGTCAAAGAGGCTTCAGATGTCCCTGCTTCGGCTATATCTGCTGTCCCTGCAATCACCAACTCATAAATCTTCAGCATCTGCGACGCCCGTACGTCGTACGCCCCAATTATCCCTTTAGATAGAGTTTCAGAGTCAAATTCAGTAGAGGAAGATGCAGAGGGAAGAAATCGTCCATTCGGACAGGCGATTACCACCGTAACTGAAATTCGATATAGGCCTATCACGTAGATACATAGACCAGCCATGCACAATGGGTGCAGTAATTACTACACTTCTAGCCGATGCATGTGAAACACATTTCGAAGAGACTGCAGTTGACTATTAACATAATATTGTAATGGCAGTGCAAAATTAAGCAAAACCAAAAATTAAAGGCAAAATTTTTAATTTTGTCAACCCGCAATTTTTTCAACCCGGGCAGAAAAGCAAAGTAACCCGGGCATTGCCCGTAATTGCCCGGGCGTGGCTACGCCGCTGGGGGTTACGAACGACATTGTTTGGTGTACAGTTTTAAACGTTCAATTATTTGAATAAAAATTATACACGGAAGTCTGGAGTACTAATTCATTCACTTACAGAATTGGTCAGAAAAGAAAGGAAGACATCAATTGAACTGACTTCCGGTTTAGCTCCGATCTAACGAATAGATCATATAGCGCCATCTGTAGCTATTAAAGCACACTCGGCACAGAATAATAATATGCAATAAAATAAAATTTTGGCCAGCCAACCAAGGGGGTTTTATCCCCTAAATCCCCGTTGGCTACGCCACTGTAGGTGTTTCTCCGTCTTCCTCTAGCTCTTTGCCCCTCCACTTTTCCACTTACTGCCAAGTTTTCCAGGTCTTGGATATAATGTCACCGCACCTCCTTCAAGGAACGACGAGGTAAATAATGTGTTTTATAAGGATGGGATGGGGAGGGTAAATCCACGCCACCCCCCTCCCCAAACACCATCTGGATTGACTGCATGTCTGCATCACCGTAAAACGTCTTCTGTGGTGCTGCGACGGCGGCGTCTAAAGCTCCAGATGCTAGAGTGGCACTCTGCTCTGTTGATCCTGACTGAGACGTGGAAAAGAAGTTGGAAAAACGCACCAATCAAAGACTGAAATAACGAACTAGGCCCTACAGTATACTGCGATCGCTAAATATAGATCCGAGCTCTGCCATTTTGGCTCGCGTGCAACAAGTTCCAGGAATCTAGAACCTTCCGCGCACCAAAAAACCCGACAAAATTTCGCGTGGAAAAAAGATCTTTTTGAAGCATTTGTCGCTTTAGTTAATCGAATGTACGGCTAGCTTTCTAATTAATTTTATGATTGCATTGGCGCCGTCGAGTAAAGAGAAGTGCACTGTTCTTATGGACCGCAAGTACCTCAGCTCATACAGTAACTGTCTGGAGATTGTTGCCATGACGGACAGTTCGAGAATGATCCTGCGTGCAGTTCGGAGTGAGTTCAAAAGCCTCAAGCGGTTCTCTTCAGCAAGACCTGTGCATTTCTTGCGTCGCCGAAACATAAAATGCAGAAGCGACGTTCAAATGTCACTGCAGGGAAAACGTAGTGAACAGATTTCCGAAAACTACCGAAGATGCAGCTGAGGCCTGGATGAATTCGAGCGTCCCTGATGATGTCACTGTCACTGATGATGTCACTGATGATGTCACTGACAACCGGCGACCTTGACACCAATCTACTGCCAGCTCCGATTGACGAACTGCATTTCATAAATAGGTATTTCATTCGGCGCTTTTTCACTGGCATTTTCAGCTTCATCATGGGAGAGAATTGACTCTCTCTCTCTCTTTCTCTCTCTCTCTCAGTTTCTCTCTCTCTCTTTCAGTCTCTTTCTCTCTCTCAGTTTCTCTCTCTCTTTCAGTTTCTCTCAGTGTCTCTCAGTCTCTCTCCCTATGTCTCTGTTTCGCTGTTTCGCTGTCTCTCTCTGTCTCTCTGTCTCTGTCTCTGTCTCTGTCTCTGTCTCTGTCTCTGTCTCTGTCTCTGTCTCTGTCTGTCTCTCTCTCTCTCTCTCTCTCTCTCTCTCTCTCTGTGGCTCTGTCTGTATATATATATATATATATATATGTGTGTGTGTGTGTGTGTGTGTGTGTGTGTGTGTGTGTGTGTGTGTGGTGCAGAATGGTAATAGAATGATGTCTGAGCATATTACAGCTGGGTTAATATTGTCTATCGGTCAGTTTTTTTAATTCAATTTCTACGTCGAGTCGATCTCTGGAACGCATTCAATCGACAACAATCGATGCGTTAAAGCGTGCGCCAGCAGCAGCAGCAGCAGCAGCAAAACGCTCCGCTCTGCCTAAGAGATCATATATATATATATATATATATATATATATATATATATATATATATATATCCGCTTATTAATGGGACACAATTGTATACAGTCAGCCCATACAGTATCTATGGTCCACGAGAATGTATACAGTTGCCTGTTGCCATTTTGACTGCATCTACATACGCCCTGTGTGTTAAAACTGTATTGCTAATGCAATAATTTGTTTTAACTGATTCCTCTGTGTTTAGTATTGTTTAAGTACAGACGTGCACCTATATACAGTAATTAAAAAAATAGTATGTATATATATCGCCTACTATATAGAGCAATAATGTATAGGCTTCTGCAGGTCTATATATTGCATACAGTAGCTTGCGTTTATCCGTCAAGTCAAAAATGACGGAGGAGCTTGGCTTCTTCCTATACCGCGATTTGTCTTTGATTGGAACCGTGGCTTTCCGAGCGGTCTGACGTCTGCCGGGTTTCTAGCTTGTTGTGTGTATGTGAGTGGAAGATGGCGCTGAATCGTAGAGACCCAGACTACCTGAGCACCAGCGCACAATTTCAGGTGGAAACTCTCCAAATGGGTGGATGAATGGGTGGGTGGGTGGGTGGATGGATAGATGGATGCACCGACGGATCTCTGTAGTGCCACGGAAGTGCAGAGATCCAATAAATCGATCATCATCACATCAGCGGATAATCATGCATGGCATACGATATATAGACTCCGAACATATTATCTCTTCGTTTACTATAAGCGGAGTGCGTTCTCAACACGGTGATGACGTCTTACGATCTGCGATCAACGCGTTTTCGTAATTTCTAATAAAAACAAATGCCTTCTCAGTTTTTTCTCCTACGCACGTCCAGTGGCGGCTCCAGGATTTGGCAAGGGGGTTGGGGTGGCAACTTCTAAGCATGGGGCCAACGATTTTTCATAAATGACTAATCTAGTTGCTTAGAACGAGTACACTAAAGGATGGTGGCTAGTAGGGGGAGGCAAGCACTCGACAAGGGCACGGGGCCCCCGCGCATCCTTGTGGAACCCCGCCTCTGCGCTGATCCGACCTCCAGAAATTCAAAAGAAATTCCGGCCGACAGCGTCTCACAGTCATGCTGTCTCTCTCTCTCGATTCGAACCGAACCGACAGTTATTAATTGCATCGAACGGACGACGATAGAGTGCAACATAAAAAGATCCGTTTGTTACTCATTGCATCAAATTCATCACACAATGTGTTTCACACGCAAAGGAAACGAACGCCTCGAGGCAAAGGAAATTCTCCGAATAACAAGCGACGTGGGCGCTCGGCCGCTAGCTCTCAGCGGTAAACATACATCCAACCGACTCTGTATAAGACATTTTTAACTTTCATAGAGTTCCCTCGCACCGCCACTATCACCACCACCGCCACTCCTTTCACTTTATAATTACCTCTCCATTCCTTTCTCAGCACCGGCGGGGGTTCTCTTTGAAGGTCTGGCGATCTGACAGACTGATTACTAGTTATATTTTTTTATAGAATTCAATTATCTTTTCTGCCTGTCTTCTGTGTCCTCCCACCCGCAGTCATCTCTCGGTATAAACTACGCACGCACACGCACACACACACACGTTGTGTATAGTTTGTTTTTCTGCTCCTTATCGCGCGGCTCTGCTTTTTGCCGATTTCCGCTTCCTGTTGCCGCCTTTTTCATCGATTTCTGCGATATCGTCTGCGTTGACGACGGCGTTCAATTCTTATTGACGTTTTGCCCTCGGTGTAAGCGCAAGAACTCACGCACACCCGTCTGCCCACGAGTACGTTAGGCTGTCTGTTGATACGAGCGGCCGTCTGCCCATCGCTTAACGTTTTCCTTCCTCTCCGGGAATTTCTGCCTTATCAAACGAACACCAGATGCCAGGAAGCAAAGAGGAGATCTGCCGTAGCCTTCAAACTCTTGCGCCATCCTGGCCTCTCTTGGTAATATTCAGCGGATCCGCCAGCACTCCTCGGTCGGTCGGGGGGGGAGGGGCAGAGTAAATAAACACTCGACCAAAAGACAGAAATCAGGAAGAGGAAGGAGGAAAGGAGGAAAGAGATTCGAGATCGATGGCGTTGATAGCACGTTTAATAATAAGAGTTCCTTCGAGTCTTTGTATTTCTGTTGACGTACAGCAACAAAGCTGCGTCTGGCTCGCTTGGCGGAGAGACGTGCGTCTCAGTTCTGGCTGGGGCTGGACCAGAGCCTAAATATAGTCGGCTTTGGCTGGATGCTCGGTCCTGGGCCAGCCCTGCCGCCGCCTTGCCCCCGCAGCCGTCTGTCCGCGTGGGCCGATGCGTGCGTTTGAACCTTCCATAGTTCACTTCATTGTTCGAAGCTCGCGTTTCTCATCCAACAGTTTCACGGCTGTGATCAAAACATCGCGTCGGAGAATAGATCGGATTTCTGAATTATTTAGAATCCTGCGAGGCAGTTCGTTATTGGATTTGTTCAGAGTTTAATATCGAAACGTCGCCGTTGGGTGTGTTAAAAAAATCAACTCACCACTATTAACGGATAGACGCTGTTTGGATTCGGATGTTTCGTTGGTTGTCTCGCATACCTGAGGAGTGTTCTTAACGGCTGTTTTGCAGAATTTCGGATGATTTAATATGGCTGCTATCGACGAGGCGGTAATCAAGGAGGCGATAAAAAGAGACATCGACGGTCTACCGCTGAAGGACAATCAGAGGGTCGATCTCAAGACCATCCTCGGCCACAGCCCCCCGGTCGACGACGACGATACGGAGGCGGAAGGATCCGGACAACGGTCGCTTCGCCTGGAAGACTTCACCATCGAAGAAAACAACGTGGATGACGACGACGACGACGGTATCGATGAAGACGCCAATAACTGTCTTGCGCTGCGACAGAGGCGGTCCTCTCTGCGCACCCAGCAGCAGCAGCAGAGCGGCGACCGGCCGCCGGACAGCCCCACCGGCGAACGCAAGGGCGTCCGGTTCGCCGACTCCCTGGGGCTCGGCCTCGCGGCCATCCGCGACGTCGGCGACGACGACGAGCCGCCGGAGATTCCGCACTCCGCCCTCAACGCCCTGCGGATTCGCCGGCGACGGGGCCAGGCCCAGCGCGGCAAGGTCATGGTCCTCGTCCCGGCCTTCGAAACGCCCGACGCGGCGGCGGCGACCGACCAGGGGTTCCTCGACCGCGTCGCCGCCCGTAACGTCCTCCTCGAGAGCTGCTTCGTCTGCAGCCGGGAGCTGACGGTCTCCGGGGTCGTACGGGTCAAGAACTTCGCCTACGAGAAGACCGTCGTCGTCCGGTACACGACCGACGGCTGGTCGACCCATCGGGACGTCCCGGCCAACTACGTTCCGAACTCGAACGACGGACGGACGGACCGCTTCGTCTTCATCGTTCATCTTCCGGAGGGATTCGGCGCCGAAGAGGAGGAGGAGGAGGCGGCGGAGGAGAAGGAGGACGCGCCCTCCGCCGACTCCGGTAGCGTCGGGAGGAGTCTTCAGTTGGCCGTCGCTCTCCACGCCGGCGGCGACACGTTCTGGGACAACAACGACGGCGACAATTACGTCATCGATTGCGTCATGCGCAACCGCGAACCGTCGATTTCCGGCGAGTCTGCGAAGACGACGACGACGACGTCCGACGCCGTTGGCCAGTGACGTCATCGACGGCCGATGACGTCACAGATGCGTTTGAAAAACTTTTAGGTTCGTTTCTGTAAAATGCTGAACCGATCGCTTCGAATATCACGACACGGATGCAGAGCGTATGGTCATCCGTTCTATAATGGACATGGCCATGGGTTGGGTCAACCCGTGGGTTTGGTTGGGGTGGGTCAGAAATGTTCGCGTTTATGATGTGTTGGGTTGGGTTGAGTTGGGTTGGGTAAGAAAATAAGTCATGGTTTAAGAAATTGTAATGTATTACGGTGGGTTGGGTCAAGTAACCCCATTGCTTTCGTGGGTTGGATTGGGTCTGAATCATGATGGGTTGAGTGGACCCATCTCCATGTCTGCGTTCTGAGTCTTGTTAATATCCGTATACAAAGAGCTATGTTGCTAATTTGCAGAAGTCCTTGATGCGTATAATCCACCGTAGTGTAACTAAGCAGCAGGGTTATTCAACAACAGTAATATTTACTCGGGGGGGGCACAGTGTTGAAAATGGGGATCATAGCGGATCAGAGGTCGAAGTCCCAGTCTGGAAAGATCATTATTACAATTCAATTGAATATATTGAAGACACATTCATTTGGTAACTTTAATAAACGGTAAAATGTATACCTTTGGTCATCTATGCCTCGACGCAGTCTACGGTATCATAGGCGAAACATTCTTGTAAACTTGTAAAGTTAGGCCTAACAGTAATCGATGGAAAGATTAACAACGGAAAAAGATAAACGGAAAAGTTTCGTGTCTAGCTATTGCCGCTAATGAGCTGTCAGAAAGCAACTATGATGATGATGATGAAACATGTCTGATTGGAATTTTCGCGTTATTAAATAATTAATTAAGCGCTCAGCAGTTCACTATTTTGGGAATGACCCGCGGGCCACTTCGTAGGCTCCGCAGGCCACTTTTGGCCCGCGGGCCCCCAGTTGAAGAGCCCATCGGGAGGCCTGTAAGACGGGAAGCCAAAGTTCGGCTAAAAACTTGTAATCGCCGCATAGTACCTTGGGATTGCGTCAGTCGCTTGGTGCGTAAAATCGTTGCTATTTGTGATATACTGTACTGTTCGTGAGAAATGTTTTGTGACAACCCCGTTAGGTGGTTTGGCCATTTAACTTTCGAGTTTGTGAGTTGGACTCCCCGGTGCACTGGCTACGCCATTGCTCTCGGGCTGTTTACTGCTGGTTCGATCGAAAAGAAAGAAAATAGTCGCAAAATATTCAGTGCTTAGGAGTCAGGACGGCTTACGCTGTGGTGAATAATGTTGTTCAGGGGTGTCAAAACCTTGGCCCGCGGGCCAAACTTGGCCCGCGAGCTCATTTTTTTTGGCCCGCGAAAATATTTAGGATTTAAAAATTTTCCTAAAAGTTTATGCGTGAAATTGGTTTGATGTAAAATCTTGTTTGGTTTGAGAAATTGGTTTAATGTAGAATCTTTTTGGGTTTTAAAAATTGTTTTTATGTGGAATAGTAGATCCTGTGTTTTGCTGGCGTGACAAATGGAATAGCATAAATCTTTTTTGTTTTGAGTTTCGTTGGTGATGTTGACTGAACCAGCATATCGACACGCTACATCAACAGCGGGAGAGTACTACCGTTATATACTCGCCTAGCATACTTGCATTAATTAGTAAAACCCTCAGCAAATTTTCGAGAGGCTTTGGCTGCAGATTTAAAGCCAGTCATTTCTAAACCAGTGAAAAATAAACAATGTCACGTCTCATCAGCTTCCACATCTATATCGACCGTCATCTAACTTTATATGTTTTCAATTTGATCTTCAGTTCTTCGCCAATTAACAGATTTTGAAATTTAACTGTTTTTGTTAGACGACTAGAATACGGTTTGTCATAGTTACAACAATAGGTTGTAATCAATGTAAATAATGTAATGATTGAATGACCTTTCATGTTTTCGTCATTTTACTTTTTAGATTTTTCGATAGCTGTAGTTGAGAATTTGGAATATAATATTGGCAAGCCTTTTTGCATTTGGGCCCATGAGGACATGGAAGACATGTCATTTGGCCCGCCGCCCAAAAAAAGTCTTGACACCCCTGTATTAAATTTAAAGCATAAATTAGCCGCAATGAACTATGTACACTGCGTGCCCCGGCAAAAATCCTGAATAAAATTTCAAACATTTAATTTTGGGCACCAATTTGGTCTAAAGTGATCAGAATGTTTGATTAGGCGCCGTTAGTCTTTTTCGTGAACGCTTTCGTATGCCTAATCCACTCTTAATTCGCACACCAGGCTGAAATCTATTCAGTATGCATAGGCCTAGAACATAATTTCCTTTTTTACTAAATTGACCCTGATGGTCGGTGATATAGGTTTTTGTATATTTGGCGCTGAACTGCTAAAGTCGAATATATCCGCGAATTATTTTTAGACGGAAGCGCTTATATCAGCGACATTTTTCAGAGGCGTAGCGACGGGAGGGGGTATATCGGTATATAAACCTCCCCTATCACATTATATTCCCAAATCAAATTCCTGGCTACGCCTCTGCTATTTTTCGCCTTTTTATGGATAAATAAAAGAAATATACTCGTATTTATACATGATTTTGTGGTGAAATGTTGAAAATGCTGATTTTAATTTGCAAATCACTTGACTATTTATTGTTCTGCCTATGAGACTTGTCGAACCAGAATGTGTTTTAAAATGTACTGAATATTAAAGATAGAAATGCGGTTTCAATTTAGTTCCTTTTCAATGCAGTTTCCTGTTATAGTCTGAAAGGTTTACTTTGGGATTAATGAAGGAAGACAGGTTTTCGATTGCCAACTGTGCCACTTCTATAATTACACGATTTCCTGACCATAGATAAGCAGTGTTTATTCTAGCCACCTAGACAATGAGGGGGCTAAAATTTTGGGGGGAACAGACATTGGGGAGGTCATACTACTTGCCAAAATGTCAAAAAATTGGGGAAATTTCAAACTGGGGTATTCCCCCAGAGAAGGCCTAGAATCAGAGACACTGATAGATAAGTTATCCAGATGATTGTTGCCCCAGAATAAAACACAAAATTATGAAAAGATTCGTGCTATTCGAGAATTTAGTTGCCACCATCAAGGCGGTGTATAAGTTTACGCCTGCATCACAGCGTGGCCTATGGTACAAATTTCGGCTGCACTGTCTGCCTTCAGGTGTATAATTAAGCGACATATGTTTTGGTCTTTTAGGGGCCCATTTGTACCACGTATGACAAAGACCCTAGAGCCGCAATTTACGCAAAGCCTTAGCAAATAGTCTAGACCAGGAACCAACCGCAGACATGGGCATGTCGGGTCTACCCACGGGCTAGGTTGGGTCAAGTAACCCTATAGTTTTCGTTGGTTGGGTTGGGTCTGAATCACGATGGGCTGGGTTTTATAAAATGGGTTCATGTTCATGTCTTGAGGCATCGGCAATTAACATACGATTTTTAGTGGTGTACGGCAAATACCCAAAAATTAACTACTTTGGCGGCAAAGACGCTAGACCAACTATTGTATTGATAGTGTAAGAACCCATGCACCTTCCAGACGCTAAATACATGTAAAAGAATGTTGTAGAAATGTTTATGATATCAGATTCTGGTCTAGACGACTTTGTAATGTTTATTCATGAACTGAGAAGTCGTTGCTCTTCAATGTGTTTGCGTTTGTTGATTCGATGATTTGAATCATAGACTACTAAATCATTTAGTAGAGTCCATGTTTGAATAGTGCATAGTTTTTATGCCTAAACTCTAAAGCAACGGCGGCGGCAGCGCCAAAAGGTCGTCTACAGACCGTAACAGACGCATTAATTACGTTCAATTGTCAGTGAGACTTTCCGAGATGTTTGAATTTTGAATTGGAAGTAACTGTTGTTCCCGATTTGCTCAAACTGATTTGTGTTAAAGGCAAACCTATGAGATTATCAAGCTATGAATATTCTTATTTTATGGCAGTATTTTGCTATGCTATTAGGCATAACACGCATGGAAAGAACTAAAGACATTAAGATGCTCAACAAAGCAGGAATGGGAAGGCAATGTGAAAGAGGGAAATCTTAAATGCATATAGCACGACAGTCCTAAATCCTAGGGACCGTGAAAGAACAGAGACACTTGATTTCAACAATACCCGTTGTTAAAAAAAGAAACACGGGACACACACACACACACACACACACACACACACACACACACACACACACACACACACACACACACACACACACACACACACATATATATATATATATTATGGTGATGAGTTGAAGAACGAATATTAATTTCCACCGTCATAAATTAGTTCTAGAATAACGAAATAGACACGAGTTACGCAGAGCAAGAGTTATGCGGTGGATCTGTAACACGCGGTCTAGGTCTCTCTCTCTCTCTCTCTCTCTCTCTCTCTCTCTCTCTCTCTCTCTCTCTCTCTCTCTCTCTCTCTCTCTCTAGGTCACAGTGGTTCCCAAACTGTGGTCCGCGGACCGAAGGGATTTCATAGAGGATATGACAGACATTGTAATAAAAATTGTCATTCTGTGAAGTCCTAAATAATTCTGTCGACTAATTGAAGCTATACTATCACTGCCTATCAGTGGCGTAGCCAAGGGGGGTTGGGGGTAAAACCCCTTGGCTGCCGACGAAAAATTTTTTAAAATGTTTATTTTCGGACCTGGTTTTGGGAGTCAACCCCCTTGTGGGTTAAAGATATAAGGTGACGACCTTTTTTGCTTGTCAGCATCTACAAAGGAAAAAATACAAGAGGAAAAAAGAAAGGAAGAAGAGGATGGCCTGTTTTTGATTTTTCGAAGTTGGTTATGATCAAGACCAAAATCCCCCCTTCCAGAAATCCTGGCTACGCCACTTTATACTATAGGTCCATAGTGTTTAGTGACTATTCGACTGACGGAACAACATGCATGTGTCTGCAACCCGCACCTGGATAAGTTATCTCACGCCGACGACGTTAGCATTGCAATCGAACTGCGCGTCAAAAAACATAACAGACCGCTTCTTATTCAGACTGAATCGAGCGTCGAGTTTCTAGTGTGGGTTCAAATGGAGATACAGGTGTGCATGCTTTGAACTATACTGTAATGCGCTTCTGTAGAGAAGTTTCCACGATAAATACGAACGAGCGTGTCAGATGTATGCGAGTCTAGGATTTGGCAAGTGGGGGGGCGTTGGGATGGCAACTTCTAATCATGGGGTGGCCAACCATTTGTTGTTTAATGTATGTAGCATTAAGTATAGGGTCCCAACAGAGGGCCACTGGGGGGCAGGGACTCAATAGGGGCACGGGCCCCTCCCTCCTGGCCTCCCCGGTGGAGCCGCCACTGAGCTTACTTACAAAACACGGCATGTTGAAGTAAGGGGAATTTTTCTCTTTTGAAGGAATTCTCGGTTGCACCACTGGACCTAGGCTCTTTCGGAGGTCATTTTAAAATTTTAGGTCCCTCAGATCCCTGACTATTAGGCCAAATATGGTGGACAGTTCGGGCAAACAAAATCAGACATGCACTATAGATAGTAATAATTATAACTTTATATTGTTAATGTCACTTATAAGGATATTAACTTACTATAACAAAGTATTACATAAATTAATTTTAATTTATATAGGCCGCATATTTTGAGGTCCTTTTAAAGCAGGTTTAGTCGTTTTGCATTACACTGCGCCCTTTCATTCGGCTAATGGGACAAGGCGAGGCGCTATTCAAGTGAGGCGTTAATTCATTTATCCCGTAATTTTTACGGGTTGCAACTGTATAACTCGGCCCTTTTGATAGCATACACTGAAAAGTGTTCGCCTCTTAATTAAAAAGGTCCCTGAACAGTCCGCCCAAATAATCATGCTCCTGCGGATTCCCCGCCGCCCTCACTCCCTCTTCGCCCAACAAGGCGTTGCAACTGATAATCGTACTTGATAACACCGACGCAAAAACGCCATCTCCTCGACGATACCGTATACTGTAGCACCTGGCGTTGCTGGTAAACAGTCGTCGCCCGTAGATCAGCTTCGCCCGGACGCACACACGCACCACTGCATGGCGCCTGTACTGAGCGGGTCCAAAAAGAATACAGTACAACCAAGCGTACACGTTCGTATGCGTGTAACGAACGACGTATCAGCGTGAAAAATTGTTTTGCACCTAACTCTGTTGAGGCCTACGGAGGAAATGAAAGCTTCGCCAGGCAGGAAATGTCGTCTATAATGGAGTCGCGACGCTCGGCATAGGCATAATGGGACACGCCTAAATTAGGCAGAAAATAATAGGGTCCTATATCAGTGATAGAAAAATTCGCTTCATTCATCAAAATTTGTCAACTCGTGAAGTAAGTAAGTAAGTAAGTAAGACGGAATTTCTATAGCGCTGCCCGAAAGCTTGGCGCAGCGCACCATGCAGCTTATTCACGAGCGTTCAATAATCCGGATGAAATCCACAGTCCGTAATCCGTAGTCCGTGGTGGTCATTGGTCAAGGTTGTAGATCCAGGTAGGCTAATAATTAAGTTATAACACCCGAACCTCCTCGACCCACACGATCGTCGTTTCATCTAGCTTTTACTATTGCTGGATCAGTCAGCTCTCGCTCAATAGGTCAACTGTGTCTTTTCAAAATCTATGCGAAATTATATTTAGGCATATTCGTTAAATCTTCGCTAACCAGAGGCGGATCTAGGGGAGGGCAGGGGTACACATGTCCCCGGGCGTCGAGGTGAGGGGGCGCCAAAATTGGATATTTGGGTAAGTGAAATGCACAATAAAGTAGAAGAAACACTTGCGAGGATCTTTATTTGCTCGTCAGCACTATATGAAGAGAGAGAGTTGAGGGGCGCCGAAAACGATGTGAGGACCTTTTTTGCTTGTCAGTTATTAGGGGCGCCTACGTACACTTTGTCCCCGGGCGCCGAATACCTTAGATCCGCCTCTGTCGTTACCCGTGAAGTTGTGTTTATTGTGAACACTGCCATGGGCGTCCGCAGAAATTTTTCCAAGAAGGTGCAAAACAGGGTCTTGTGACGAAAGAAATGAAAAAACTTTCTAGGTGTGCAAAACAAGGTTTTTTGACGAAAGAAACAAGTAATTTTACTTTTTTCATAACTTCACATTATTTCCAGGGGGTGCAATTGCACCCCCTTGCACCCACCTCCGGACGCCCATGAACACTGCCCATCGTTTGTTAGGCCTACGTCTGCGGGTGATCTGACGCCCAGTCGCTGTCGGAAGCATTCGAACATGCGAATGACGTCATTAGAGCAAGGAAAAGAACGCCAGTTCGGGGATAAAACCGACGGATAACTACAAGAAGAATCATCGTCGAGCGGACAAATTACTGGTATTAACAACGTTGGCAGTTTCGGCGATTTTATTGTCTTAAAAAACAGAGTATGACGTCATCGAGACGGAACAGTGAGTATAGAAGAGGAAGAGGCTGCAGAGATAAGCCCAGTTAAGACGACTCACGCCGAGTGGTGGTGGTGGTGGTTCACGGTCTTGAAAACGTAGAACTCGTTATCTGAAAACGAGATTACGGCTGAAAAAGACGCGCATGCAGCCGAAAACGCAACTGCGAGAGGCTATACCATTGGCATAGGCCACGAGGGCTCGGCCCCCCCCATTCGGGCTGGAATTGGTCGTGTGGGATTTGCGCAGAACAGTTGAATGAATACCGGTGGTTTGGGGTGCGGGTGGAAGTATGTAGGCCTACTGGGTAGTATTGTGAGATCCAGGAGAATAGGTGCAAGATTATAGCGTAGATTGTAGTTTTTAGCCGCCAAACCCACCCTCTACAATGGTCTTGCCACTGGTTAATTGCTATAAGCCAGTGTTTCCCAAACTGTGGGTCGCGACCAGGGACGTCATTTGGGGCAGGAGGGCCGTTATCCAGGCCCTCCGAGAGAAATTCCGGGCCCCTGTGCAGAATGGCCGACGGGCCCTTTTCGTAATAATTTCTTGGCGACCTTTTTTTTTGCTCGTCAGCCGTTTATTATAAGTGTTAAGTGTTGACGACCTTTTTTTTGCTCGTCAGCCATTTAGCACTGTGTCCCGGGCCCCCTTGTGCTCGCCGGGCCCCTCTGCTGAACTGGCATTTTAACCATTCTTTAGTGTTATTATTCATTTTATTGTTAATTATACATATTCATCATCGGCCCGGGCCCCCTCCAGACCGCGGGCCCCTGTGCAGTTGCCCCCCTGCCCCCCTCTCGGAGGGCCTGCCGTTACCCCTGATATTTAGGGTTTAAAATCGCGAATTTTTGTCTTTAAATGCAAATTAATTGACTAATTTCAGTAATTTGTCCTGTGTTACGTACCCTAAATATTTATATTGCAGTCGAAAGTCTTGCCCCTTGGAAAACAATGAAATAACGTTCCTGGTCGCGATAAAAAGTGGGTCGCATGGTTTAGTCTACTGGGTCACGCGAAATTAGATTCAAAAGTGTCATTTTCTGACCAATACCACAATGTCACAAGCAGTGTTTAATCTAGACTCTGGACTCCGAGGGGACTGACAAAGCCGGGGGAAGTCAGCTAGGGGGCTGCTGTTAGTTGATGTAGGCTATTATGCCAAAATTCCGGAGGGAAATTTGAAATTTCCAGGGGGAAAGGGCAATCCCCCGGTAACGGCCTAGATTAAACCCTGCTCACAAGCCTTGAAAGTTGCAAGTATAGGCTTACAAGTTACACTGCAGTTAAGAAATTTATAAGCCTGCAATCCTCCGTAGTCCGTACACGGATTAAATTAAAATGATTGGTGTTTTATCCAACGTTAGTTGACAATAAGTTTGCAGGATCGCGGCATGTTACCAGTGATGGGCAACTAACTAAAAAACATTAGTTTAACTAGGCTTACAACTAAATTTAAACTAAAAGTAGGCATGGAGGACGCCACAAGCCAAATATTGGGTGGGCCAACATGGCCTGTTTGAAATTGGACAATGCAAGGACTAGTGCTACAGCAGTCTATAGATATGCAAAAATTCAGAAGAGTGATGAAATGAATTAAAACCACATATTCTTGTGTCCCCATCTTTGCTGTGTCAAACCGTACTAGAATTGTCAATATATTCTGTCTCAATTTTTTTCTAGAGCTTTCGAAGTGCCACGAAAAATAACGAGCCATTTAAAACGACACTATACAAAGTCTTTCAGAAATCTATTCTCTGTCAAATGACTAAAAAATCAATCGAGAGATAAGATGGCGCTTAAGAGAGCTGGTTTCTTCTATTACAGGTTTTATAGACCACAAAAAATTATAAAATTGATACCCTGTTTGAAATTGGACAATGCTAGTGCTACAGTAGGCTATAGATATGCAAATATTCAGAAGAGTGATGAAACGAATTAAAAGTCAAGTAGGTAGTTAAACATTCAGTTGTAAACTAAATGTCTAAATAGTTAATTTAAAAATATAGTTGAACCTTTTGCAACTACTACAAGTGTAATTTTACAGCTATATTTCCTAGGTAGGCCTATCAGGTATGTGTTTATGAAAACATAGACGATGCTTGCAAGTTGCAACATGATCATGTCAGTCAACGAACCATCGAATTCATTGATCGTTGTCTATATTTAATATTTAAGTTTTAGCCTAGACTGCAGTAGCCTAAGTTGCCTAACACAAGTTTTTTTGGAAAAAAATTACCTAGGAAGGAATAGATAAAAAGGTACTGTTATCAGTGGCGGCTCTAGGATTTGGCAAGTGGGGGGCCGTTGAGGGGCAACTTCTAATCATGGGGGCCAACCATTTGTTGTTTAATGTATGTAGCATTAAGTATAGGGTCCCAACTGGGGGCCAGGCAGTCGATAGGGGGGGGGCACGGGCCCCCCCGGTGGAGCCGCCACTGACTGTTATTGAGAATTCGGGAGTTTTAGTTAAACTATTTAGTTATTAACTAAAATTTTTCAGTTAAACTATCATTTTAACTAAACTATTTAGGCCTATATTTAATTAAATTATGAATATAACTAAAAAAATTTAGTTGAACTTTTAGTTAGTAACTAATTAGTTAGCTAGTTGCATGTTACAAGGCGCTGAAGTGAGTCGCACCGGTCTATAGTACTTTGAATCATCTTATCTCGCAATAACGCAATGGGAGCGTATTCTGACCATTTTGCTCTGAAACTCCACTAACAGTAAGCAATCTCTTGCCCAGAGCCCGGGCCTAATTACCGGTTAAGCGATTTTGTCGTACTCATAGGATTTTTAAGATGCGTAACAAAGGTATGTTCGTGGACACATTGTAAAAAATCTCTCATTGTCTTATTTGTCAAAAAATATAAATAAGAAATAAGTCTGCCTAATACAGTTGCCATATTTTCGTTCGAATTGAATCAGAGCTTTTGTTTTGCCATTTATTGAAAACTCAGAAGATTCTTTATAACTAACGTTCGCCAGATGGCCTAATGCATTTTTAATATTAGTGTACTACTATACTGTACAAGTGTACATGCTACGATTATGGTCGCGGACACGTTACAGATCAGTTGAAGTGGGCCGCGGTCCTAAAATGTTCATTGCAAGATAACTGAATTCATGCAGCCAAAAATACTTTATTACAAAATACACAGTAGATATACTTTAAATATAAAATACATCTCCCAACAAAAATGCCATGTTTACTAATAAATTCAGTGTAAATCGAAGGAATGCTGTCAATGACAGTCATGTCACAAATAAACACAACACTTAATCCAAAATAGTTTAGTTTGTGTTCGATTAACTACAGTTTTTTTGTAAGTACCTCATGAGCGACATTCTTTTCCAAGCCAATGATATCAACGCTATTAGCATCCACATGATTCACTGTTTCTAACAAGCAGGCTAAGAAATTGGAAACTGCTTTGTCTGACAATGGCTGCTTCTGCATTACAGTACTTCTGATTTCTCAAATTCAAGTTTCTTTTCATTATTCACAATTTCGTCCTCTTCACCCAAGCCGTTCAAAATGGTACGGTGAAATTTGTTTGCATGGCTTACATCACATCGACTTTCAGATGCGTCATTTTCGACAGTATGATCACAATTTCTTGAGCCAACATTGCTGGTTTCTTGTTGAAAACTGTCACAATTCAGAACCGAGCTACTTTCAGGAATCTCAGTTGGACTTAATTGATTCTGATTTTGATTTTCAGTCGAGACACTGTTGCTGTCCTCATCATCAGTTTTATCATGTTCCAACAGCAAAGTTTCACCCTTTAAGCCCGATAATTCTTGATCATCGGCACTCGGAAACTGGAACTTTGAAGCTGGTGACAATTTAAAGCACAGTTTCCTCCGTCTCGTTTTTTTGGGTAAATCCACTACCTTGATCAAGCAACAAATGGCCTGCACCTTCAGGAATGAACTTTAATCTATCTTGGGTAATATCGGTTTTGTCCGTGTCTTCATCAATATCGCCACTGCCATTTCTATAAACACAAAAGGAAGGACCGCCATATGCAAATAAGTTTGTGGAACAAGAAATTTCAGCGTCTGACAAACTAGCTGAATAATTTTCCGTAGAACTGCCTCGAATCACCTCACTGCAATCATTTTCTACCAGATCTTTGACGATTTCTGTCTTACGTTCCATTCCAGTAATGTAATCATTATGAGTCTCGGTCTGTTTGACATCCAAGAGGCACTTCTCAGAGTATGCTTTGAGCAATTTAGGGCAATTACAGGTCTTCATCACTTCCTGTCCACACCTTTGACCGATCTTTTCAAGTTCTTGGTTCTCTATTGCGGGAATTTTTGCTAAACTCAGCGCTCTGCTGAAGAAAGGAAAGCTGTTTCTTCTTTTCTGGAAGTCCTCAGCTATACAAAACTCAATGCCACCAGCAGCTCCACGGTTTTCGTCTGGTACCGTCTTCCCATCTGAACAAAATTTAAACTCATCAACATCGTGAAAACCATCTTTGCTCCACTCATCTTTGGCCATGACATCATCACCATCATCATCATAAGTCATGTGATCAGTTTCATCGTCACCCGTCATGGAAGGAAACTCTTCGTGGATACGGTGAGACTTAAAGACAACGTCAAGACAACACACCGACCCACTATCATCAGGAGAGTGATCCGATATATTTAGGAAAGTCAACGAATGCAATAGCTTATTGAAAGCTTTCGTAATCCTGCTAGACTCAAACTGAATCATAAAATACCTCATTCTTTCTCTGCAATTCGACACCTCCAGGCCCATAAACTTCAACTGTAGGCCGCTTTTTGACATTGCCGTTTTAGTCTTCATCGAGGAACGTATCAAAATGAGGCTGTAGTCTTCTTTCGATGACCAGTGTCTCACAACTATCTTGACCATTTCCGCGGTCTTGTCCTGGAACAGACTGACGACGCCGCTCCCACGTCGTCTCCAGCTCTCCACAAATCGACTTCCCGGCAGGACTTCAAAACGGAAGAGCTTTCCGGGCTCGCTGAACATGAGAATGTCCGTTTCACGATTCAGCAGCCTCTGAGCATACATGTCAGATACGTGCTTGCACACGTCGTCATTTGCGTTTTCCTCTGTCACAATCTGTACCCGACGCCTTTGCTTGAAGCTTTGCACGGAAGAACCGGGACTATCTAACACTGCATTGGGATAGTCAGGAAATACACCACATCTGTCTTTAGTTTCACTTGTATCGTTGCTTTGGCTTTCCATAGATTTTGCCTATAACAAGTATACAGAACAATAATTACTACCAAAGAACAGTATTAGTAACAGACCAAAAATAGGATAGTTAGCAAAGAAACTGACATATTAATTTCATAATATAGTAAATATTTAGCGATATTCTAAATTCAACCCTAAATGCAACCCCAGTTAAACTGATGCGCCAATCTGATGTTAGGTTAACCTCTTTACCGACCATTTACTTGTAACGTAATGTAAAATGGGCGCACATAGTCATGGCCGGTAAAAGGGTTAAACAATATATGCCAAGCTGCA
The DNA here is from genome assembly GCA_018105865.1 of Metaphire vulgaris. NCBI lineage: Eukaryota > Metazoa > Annelida > Clitellata > Crassiclitellata > Megascolecidae > Metaphire > Metaphire vulgaris. The sequence continues at coordinate 6,248,344 of CM030847.1, read as the reverse complement.
ACCATTTGACCATCAGCACACAAAGGTTTTCACTGGGTATAAAATCTTTTTCAAAGCCACAATCTTCTATGGACAGCACACCCCTTGCAACGAAAAACAGTTTCTTACGATCATGATCCTCTTCAGATGACAGATGAAACCAAACTCTTCGACCAGTGAAACTTCAATAAGGCGATGTAGCTGGCTGTAAATGGAAATCGCTCCAAACTGGTCTATCAGCTGTCTTGTCATCATAGTACGATGCTTTACTTCTGCACGCAGCAAGTTCAAAGGCAGCTAAAGAAATTTCAAAACCAATTTACTGCAATTATGCAATTATGAATAGATTAATAATTAGTTAGTCGAAAATAAATATATTTCAGAGTAAGTTGAATAATATCTGGTCAGAAACAGTAACACAATTGATCTCAGATTCTCAGTGATGATTTGACTGCAATAAATCTCAGAATTTTCTAGAAAATACAAGTATTTGGCTAGTCAATTGAAAACTCATGCAACGAATTCTGTAGTAATGAATTTCTAAAAAAGTAACAATACATTTCTAAAAATTAAAGACACTGCACTAGTTAGCCGACTGAGTAGACAAATCAGTACCTTTTGATATTGAAGTATATTGCGTGAAGCCTGCAATTCATTGACGATGATCCATCCCAACAGTTCTCTGTTCCTGGTCGGGCCGATTGCTGCAGAGAGTGATTTCTGAAGATCAGTAAGGCAACCGATTTCGTCAAAAAGTGCATCAGGATTTTCTTTGCTGCCTTCAACGCCATATTGCTCACGCGACTGTCCATTCTCAGCAGGCTCTTTGGTGTGAGAAAACAAAACCAAAATTCAGGTAAAACTAATAAATGATACAGAGGGACAGAATTTCATTAACTACTGATATTGAACATTTTATTCAAATTGAAATACTCAACAAGGCCATAGAGCTGTATCATTGCAAGAGGAAACAATGTAGCTCGTTTATATTTTACATTGTATTTAAATAGTTTCAAATAAAGGAGACACAGTGTGGTTTTATGCTCCAAATATGCAGCCTTTGCTCTAAATACATTACTAATGACTACAGTAAATCCAATGATAGTTGGGGAATTAAAGTTTAACAACAGCATTTTTAAATGCTATGAAAGAAATATAGATGAATGTTGACATCACAACAAACACTTCAATTGTTTAAGTAGGAAAAATGTAATGGTCTTATAACCTTATCATTGCCATTATGCCTGTCTCCGTGTAATACCAGATCATGAATTTATTATCAAAGTAATTAGCTATAACTCAAAACGGAAACAAATAAATCACACTAATTCATCCAGAGGAGCAATCAATAAACCTCTAGGGAACCACTATTATAATGCCTATAGCATCAGCCGATGGCATACCAAATCCGAATTAGAGGCAGGTCAAGTCAGAAAGGTTGGTCAGAATAGGATACCAATATTACAACTATCTAGCTAATGTGATCATCAACATGGTTCATCTTGATAAAAAGTTTACAGCTGCCATGAGATCTACGTACTGAAATTGACTTACCATCATTATTCTGATTCATGTTTCTTTCTATCAGTAAACTTCCTGCAGCAGCTAAGCCGTTTCCATGCTTATCGTTGATACTGTTATCTGAAGAAGCATATTTGTAAATGCCTGAAGCAGAACTTATATGGGCATCGTTTCCAGCAGTGTCCAGAGGCAGAGAGGAAATTGAAGTAAGGCATTCTGTGAAATTAGTCAGTCTGTCATTATTCGAGACGGATACCAAGGCATCAGAGTTGCGTGAAATACCATTTGCTTGTGCGGTGACATTGTCAACATCACATTTGTCAAAAGATGTCCAAGTAGTCAGTCTGTCATTATTTGAGACGGATCCCAAGGCATCAGAGTTGCGTGAAATACCATTTGCTTGTGCAGAGACATTGTCAGCATCACATTTGTCAAAAGATGTCCAAGTATTAGCGAGCTTTTGGCTAGATGTCAAGGATTCTTGCGAGACCGAAGTTACTTCGTCGCCCGAGTTCTGAACCGGAACTGAACTGGCACCTGAAAGTAGAACAGGTACTTCGACCGATCTATCAGTGGCAGGAGATGAAGAGCAACTCCCACGTACGGAGTCTTGCTCAAGGTCAGTTGAATGGCATGAAGATTCCACGTGAGGTTCTACTTGTGTGCTGTTGGGCTCTGACGACCGAACTGGCCAAGAGATACAGTCTACAGTGGAATCATCTTCGCAGGACGGTGACAGATCGATGACAGCAACGTATGGCTTAAATGCTTTAAGGGTGAAATGCTGCTTTGTCTCATCGCTTGGTGAAACCAAGAAGCTTTTTGCAAGGTAATCATTCAACCGCAACTCCTGGAATAAAAGAAATAAAATTAAATAGGTAAGAAAAATTCTTAAAATTCTTTTCTTCAAGAATAAATGACAACATAAGTCAGACGTACACAGTAGAACCTCAGTTCTAACAGATGAAGTTTAAAGATCTATTAATTTTAGTTTCATTGACATTAGTTACATCAACAGCAAAATCAAGACAAACAAGACACTATCTGAGTTCATTTAAGCCTGTGATAATGTAATTTAAAGAAAGCAACTAAACCTTAATGCACATGAAAGACGCGTTGAAGTTTATTTGCTGAGTTAGCTTAGCAAAGTAAAGTTAAACACCACGATACATTTAATGAAATACCAAAGAATATATAGCAAAAAACAGGTAATATCTCAATTTTTCTAAATGTCATTTAGAAAGATCTGCTGTGGCTGCAAAAATGCATTGTTACGATGGAACTAACACACTGATAAAGTGCATTCTATGGACAAAGTCTCAAAGACTGGGACTCAAATTGACTCAGTGTGAATTTAATATAGCTACTTTCAACTACTTCAGTCTCATTATGAACTGTGTTATCCTATGCTTCAAAGCAATGCAAACATATGCAGACAAATTAATAAGCTGTTGAAGATTCTTCCAACCTCCAAACAAAGGTCTTTGTAGAACTCCATCGCTGTGATGCATTGCATCTGGGCATGGATCAGGTTTGTTTCTCCTTCATTTAATGCTCTTAGGAAGCTGCTTGCGGTCGGAACATACTTCACTGCTGACATTTGAAGACCTGCTAAAGAAACCAACTGTCCCCGATCATCCAAGCACAAGAAACAATAACAAATATTATTACTACAAATAATTATTAATAAAAGTCATTCATATTCTCACACAATTGTGAATGCACCATCAATTGATGCCTAATGGTATTTGCTACTTTCCCGTTATCCAGACCCCAGTGAAGTGTAATGGCTTTTTGGTCGGGAACCTGACCCTAACCCTAACGCCTCTCTAGCCAACTACACCATCCCTCAACTGGGGTCCGGATAACTGGAAAGAACCAGTATTATAAATGGTGCTATATGATTGCTTCAGTGTCGACATTCAAATTTCGCTTAAATTGAATAAATAGCACACGCGTCTGTCTTACATGCAGGCTATCCCTTATTCACTTATTCAATATCTCCTACAAGTGTCCCGTGTAAAGTGCTCTTGACTTTGGCCTTTCGCCATGCTTATTGCACTATAAAAATTGTCATAATAATAATAATAATAATCCCTGCACTAAATATATAATAATATAACATAATATAACAAGGTTTAAAGTGGTTCAGTAGGGACTGCCCTGTGTGAGAACCACTGTCGTTCCCATCCAATCTAATATCGTAAACTATTGAGGTTTTTGAATTCATTCACAGTTGTGGCCGTTACTATTCTCTCATCCAGTTCATTCCATCTGTCCACCACTCTTGCACTAAAAAAGTGTTGCTTGTTTCTCCCAACCCATTTCTTGAACAGTTTCATGCTATGTCCTCTGGTTCGATCAAACTGCTTCATTGTAAAAATACTTTCTCTTGGCAATTCCACTTTTTTGTTAGTATTTTGTATGTCTCAATCAAATCCCCCCTCTCTCTCTCTTCTTTTTTCCAGGGTTGTCAGTCCACAGTGTTTTAACCTTTCCTCATAGGTTAGTCTATGATATCCTTTGATCACCTTTGTTGCTCTGTGTTGTACTCTTTCCAAGGACTCAATGTCTTTCTTCAGGAATGGACACCATGCTTGAACACAATACTCCAACTGTGGTCGTACCAATGTCTTGTAAAGTCTTATTATTACATCCTTTTCTCTGCTCACTATCGTTCGTTTGATCATACGTATAATAAATACTATTATATTAGATAAATAGCACACAAATCCGCTTGAACCATTCGCGGCTCCAGGATTAACGTGAAATTAAATGACCTAAATAGAAAATTAGCATTTCAAAGCACACTCAGGAAGAAATGATTTTTCACAATGAACGATTCTCTCGGAAATCGAAACCAGTAATTTCGAAAGTTACGTCTATAAAGCTAGCAGCGGATTCGATATTCAGATATTCGCACATTCGCTCCATAGAGATGTCCAATAGCCTAAATATACTTCGTCATACAATTAAATATTTCTAATACTTTTTAAAATTCTGCCTATATCTACACCGAGTGCTAGCCCTATGGGCTCTATCTCTTCAATATTGTGTCAATATATCTTGCAGGTCAAAAGTGCTGCGCAATTTAGACATTCGCCAATGCTATTTAATACCCTAAAAATTCATACAGGGTTAAATAATTTTTTATGCAACTTTTTAAAATTCTGCCTATACCTACACCGAGTGCTAGCCCTCTGGGCACTACCCCTCCAATATTGAGTCAAAATCTCTTGTACATCAAAAGTGCTGGGTCATTTAGACATTCACCAATGCTATTTAATAGCCTAAAAATTCATACAGGGTAAAATAATTTTTTATGCAACTTTTTAAAATTCTGCCTATACCTACACCGAGTGCTAGCCCTCAGGGCACTACCCCTCCAATATTGAGTCAATATCTCTTGTACATCAAAAGTGCTGGGTCATTTAGACATACACCAATGCTATTTAATAGCCTAAAAATTCATACAGGGTAAAATAATTTTTTTATGCAACTTTTTAAAATTATGCCTATACCTACACCGAGTGCTAGCCCTCAGGGCACTACCCTTCCAATATTGAGTCAATATCTCTTGTACATCAAAAGTGCTGGGTCATTTAGACATTCACCAATGCTATTTAATAGCCTAAAAATTCATACTTGGTAAATTAGTTTTTTATGCAACTTTTAAAAATTCTGCCTATATCTACACCGAGTGCTAGCCCTCTGGGCTCTACCCCTGAAATATTGTGTCAATATGTCTTGCAGGTCAAAAGTGCTGGGTCATTTAGACATTCACCAATGCTATTTAATAGCCTAAAAATTCATACTTGGTAAATTGGTTTTTTATGCAACTTTTTTAATTCTCCTATACCTACACCAGTGCTAGCCCTCTGGGCTCTACCCCTTCAATATTGAGTCAATATTTCTTGTACATCAAAAGTGCTGGGTCATTTAGACATTCACCAATGCTATTTAATAGCCTAAAAATTCATACAGGGTAAATTAGTTTTTAATGCAACTTTTAAAATTCTGCCTATACCTACACACCGAGTGCTAGCCCTCTGGGCACTACCCTCCAATATTGAGTCAATATCTCTTGTACATCAAAAGTGCTGGGTCATTCAGACATTCACCAATGCTATTTAATAGCCTAAAAATTCATACTTGGTAAATTAGTTTTTATGCAACTTTTAAAATTCTGCCTATATCTACACAGTGCTAGCCCTCTGGGCACTACCCTCCAATATTGAGTCAATATCTCTTGTACATCAAAAGTGCTGGGTCATTCAGACATTCACCAATGCTATTTAATAGCCTAAAAATTCATACTTGTAAATTAGTTTTTATGCAACTTTTTAAAATTCTGCCTATATCTACACTGGAGTGCTAGCCCTCTGGGCTCTACCCCTGAAATATTGTGTCAATATGTCTTGCAGGTCAAAAGTGCTGGGCCATTTAGACATTCACCAATGCTATTTGATAGCCTAAAAATTCATACTTGTTAAATTGGTTTTTTATGCAACTTTTTATAATTCTGCCTATACCTGCACCGAGTGCTAGCCCTCTGGGCACTACCCCTCCAATATTGAGTCAATATCTCTTGTACATCAAAAGTGCTGGGTCATTCAGACATTCACCAATGCTATTTAATAGCCTAAAAATTCATACTTGGTAAATTAGTTTTTATGCAACTTTTTTAAAATTCTGCCTATACCTACACCGAGTGCTAGACCTCTGGGCTCTACCCCTGAAATATTGTGTCAATATGCCTTGCAGGTCAAAAGTGCTGGGCCATTTAGACATTCACCAATGCTATTTAATAGCCTAAAAATTCATACTTGGTAAATTGGTTTTTTATGCAACTTTTTATAATTCTGCCTATACCTACACCAGAGTGCTAGCCCTCTGGGCTCTACCCCCTTCAATATTGAGTCAATATCTCTTGTACATCAAAAGTGCTGGGTCATTTAGACATTCACCAATGCTATTTAATAGCCTAAAAATTCATACAGGGTAAAATAATTTTTATGCAACTTTTAAAATTCTGCCTATACCTACACCGAGTGCTAGCCCTCTGGGCACTACCCCTCCAATATTGAGTCAATATCTCTTGTACATCAAAAGTGCTGGGTCATTTAGACATTCACCAATGCTATTTAATAGCCTAAAAATTCATACTTGGTAAATTGGTTTTTTATGCAACTTTTTATAATTCTGCCTATACCTACACCGAGTGCTAGCCCTCTGGGCTCTACCCCTTCAATATTGAGTCAATATCTCTTGTACATCAAAAGTGCTGGGTCATTTAGACATTCACCAATGCTATTTAATAGCCTAAAAATTCATACAGGGTAAAATAATTTTTTATGCAACTTTTAAAATTCTGCCTATACCTACACTGAGTGCTAGCCCTCTGGGCACTACCCTCCAATATTGAGTCAATATCTCTTGTACATCAAAAGTGCTGGGTCATTTAGACATTCACCAATGCTATTTAATAGCCAAAAATTCATACTTGGTAAATTAGTTTTTTATGCAACTTTTAAAATTCTGCCTATACCTACACTGAGTGCTAGCCCTCTGGGCACTACCCCCTCCAATATTGAGTCAATATCTCTTGTACATCAAAAGTGCTGGGTCATTCAGACATTCACCAATGCTATTTAATAGCGTAAAAAATTCATACTCCATACATTAATTCTTTATGCAACTTTTGATATTTTAAAATAATTTTACAGTGATAGTGTTGGTCTAATGATTGGAAGAAATTGCAGATATTCTCTATTCTGAATTGAGAGAATTTGATGATCTTGCTTAACTGTTTTAACAGATAAATGGCGGTTATGAATTTAACGGTGCAAAACCGTAAGTGATAGGTTGTATAGCAAAATGCCTTTAGTTTAGGCATGTCTCTGATATTAATCAGTAGGCAAATTAGACTTTTGAAATTTTAATTGTTTTTAAGGCATAATTATAATCAGCTTATTTTTATGTACAGAAGAGTGTAGGCCTATGCAATTTGAATGTATATTACGGTACATTGGGTACAATGACATTGATTTTATATCATTTATTTTATTGCAAAATTTTTTCTCCTAAGGCATACATGCCTACCAGATATTTCTTTAGTATTTGCATTTGAAGGAAGTATTCACTGAACAACATACTGGCATATATATTTTTAAAGCCAACAATTTTTTCATAAGGATGCCTTTTTAATGAACACTGTTTAGCTTAAAGTTTTTCAACTACAGACAGTCAGCCAAAAACAACATTGCACATGCAAAGCATGGGAAGATAGGAATACTGTTATATAAACATGTGCAGTGGCGCTTCCACTATGGTGATGATGGGGATGCCTTCACCCACCAGGACTCGGATGACCATTTTAGCCTGTCAACCTATTTTCTGGAGAGTGTTTAAAAATATAGTGAAAAATACTGTTAATGATCTTTTTTGCTTGTCGGCCTTTTTGGCAAGGTTTATTAACATTTAGTGGGCAAAGCACCAACATTGACCTTTTTCCTTTCTTTTTCTTCACATTCCACCCCACCACCATGCAACTTACTATAAACTTTTATCCATCCTCCCCACCAATAATTTCTGGGATTGCCACATATAATATGTGGCAAAGCATTTGCTCACCATTAGTAGATTGAACATTCATGAAAATACCTTTTTTAAAAAAGGCGAGAAACCGTATTCTCTATACAAGCAATACAAAATAATTCAATTAAGTCACCTTAAACAACATGAAGCAATTCTTACAGGAGTAAAGCCGTCTGCTTGTAAAATATGTGATAAACCATGAAGACATTTATCAGCCTTCAACGCCCTGAAAGAACTAATATCGGAGAAAAACCGAATGTTTTAGGTATTTTAGGCAATCATTATTAAGTCATGTAATCACTCTTGAATGCCATTATATAATTCATGCCGGAGAAATAAGCTTAATTGAATTTCACATTAATTTCATTAAAATAATTGACAATTAAATGACTTCAATTGATTGAAATTAAAATAATACTTTATTATATCAAACGTTTACTATATGCGTTAGCATTGTTAATATATACGATAAGGGGAGGTGTAGTATTCTGCATGATCTATAGAAAGGAAGGAAATAGCAACATATTTTAATAGTTAACATAAGGACGAGGTTGAATTTAGGCTATGAAATAAATTTGTATAAACACTGAATGGGCAGAAACTTTTTACGTAAAGGAACTGCAACCTGCAAAATGATTGATACACATAAGTCAATTAAAATTGTTAAGGTGTTCCAATATATACATATATGAATAGGCATACATATATTCCAGTGACAGAAAAAAGTTTCATAAAATCGTAGGTCTCCTTTGAATCTAATAAGCTAACTATTCTAAATAACAATCTGCACAGAAGTGTAAAAACAATATAACTTTTACATAGAATAAGAACTATAAATTGTATGGTACAACTTACAATTACTCTACTTGAAATGTTAATGAAAAATATATTTCAGTAACTTTCTCTCACATACAATCTTATATAACCAATACCAAAAAACCACCAAAATTAATTACATCCATATTTGCAAACCATACAGTAATGGTTTCTCTTAATTCATATGCATTACACTCTATTGTACTCAAAGCTTATTGTCTCGTTCTCAGATGGCAAATCCTTGTAATGTTTTTTAAAACATTTATGTGACTATAATAATGATGGGTAACATATTTACATGAAGCACAATAAGCACAGTGAAGAGTACGTAAACTAATAAACTTGTTATATTGTACAAATATGTCATCGCCAAAAAACTGCATAAGAATGTTCTTTAAAATGATTCCCAGTCCAACATCTAAATTTTTAAAATGATTCAAGAGCTACACTTTGGAGTAAAATAGATTTCTCCAAAGGCATCCAAGAGTGGAAAAAATACTGAATGATTTATCACTCATTTCACCAACATCCCGCTTGTTGTCTGTATGAACTCTTTCTTGGCATTCATGACTGGTTTAATGACTACATAATTTGTCACATACTGTGCTCAAATACGGTTTCTCTCCTCTTAATTCTTGGAAAGCTCTCAAGACTCACTGGTTAAGAGTTAACCTGTGATTGCCCGTCGGGGTCGCGACCCCGACGGACAATGGCGGTTCGAGGATTTCAGGTTTGGGCTTAAATGAATTCATATGAAGTTGGCGGGGATGAAAAATGTTGCATAAGAAAATAATTTACTGAGTATTAATTTTTTAGGCTATTAAATAGCATTGGCCAAATTCTAGGCGGGCCAACACTTTTTATTTACGAGATATTTTGACATAATATTGGAGTTGTATAGTCCAGAGGGCTAACTCATGGTCTGTAAATAGCCAAATATTTTATAAGTGATATAACAAACTAATTTAACAATGATGTCTATTTTAGGCTCATTTTTCACTCTGACTGATCTCTGGAATGACCTGGTCTTCTGCGGATGTATTTGAAGTACCATCGATTGATACCCTTGGGTGTTTGAAATGGTGCTATAGTAGTGCATAATTATTGTTATTATTATTAATATTACTATTATTATTATTATTATTATTATTATTATTATTATTAGGCTATTAAATAGCATTGGCAAAAAGTCGAAATGGCATAGAACTTTTCCCTGCAGATTTAATCTTTCGTCATTTGTAAAATCCCAAAAGCACACAAAGTCAACGAGATGGTTTTCTAAATTTGACATTCTCGCTGGCATGTGCATTCAGAGGTGACTGTTAGGCCGTCGGCCTAAAATTTCACGCTATGAGATGTCCTTACCACAATTACACCAATTACACGTTGGCATCTCTATGGAGCGAATGTGTGAATATCTGAATATCAATGAATCGAAGGAATAAACATGTAAACTAATATTATATATATATATATTGATTCAAATCAATGAATTGCTGCAGCTCTAACCTGGACACATGCAATAGCTTACCGGTATTCTTAAAATATTCTGGCAGTCCCCAATTTGTGTGATAGAGAAAGAGAAATTTGGGCACTTCCAAGTTAATGCTAAAAATTTGCAATATGCTATCACTTTACTTTATAGGATAGTTTGACTTAAGAAAATAAAGGAACTACATAATATATAGTGGTTCGAGGAAACAGCAAGAAATTGAAGATATTGCAGATTTATAAATTGGATACAAACACATCCTCTATTCTTGAATGTCATGAGAAAATTCATTGTGGGGGAAAAACCATATGTTTGTAAAATTGGTGAAAAACATTCAGTGTTTAAGCCATGAAAGAAATCATTTTGGAGAAAAGCCATATGCATGTCAAATATGAGCTATTGCTCTATCTCTAAGTAATGATATGTCAATTTTATTGCCTGGTCATGATGATATATAACTGGTCTAATAAGCAACGCTGATAAATTGTTTCAAATGTTAACATTACCCTATCCCCATTTACCACCAAAACACAAAGTTTCATTTTTTGCTTTTCTCCCTCAGCTGCCATTGAATGCAACATTCCTGTCACAGAGGAGGGGAAGACTGAATTCACTGGTGGGTATGTCAATAGCCACTTCAGTGGGAGGAGACTCAGGAGAGTGGGTTAGTTTGGCAGTGGGCTAACACTAGCATTAGAAATACCTAGAAATTTAAAAAATTACATAAAAAATTATTTTGCAAGGCATGAATTTCTTAGGCTATTAAATAGCATTGGTGAAGGTCTAAATGACCAAACACTTTTGACCTGCAAGAGATATTGACTCAATATTGGAGGGGTAGTGCCCAGAGGGCTAGCACTCGGTGTAGGTATAGGCAGAATTTTAAAAAGTTGCATAAAAAACTAATTTACCAAGTATGAATTTTTAGGCTATTAATTAGCATTGGTGAATGTCTGAATGACCCAGCACTTTTGATGTACAAGAGATATTGACTCAATATTGAAGGGGTAGAGCCCAGAGGGCTAGCACTCGGTGTAGGTATAGGCAGAATTTTAAAAAGTTGCATAAAAACTAATTTACCAAGTATGAATTTTTAGGCTATTAAATAGCATTGGCGAATGTCTAAATGGCCTAGCACTTTCGACCTGCAAGTGATATAGACACAATATTGAGGGGTAGAGCCCAGAGGGCTAGCACTGGTGTAGATATAGGCAGAATTTTAAAAGTTGCATAAAAATTAATTTACCCTGTACGAATATTTTAGGCTATTAAATAGCATTGGTGAATGTCTAAATGACCCAGCACTTTTGATGTACAAGAGATATTGACTCAATATTGAAGGGTAGAGCCCAGAGGGCTAGCACTCGTGTAGGTATAGGCAGAATTTTAAAAAAGTTGCATAAAAATTAATTTACCCTGTATGAATATTTTAGGCTATTAAATAGCATTGGTGAATGTCTAAATGGCCCAGCACTTTGACCTTCAAGACATATTGACACAATATTTCAGGGGTAGAGCCCAGAGGGCTAGCACTCAGTGTAGGTATAGACAGAATTTTAAAAGTTGCATAAAAAAATTAATTTACCAAGTATGAATTTTTAGGCTATTAAATAGCATTGGCGAATGTCTAAATGACCCAGCACTTTTGATGTACAAGAGATATTGACTCAATATTGGAGGGACAGAGCCAGAGGGCTAGCACTCGGTGTAGGTATAGGCAGAATTTTAAAAAGTTGCATAAAAACTAATTTACCAAGTATGAATTTTTAGGCTATTAAATAGCATTGGCGAATGTCTAAATGGCCTAGCACTTTTGACCTGCAAGTGATATAGACACAATATTGGAGGGTAGAGCCCAGAGGGCTAGCACTGTGTAGATATAGGCAGAATTTTAAAAAGTTGCATAAAAATTAATTTACCCTGTACGAATATTTTAGGCTATTAAATAGCATTGGTGAATGTCTAAATGACCCAGCACTTTTGATGTACAAGAGATATTGACTCAATATTGGAGGGGTAGAGCCCAGAGGGCTAGCACTCGGTGTAGGTATAGGCAGAATTTTAAAAAGTTGCATAAAAAACTAATTTACCAAGTATGAATTTTTAGGCTATTAAATAGCATTGGTGAATGTCTAAATGGCCCAGCACTTTTGACCTGCAAGAGATATAGACACAATATTGGAGGGGTAGAGCCCAGAGGGCTAGCACTCAGTGTAGGTATAGGCAGAATTTTAAAAAGTTGCATAAAAAACTAATTTACCAAGTATGAATTTTTAGGCTATTAATTAGCATTGGTGAATGTCTGAATGACCCAGCACTTTTGATGTACAAGAGATATTGACTCAATATTGAAGGGGTAGAGCCCAGAGGGCTAGCACTCGGTGTAGGTATAGGCAGAATTTTAAAAAGTTGCATAAAAATTAATTTACCCTGTACGAATATTTTAGGCTATTAAATAGCATTGGCGAATGTCTAAATGGCCTAGCACTTTCGACCTGCAAGTGATATAGACACAGTATTGGAGGGGTAGAGCCCAGAGGGCTAGCACTCGGTGTAGATATAGGCAGAATTTTAAAAAGTTGCATAAAAATTAATTTACCCTGTACGAATATTTTAGGCTATTAAATAGCATTGGTGAAGGTCTGAGTGACCCAGCACTTTTGATGTACAAGAGATATTGACTCAATATTGAAGGGGTAGAGCCCAGAGGGCTAGCACTCGGTGTAGGTATAGGCAGAATTTTAAAAAGTTGCATAAAAAATTATTTTACCCTGTATGAATATTTTAGGCTATTAAATAGCATTGGTGAATGTCTAAATGGCCCAGCACTTTTGACCTGCAAGAGATATTGACTCAATATTGAAGGGGTAGTGCCCAGAGGGCTAGCACTCAGTGTAGGTATAGGCAGAATTATAAAAAGTTGCATAAAAAATTAATTTACCAAGTATGAAATTTTAGGCTATTAAATAGCATTGGCGAATGTCTAAATGGCCTAGCACTTTCGACCTGCAAGTGATATAGACACAATATTGGAGGGGTAGAGCCCAGAGGGCTAGCACTCGGTGTAGATATAGGCAGAATTTTAAAAAGTTGCATAAAAAATTATTTTACCCTGTATGAATATTTTAGGCTATTAAATAGCATTGGTGAATGTCTAAATGGCCCAGCACTTTTGACCTTCAAGACATATTGACACAATATTTCAGGGGTAGAGCCCAGAGGGCTAGCACTCGGTGTAGATATAGGCAGAAATTTAAAAAGTTGCGTACAAAATAATTTTACTAGACATGATTTTTTAGGCTATTAAATAGCATTGACGAATGTCTAAATGGCCTAGCACTTTTGACCTGGAAGAGATATAGACACAAAATTGGAGGGGTACACCCCAGAGGGCTAGCACTCGATGTAGATATAGGCAGATATTAAAATATATTAGAAATATTTAATTGTATGACGGAGTTATAATTAGGCTATTGGTCATATCTATGGATCGAATGTGTGAATATCTGAATATCGAATCCGCTGCTAGCTTTATAGACGTTCGAAAGTTTACATAAACAACAACGAAATTTCTCGTTTACTCTGTACAGCAGAGGACACAGCCGTCCCGACAGATTGCAGATTCATTCGACGACTTGTCCTCCTGCGGACTCTGTTAGACATAAGATTTATTCAAAATTTCAAGAAAGAGTTTATAACTGATAAACCGTGATAAACATCTGCCTAAACCAAAGAACTAAAGCTTAAGCCGCAAAGCGGCCTAAACCACAAACTGCATAACGATTGTCCTGCGAATTATATAGTGCTATACTATATTTAAAATATGATGATAATAATAATAATAATAATAATAATAATAATAATAATAATAATAATAATAATAATAATAATAATAATTATTATTATTATTATTATTATTATTATTATTATTTCATCATTTCATCAAGTGTGGAGCGTATGATTTTTATGCAATCATTTTGGTGTCTTTGAAACTGTCGCTAAAATTCATTTACGTTCTTGAAATATTTTTTAAGATCACGGCGAAGACTCAGTCTGTGGCTCAAATGGCTGATTCGCGTGTTCGCGATTTTCCGGTCCGTTCTGAGCTTCTGATCAAAGTGAGCCAAATAAAATGCATCGCTACCATCATAATTACCTTTTACTTACTTACTTCTAATAAGACTTTAGAACAAGACGATGAATTTCCATGGATCCGATTATCGGCAATTTTATCGCCGAAAGTGATATAAAAATAAATTTACAATTTTCACATAAAATAGCAGAAACATTAGAATTAACAACTACAGAAATAAATATTCTTCGTTTGAAAACCGTCTTGTCGCGCGCCTTTTACCAGCACATAGTTTTAACATCTGATCGTGGCATCGGCGTGGTTTTACCATGCTCTGCTAGAACAGTTCTGTGTAAAGCACTTGTTTTCTGAACAAGCGGACAGTTCTGTCCCGTGTGAACTCCTCCGTTACCTGTTGAAATACAACCTTTCTGGGAAGATGTCGATCATTGAACCCGTCCAATCACCCAACGACACGAGGAAATACCGGTAATTTTTGATTTTAGTCAATATTTTAAATTAATGATATTGATTTTGAAAGCGTTTACAGCTTCTGTCGATCGTTTAAACCACGAAATTTATACGGCTGCGCAAAAAACGACACAAGCTATAGACATAGAGTAGCCCACTGACTGCTCAGAACAGCCAGAGACTGGGACGATCCTCTTGGAGCCAATTCTTGTGCAGTTGACCTGTTACTTAATTCCAGTGGTACCTGTGCTCTCGTGAGTACTAAAGAGAAGGGGGATTATGTTTGGTCACAGAACCTATCCTAACTTTATAGACTTTGTTGTGTTGAATTTTGAAATGCTGATTTACTGGCACAATGCAGTTGTTTGGGCGTGTTGAAGCATGTTCAGACCTTCAAAAGTCAGTTGAGTCAGTGGAAAATTTCAAAAAAACTTATGCTCTTGTCCTATAAGCACAACAATATAGACAACGTCTTTCCAAGCGAAGCAGTCTGCATTTAAAAAAATTATCATTTATAGTTTGAACCTGTATGCTTAGCCGTTTTTGAACCTATTTTAGGTTTATAAAACTAGAAAATGGCCTATCTGCAGTTTTGATATCGGATCCACTGATAAATGCTGGTGCAGCGAAGCTACTGGAGAGAGTCGCCCAATGGTGCGCCGGGCAATGTATTTGACAATGATTCTGGTGATGAGTTGGACTGGGAGAGTGATAGTGATGAAGACTACAGTGATTCAGATTATGAGAATGACACCGGAGGCAGTGATACAGACGGTGGTGGTGGGAAGAAGAAGCAGCAGTAGAAGAGATTCTGATTTGAGCAAATCGGTGCGTTGTTTTTGCATCTTGTAGACATGACGTCATTGCTATTTATTTCAGTTCATAATTTTAATCTACCAATTGATTATGCGTTGAGTGATTAATGTAGCATTGCATCCCAATATAGCAACTCAGACTATATATTGGGTTGTCTTCTTGTGCTTTGTTAAACTGGGTTTGCTAGTATCGAAAAGTTGGGACCTGCTGGCTTATGGAAGATAATTGATGCTTCATACTTATAATTCAAACTCATGTGATATTTTAAAAATTATTGTTGGTGTGCATTATTTTGAACATAGTTCAAAATTCAAAATGATCCAAAAAGTTTGCTAATTATTTGCAAGATATATAAATGTGAAGGTTCAATTGTTGATGGTGAATTTTGTATTTGCTGATAAGACTCTAGGGTTGCTTATTTGAGCATATATAACTAACTTCTGGTGGACTTCTAGTTGCCAGCATGTGTAGTGGTAGTAGTAGCAGCAGTGGTGGTGGTGGTAGTAATGATAATAATAATAATAATAATAATAATAATAATAATAATAATAATAATAATAATAATAATAATAAATAATAATAGTGGTAGTAGTGGTGAGTAGTGGTAGTAGAGCTGTAATAGTAGTCATTGTTGTAGTTAGCTTGTTTTCTAGATGATATAATATGTCCTATGCTGGTCATGTCAGACCTATCACTGATAATAGTGGAAGATAGAATAGAAGGAACAAGGGGAAGGGGCGACCAAAAACAAGCTGAATGGACGACATCTTTGACTGGACAAACACAAAGAACTATCGAGCCCTAAAAAGAGCAGCAGAAGATAGAGGTAATTGAAGGAAAATGACTGTCAACCCTCTGACAGAGGATGACACATAAAGAAGAAGATTGCTATTAACTCTAAACTGCTGCATTATGAGTACTATGGTGACTGATGCTATGCTACTGAAATACCAGCAAATAAGGAGTTGGCCATTTTATCCTAATAATGAGACTTTGTTAAAGATGTCATTAGTTTGGACTGTGCTTGAATTTTGAATGCAGGACCTATCAGAGTCTTGTTTATCAGTGAACATGTTTCTCTTTGCTACAGTCAGCTGCAGCTCTTTGTGTTGGTGTTGGAAGCTTCTCAGATCCTGCCAACATTCCTGGTCTGGCTCATTTTGTGGAGCACAGTGAGTGTGGAGCAATTTATACCGACATGTGTAGTGCTGAGTGTTATTAGAATATCAGCTCTCCTCAGATGAACCATCAGCCTGGGTTCTATCCACAGAGACTGTTAATATGATCTGAATAGCATTTTAGGCTGATTATTATTATTATTATTATTATTATTATTATTATTATTGAATGTTAAGATTTATGTGGTAAATTGTCCTAGGACAGGAGTTCTTAACCGGAGGTACTCGTACCCCTTGGGGGTACTTGAAGGACGTTGTGAGGGTACTGAATAATCCGAACAGAGCCGGGCGCGTGACTTTCGGGGCCCCTGCAATTTTAGCAAGTGCAACGTTTTGAAATGGCCTGACGAGCAAAAAAGGTCATCCGTATGAAAACTCTTAAATATCCGAGGCCGACGGGTTCCTGCGCCAGCGGGCCTCACGGCAGCAGGCTTTGCAGGCCCCACGCACCGTCTCTGCCCTCTACAGAAATAGGCAGAAATTGATTGCTATTAATAGTATTAAAATATATTTCTTATGACAATGGCATTTTTTCTATGTAGTTTTGCCTGTGAACCTTTAGTTGTTTAGGCCTATAACTTTTGATTTCTTGAAAGGAGTGACCAAATCTTTGAGTTATATGGTCCAGAGGGCTAGTACCCTCTACTGAAATAGGCAGAAATTGATTGCCCTTAAAATATATTTCCTATGAAAATGGAATTTTTTCTATGTAGTTTATCCTATGGAGCTCTAATTATTTAGGCCTATAACTTTTGATACTTTGGAAGGAGCGACTAAATCTTTGTGTTATATGGTCCAGAAGGCTAGCGCCCTCTACTGAAATTGGCAGAAATTGATTGCTATTAAAATATATTTCTTAATTTCTTATGACAATGGCTTTTTCTATGTCGTTTTGCCTATGGACCTCTAGTTGCTTAGGCCTATAACTTTGATATCTTGGAAGGTGCGACTAAATATTTGAGTTATATGGTCCAGAGGGTTAGCACCCTCTACTGGAATTGGCAGAAATTGATTGCTATTAAAATATATTTCCTATGACAATGACATTTTTCTATGTAGTTTTTCCTATGGACCTCTAATTGTTTAGGCCTATAACTTTTGATTTCTTTGAAGGAGCGACTAAATCTTTGAGTTATATAGTACAGAGAGCTAGCACCCTCTACCAGAGCCGGCGCGTGGCTTCCGGGGGGCTCCCTGCTGCAATTTTTTTGGCGCAACGTTTTTTGAAATGGCCTGACAAGCAAAAAGGTCATCCGTATGAAAACTCTTAAATATCTGAGGTCGGCGGGCCCCTGCGCCGCTGGGTTTGCAGGCCCCACGTGCTGGCTCTGATCCGAAATAGTCTGTTTAAAGACTTTTACTACAAGTTGCCCTGTATACTGTATAGTATACAAATGCTGTAGAAATTTGTGTACTAAATTATAAATTTTAAAGAAAAAGCCCACTTTCTGGCAATTTGTAACAAACGTTTGTTGCAATTTATAATTATTTTCAGTTTATTATTATTTTCAATATATTGAAAACTTTTGTCCCTGGATAAAGTACTCTAGTAGTGGGTACTTCGTTCTCTTATACTTGTTTCAGGGGTACGTAATCATAAAAAGTTTAAGAACCACTGTCCTAGGAGGACTGCTTGAACACATTACATAGTTCATGAATAATATAGGTCAGGATTTAACAGAATAGCTGATCTCGAACAGCCAATGCATTGTTGTCAAATCATAATCATTGTCGTCCTAATCATGCTTGATTGACTAGTGGCATCTGCCATTGTATTCTATCCCTCATTGGAAGACTAGCATGGTTGCAAAGGCCATTGGCCTCTCCATAAGGCAGCACCCTTTCTTGACCCAGTTTTCATCGATTCATAGAAAATGCCCCAGTTCTTCCAGAGCTGAGGTTTTTATAAACACTTGCGTGGCGGCACAGGCTCGCAGCATCACGGTGTCATCATGGAACTTGTGGGTATTTGTGGTAGTGGATGGCTCACCTCCAAGCTCTGGTGTCTCTGCAGCTGCTTATTCATACGATAGATTATATTACCTTTCCAGGTAAGGTAAGTTACCCGCTCAGGTCAAGAAGCTATTTGTATTTCTGCTCTTTGATTATTAGTGGTGTTCATGGGAAGTGAAAAATACCCGAATGAGAATGGCTTTGACGCATATCTCGGGAAGCATGGCGGTTCAAGTGATGCCTACACTGACTGTGAACAGGTTACGAGCAGAGAAATGATTGTATTTGCAATATTCTATACGTTCTACCATTATGTATGATAGAAGTGGCAACAAGTGCTGCTTCATTTGTTGTCTTGTATAATTGCCACCATAGATTGCAACCCCACTGATCTGGTTGACCCTTCCAGCCTGACCTGGCAACTTGTTTTTAATCTTCATTGATGTTTCATACAATAATTGTTTTAATGTATTGCCTTATCGAAAATTAATGAAGTTCTCTCCCTCTCTCTCTCTCCCTCTCTTATTCAGTTTGGAATTGGTGCACCACCAGCAGCTAATTCCCCACTAAACATCATGATTGTGGTGCCATGGTAGTAGTTTGACTGGCTGATATTATATATAATTAATTTAAGAAGTGCATTATTTCTAAATTTTGCATTGAATTTATGTAATGTTTCTGATGACGACATTGAAATGGTTTTAATTTTTTAGACAATATTTAACTTTGACGTCGAGCAAGGATATTTCGAAGGGGCTTTGGACCGCTTTGCACAGTTTTTCATCCACCCGCTTATGAAAAAAGATGCTGTTGATAGAGAGACTGAGGCTGTCGATAGTGGTAAATGTAAAGGAGCTTTTAGCATCTAAGAAACACATTAACAAAAAACCATTTTCAAATTTGTCAGTACTTCTTGTGACTGCAATACTTGTGTATATGATTTCAGTGAACACAAAGTCATCGAGTTACATTGAGCTGCTTAGATTATTATTAATGCATTGGTGTGAAGCATACTGTTGCTTGCCATTGACTGCAGGTTTCAATCTGTAAATACATACCTGTAAATATATAAAGGGCCCACTGTGGAACCGCCTCTGGAAATTACCAATTGATATGTTAAAGGTTCAGTTGAGTATTTTGAAATCAGTGCCCTTCACAGCATTTGAATAATATAAGCATTCTTATGTGTAGCTGTTTTATTTGGACTTGATTAAGCACTATATTTGTAGGGGATTGCTTTTATATGTTATAGTCTTAGGATTATTCCTCATTAAAGTTGAAATTGATTAATTATTACTGTATTGATGTGATTGTGAATTTCTGTAATTTTGTAAAGTTTGTGATTCTGACCATCCAAAGTTTTTCCACTTTGTTAAGATTTTCAAAATGTATGCTATTCATATGCTCTTCATATTTTATTTTTTATTGCAGAGTTTCAAATTGGTTTGCCAAAAGACAAGAATCGAATTGAACAGCTGCTGGGACACATGGCTGATAAAAATCATCCAATGTCCAAGTTTATGTGGGGTATTGGCAGCTTTTGTGAATGTAGCACTTTGAAATAAGAAATTGTCAAGATATTTTCAGTGATTGGATCATTTCTGTATTAATGTGATATGAAATCCAGTTAGATGTTTCTGATGATTAGCTTTGAGTGAAGCGCTTATGTATGTTGTGTTTACCTGGATTTTGCATAGGTAACATAGAAACTCTGAGGACCCGACCAAAGTCGGCCGGTATTGACATCTACGAACACCTGAAGGAATTCTGGAAAACCAACTATGTTGCACAAAATATGACTCTAGCTCTACAGGCCAGAGGTAGTTTGTCGTTGATCCATTTTTCTATAACAAATATTATCATCTCAAACTATTTTGTAGTCAGAATTAATATATTGTGTCTATTTTTTAGATCTTTGCTAGCCTGTCAATACCCACTTGATTGTTAGCATTGCAGAATTTACTGGTATTTTTATGTTGCCATTACTGGCATTACATTTTGTGTAAGCCATTTGTATTGTCATTATTATTCTCCGCTTTTATGTTGCCGTTAATTAACAGATTCCCTTGATCAACAGGAAAAGTGGGTGCGAGATATTTTCAAGGCGATTCCTTCGTCGTAAGACTTCTGATCTTTTAAAATTTGATCAAGTATTCATTTATATTATTGCAACCAGTTATCATTTTGAAATATGTAACATTCTACAGCACTGATAATTAGTTCAAAGTGCTTTGTAATTTGTAAAAGTAATTTGTTCAATGGTGATTATGGTGTAGTGTCACTGTGTCATTGAGATTTGTTGCCATGTGTCAAAGTTTCCCTGTTTTATAATTTGATTTATTTTGGTTGTTTGAATCACTAGATCGATGCCAAAGCCAAGCTTCTGTCATCTAAATGTAAGCACTTGTTGTTTGTGAGGACTTGGGTTTCAGTTTTACTTTAAAATGGACCTGTGTATCTGTACATGAATTTAAAGTACAGCCTACAGGTTTCCAAACCATGGCCCACCAGTGCTCATAAAGTGGCCCGTGAAGCCTCTGCAATATTTTATAAATTCTTTTTAATAATTTAGAAAATGTATCAACATTGAAACAAATGAAAAATGATAGTTAATAAGAAATATAAGGAAATTACATAACTTTTATATTCTGACAAACAAACAAAGAAAGGTTATCAATTTTTCTCACTTAATCTGTATGTTTTTTGAGAATGCTGTGGCCTGCTTAAGTACCGAATATAGTAGATTTGGCCCACCTCTGGAAAGCTTGGGAACCACTGATATCATCAGTTACTTTTATTTTTAAATGACTAAGTCAAATCTTTTTCTTTATTAGATGTTTCATTTTGAAGTGATAATTCTTTTTCAGAAACCTTTTCAAATGTCTCGATTTAACAAATTGTACAAAGGTAATTAATATATTCCGCTTTATTTCTTTTCTGTTTGTATCTGCTTTATATTTTTCCCCAATGCTGTTTGATTCTATGGCATTCAATTTCATTGGTGACTGCTGTTTACAAGTTTTTTTGTATTGTTAATTACTGACAGAGCTTAGGCAACTAATACTTGGTTGTAACCTCTTCTCTGTGTGTCTTCACCTTCAGTCTCTTTTCTTTCTTTCTTTCTTTCTTTCTTTCTTTCTTTCTTTCTTTCTTTCTTTCTTTTTTTTCTTTTTTCTTTCTTTCTTTCTTTCTTTCTTCGTCTTCTCTGCCTGTCTCTTCCCTTCCATTAATTGTGAATCATTGTGTGTGTGTGTGTGTGTGTGTGTGTGTGTGTGTGTGTGTGTGTGTGAATGATTATTATATTTGGCAAATTCTTTTGTTGCCTGAATTGTCAAAACTTGATGTTCACTTGTTTCGTTGTCTTAGTTGCCGCTGTTAAGAATGTGCACCAGGTGACACTTACCTGGGCTCTGCCATGTACGTTGCCTTACTACAGGTAAGACAGAGATCAAGTATTTTACTAGTAAATTATTTTGCTTTGCTGAAGTAGATATTTGAGGAGATGATTAAGTCTATTTAAGCAAATCAACCATGATGCTGAGGCATTTATAAGTGAAGTTCTTCACCATTTCAATTTCTTTTCTGTTATGTGTAACTATTGCCCATTCTCCCACGTTCTTTGCAATTGGCATTTTTGTTTTATTACTGTTTATTTTTAATCCAAAATTCCACTCTCCATTATTAAGGCCTCTGTTAATTCTACAATCCTTGAAAGACATTCTATTAGACATGCATCATCAGCATATTCTATGCATTATCTATATTTCCTAGCTTTAGAGATGTTCCCAAACTATTCATGTTTTCAATCTGTCTCATGATGTGATCTAATATAGTGTTAATGAAATTGTGCAGTTGTTGGGCTTTGTCAGTCTGTCAGAGTGGATGATTCATTGCCAATAATGATCTGATTGTATTCAGGGTGAAACCTATTGTTTATCTTGGTTGGCTTCTGGGTCACGAGAGCAAAGGAAGTATTGACTCTTATCTTAAGAAGCGGTAAATACAAATTTACTAGAATATGTAGTCTGATATTTGTCTGATAATTCATGTTTTCTTTTTAAAAGCATTTTTGCCATAGGCCCTCTAATAGAAGCCCCATTGTTTGTATTGGAGACCCAACTGCTTGTATTAGAACATGTTAAAATTGCCATATGTCACTTGCTTGTACAGTATATACAGTTATACAGTGTATTACATCAATGCCATATAATTATTGGCTCTTAGACAGGCTTATAGACACAAAGTAGTATTTCATTTTAACATTTCTAGAGATTTTTAAAGACATTGTATCAGACTTATGTTCTAGAATCTAGACCTAGCTTGTATTAGAGAATTTACTCTATATTGTGGTTTTAGTTGCATATTTACAGATATAGCATGCTCACTGGCATCATGTGTATAATGCACAGGCACTCTTAAGCCTCTATGTAATGCAACTCAACGAGGCATTTATATTGTGTTTCTGTCTAATATTTGGGCTATATAGTCATGTGGCTTGATGCTGTTTGCATATAATATTTTATGGATTCTTGTATTTTTTCTCTTGCTGAATTTCTTGAAAAATGGTTTTAGATTTTGGGCGTTTGAACTAGAGGCTGGAAGTGATACTTCCGGCTTTGACTGTAATAGCACTTCAACTCTTATGCGGGTCGAAGTTACGCTTTCTGATGATGGCTTCAGTCATCTGTTTGAGGTTTGTTTTAGCATTTCAGCCATCTTTTATGGCTCTTTACCCATCTTTTCTTATATAATAATAATAATATTATTATTATTTTTAAAATTATTATTGAGATACTTTTTTACAGTGCAGTGGATATGGCAAAGTCTGAAGTCAAAGGCGCTTTAACAGACGTCCCTTGAATGAGTTATTAAACATGTTTCTCTTGAGATTTTTTTAGTGTTAAACATTAGTTTGCTTTAATGCAGCGCTGTGTAGCACAACATTTATATAGTGCCTTTTCTGGATGAACACCCAGAAGCACTCCCACTGCAATTACTTTAGACAGTAAATTGGTTTCTGCTAGTGTCATGGAGATGGTGGAAGCAAATCTTCATGTGCTTACGTCAAACACATTCCAGAATGTCAGACAAACTAATGCAAAGCCTCGTCGCTAATAACACCCTGTAAGATGTGGTTAGATAATTAAGATTTTTGTTGGTTAAGTAAATCATTTCATTTTTGATGTGGTTCTCCTTTTTTGGGGGGAATAGGTAATAACAGTTGTCTTTGAATATCTGAGCATGATCAAGAGAATTGGACCGCAGCATCAGATCTTTGACGAAATCAAGACAATCGAGGACTGTCATTTTCGCTGGATAGAGCAGGTAGATAACCATGTTGCTTGTTTCTAAGTTGCTAAAAATTTTCTCAACTTAGCAAGCGGCTTATCATCACGGCTTGCAATAGACTGTCTTCTTCTAACTCTCTCCGGTTGACTGGTAGATGTTTGAATTTTCTAAGACAACATATGAATGTTTGACAAAAAGTCTTCTTGAACATGTAATTGCAAATCGTCTTGGTTATATTTGTAAGCAGTGACGATGTGAATCTTGGAATGCTTTAAGGCTGATTGTACCGATTGTCGAAGTATTTTGATTCATTTAAGTACATGGGAATTTTGCAGCTACTACGACAGTACTACCTTCCAAAGTGCTATATAAATTCATGAGACTTTACTTACTTATCTATGATGTTGATCTTTTAAATTAGGACGAGCCCCAGGACTACGTACAGGAGGTGGCACTGGCCATGCAACTGTATGAGCCTGCGGATATTTTGACTGGAAACAGTCTACTGATGGAATATGATGAAAAGGTTGATTCTATTGGTTTTCATATGACTGATTGACTCTGGTTTTGCCTTATTATAGACCATTAGTACTTTAATTTGTTTTTGCTGAGTTGTTTACGGTCGTGAAAGAGATTTTGAAATTTGAAATGAAACGAAGAAGAAATATAGTGTTTGAAATGTTGTTTCGATTGAATACCTTTTGAATCAAGAGGACGGTGTTTACATATGAAGATGTGCATAATGTTGACCAGTTATATGTTTGCAGTTATTATTATTGGTATATGTTTACATTTGTATCGTGGTTTATTGTCTTGATCATTCTAGGTTTCTCTTGATTTCTTAGCTGCTGACGTTACTACCTATGAGAACTAACTGGCATTTAAAATATAAATAAATGAATATTTTTGTAGGATTTTGAGTCTCTGATCCCATTTGTTTGATGATTTCACTGAATTATTCATGATTGTGATTTTGATTTTTTGTAGTTGCAATGACTTGATGAAACTGGTATTTGAATTCTAGAGTTTATTCTGCCTTTTGCTTTGACAGATTATTAAGGATTGCATGGACGCCTTGACACCGGAGAGTGTCAACATCACCCTGTTGTCAGACTCTTTCAGAGACCAAGAGTCATGCAATCTTGAGTGTCCTTGGTTTAAAACTAAATACAGTGTCGAAGGTACGGTCATCTTAATATATTTCATTTGCCTGTGCTGTAACTGCATGTGCCTATGATGAAATATACAATAAACTGTACTTTTGTGTGCTAAGATTGGTCTAACTGCTTTGACTGTAATAATGACAGCAGGTTATGTAATTTGATGCATCTTGGCATATGAGAATGAGGTGAAGGTTAGTCATGTTGTCAATTTGTCTGGCAATTATTTACTTTGCAGTGAATATTTCAGCTTCTAAAAGTTTTGTCATTTTGTAGTTTAGCATTTGTCATAATTTTTAACTGAGTTTTTATTGGTTTAGCATTAATTTAGTTGTGATTGTTTTTGGTCGCTTAGACATTCCTATAGACTGGATTGAAAAGTGGAAATGTGAGTATTATTCAAACTCTTGAAATTGCTTGTTTCAGGTATTTTGAATACTTCAGCGGGTTTTGTCAATTGTTATGTGCAAAATTTTGTTATATTTGGTTGCTTATGCACTAGAACCTGTCTGGTGCTTTTTGTTTCATTTTAATGTCTATTGTGTCTTGTGGAACTGTCACTTTTGATCCTTGAGAATGAAAATTACAGAGGGCGGTTCATAAAATAATATAATCAGTGAGCATGTTTCCATGGTAACTGAGGTGGCTTTGCTTGAGTGAAGGTTGTTTGAAATTGTTCAGTCTTCTTGTTGTCAGCAATCACAGTTTAGGTTGTTTGTATATCTTTTTAAAATTTAGCTGTCGGTGAGAATCCTGAACTTCATCTGCCTCTGCCAAACATTTACATTGGTAAGTGGTGTCTTTTTTATCAAGGTATGAAATATCGTGTTGTTTCATATTCCACCGTTACAACCGGTGATTGATGTACAGTGTACACGCATGCACAAACACACTATTACACGTGTGTTGTTCATGTTGTTCATGTTGTGCATGTGTGTTGTTCTTAAATTCATCATGTTATTTACTTTGTTTGTTTTAGAATTTTTTGAAAAGGTTTTCTGTTCTTAATTTTAGCCACAGATTTTTGTATCACAGAAGCTGATGCTCCTGACTCAGAGGTAACAGCTGTTTCTTTTGTGCAGAGATCAGATGCTGATGCTTAACAATGTTGTAATCTAACTATAGCAGATTTATTGCAAATAAATACTTGTTTGAAAATTGTTTTGTATATAACATTTCTAGTAAGTTAACTCACGTTATCAGAAGTTTTATCTAAAGTATACTTTCTGTTTGCTGTTTGCTACTGTTGGTATTTTTTAGTTTCCTGTTCTCATCTCAAAATCTCCACACAGCAGAGTCTGGTACAGAAAGGACAAGAAATTTAAAGTGCCGAGAGGTGCAAACTTGCAGTCATTACTAGTTTGGAAGCTCTTCTTTCATTTCAGAAAGTTTTGACAGCATAGACCGATGCATGACAGTATTAATGGATGCACATGAGAACAGATATGAGGTTATATAATTGGAAATCTTCTTCTCATAGTCCCGTCAGGTTTTTACCTTTATCGGCATCTATTTCACGACTGGTTGTATCAGTTTCTGAATTTTTTTTACACTCTTTTCTTGTGGACTGTTGTTTGTTCTATTTTGTTCCAGCATTTGTGTACGTGTACCTGACGAGTGATTGTGTAAGTCGAACGGCTGAAAGGTGTGTTTTTAGGTTTTATCTTTTTCTCTTAGTTTGTTTCTTGATACTTATCTCTGTTTTTTTTTCTTTTTATTAAACTATGTCTATCAATTTGCTGATTCAAGTAGGCGGTGAATAATACACACAATGCACCTTAGTTGCTAGTTGTTGTTAGAGAAAGACAAGGTTTTGATATAGTTTGTCTCTATTAAAAGAGTTATTCAAGCATTTGCATTTTTATTTTCATTTGATGTCTTCTTGATCAATCAATAAATGTCTGTGGAGCCACTATCGTAATACTTAGAATATCAGTCAGATTGGTGTGGGAGCAACTTAAGAGGGTGGGGGGACCAAATAAGTACATTTTTATGGTCAAAGCTTGATTGAGTATTACTTTTTTTGATGGTTTGGTGCATTTTATGTTTTATGTGATAAACATCTATTTGCTTCTTCGTTTCAGTCAGTGTATGACGGATTTGCTGGTCAAACTGTTTGAAAATAGTCTGACTGAAATAGCCTACGATGCAGACCAGGCCGACCTCAGGTTGGCCAAGCTCACTCTAGTTCTCTAGAGCATTGTAATTGAGTATTCTGTTCATGCTTTTCTATTCTAGTTTCCCACACAGTTTAGTAATTGAGTGGATTTTAGAATTTGTTGAGAATACAGTTTGTGGATTAATATAATTTCTTAGGAATCAAAATGCTCAGCAGTTTTTGCGTGTCTATGGTGTCATGATTCTCGAGAATTCCAATTTCTTTATTACCGGTATTTGGGCTTCCAACTGTCAAAAATTCAAAATTGTTCCAATTCTACAGTGTTTATGAATGTTAGTATTTTATTTTGATGTGCATTTGTGATTAACCCCTTAACCATGTATTTAACTGTAACTCAATGTAAAATGGACGGATATATCAGGGATCCCCAGTTAAGGGGTTAATAATAATACTATTGCCATTATGAATATTACTACATCAGAAATAAAAGATATGTGTTTTTAATGTTTAATACTGAATTCTGTTTAACACATGAGAAAATCCACAAAGCTAAAAAAATGAAAACAGTGTATTTACCTGCTGTTATTTTCCAGCTATTCTATTAAAGTGCATCTTAATGGACTTGTTGTCAAGCTCAGTGGCTTCAACGAGAAAATATCGGTGAGTTCAAACACAGCACCTCCTGCATGATTCTTGTGTTACATATCTTAAGCTTAGTCCTGTCCATGACTTAAATTAGTTTTCTGTATTTTCATTTACTGTAGCTCCATCAATTATGGACATTTCAGGTTCTTCCAACCATAGCCTGAGTGCATCTCTGTCTTTGCTGGCTGTTGTTTTGGTGAGGCTCTTCCTTTGATATCCGCTTTAAGGCTTGTCTTGTCCATTACTTCTGCCATGACCATTAAATAACTAGCATTTATCTCCCTCAAGGCTCATCCATATGGTACGTACGCAAAAAAGGTATATTTTCAACTCCCTCCCCTTGTTTGCATGCCATACATATGCAAACTCTCCAAAATCCAACCCCCTCAATGCGTACGTACTATATGGATGGGCCCTCATCAAATTCCTATCCATTGCCGGTATTCAAGTATTGTTGCATAACCTTAGTTTTCACAATTTTACTTCTGTATACATCTTAATTCCTACATGGATGTAACATCTACAGGTGAAATATGCATATATGTTTGATTTTAAAATGAAATTCAGAAAAAGTACATTTGAAATTTGCAGGTTATTTTAATGTCTGGAAAAGGTATCACAAAAAGCAAGAAATGAAGAATTCAGTTTATTAAAATTGATACAGACCTAATTAATCACATGTATTGTACTGTATTATTATGCAGGAGCTGCCATTGTGCATTTGCCTAAAACCTGTTGAGCCTTTTTCTATGTATGGCACCCCACTTTCATAGATTCTGAGCTTATTTTTACTGGACTTATCAGATTCGGGTGCTTTTCATTGAATTACAGCAACTGTTTCAAGTGGTGATTGATCATGTTGTTGGTCTTACGTTCACCGGAAAACAGTTGGAGACGACGAAGGCTGAGTGGAAGATGATCTACCACAATCAGTCAATCAAACCGTCTGGATTGAACAAGTAAGGATGGTTTTCCTGATACTGCAGAGATACGAGTTTGATGTAGTTTGATGATAGTATCGGTTGTACTAATGATATTGAAAGTTATGCAATGAAATCGTATTAACGCCTCCATTGTATTTGGATTAGTTTGTTGGTTTTAGTGTTGTATGTTGTTTTTTTTCAACATTCTGCAGAGTTACTTTTTATGTTCAAATTTGTTTTTATGGCTACCGTATTTCAAGAGTTTAATGTAAAGCATTATTTTGCCATGTAGCTTATTTCAAGTTAAAGATGGTAACACTTATTAAGACTAGGTTATATAGTACATTGCCCAGGAAATGTTATTCATTTAAAATAAATAGATTCTGACAACACATTGATACATGGTTGTGTTTATTGCATTTTTTAAAAAGGGATTTGCGACTGTCTCTGCTGGTGCATAATCACTGGACGATGATGGAAAAGTTGTCGACTTTGTCTTCAATTTCTGAAGATAATCTTGCGACATTCTTGGTTGAATTGCTCTCAACTGTAACCGTTCAAATGCTGGTGCAGGGAAACATCAGTGCCAAGGTGTGCAAGTGATGGATGGACATAAATCCGTCTTTGATGTATTTCGGGGTTCTCATTCAGTTGCTTTTCAGACACATTAGGAGTCTCTATGTAATGACGAATTTACTCATTATATTATTAAATATCAGGTGCCTAAGTAGGCCCACTATGTTACAAGCTATATTTTTGTGACTGTAGTGTACCTATATTTTATTATTATTGATTGTCGTGACGTTTTTGGTACGTGTGCTAATCAGGAAGCAAGGGACCTCGAGCGCTATTTGCTTCTGAAGCTGAAATTTGATGAACGACAGCCCTCGGCAGTCTCACAACAGGCAAGAATATGTTTCTGTATTCATCATTTGCGCAAAGTACACAGCCCGGTAATGTTTCTGAATTTCATGGTGGAGCACCTCAAATATGAAAATATGCCTGAATTTCTTTCTTAATTGGCAGCACATTACTATTTCATAAATACAGTCTTACCCCATTATTCCGCCCGTATCCGTCCAGCGTTCTATTATGGCGAGGGGCAGGAGTGGCAACATAGCGAGGGCAAGTCAGTCGAGTATATCTAACAGATTTGTTTATGAGCAAGCATTGGAAATGGGATAATGTTTATCATAGGCATTTCCCATGATGACTGGATACAGTTTTCTCTCCTCTCCATTTGTCTCTTCTCTCCGTCTGTATCTCTTTCTCTCCTTTGGTTCAACAAAGTTGATCAATTGCACAGACGTTACCTCTCTTTCTCTCCCTCCCTTCATCGATGTTTCTTTCTCTCTCCCCCTGTCTCTTGCCCTTTACTTATGGGCAATTGTCTTTCTGCAGAGTTGCTGCTGACATCCAACCATACCAGGGTAGGATGATGTTATGGACAGATTTCCTCTGTTTATATGTACCCATTGGCAAGCAAGCAAGCGGGGGTAGATTGCATGGTTGGAAACACATTTGTCTCATATTAGGCTTATCAAAGGCGACAAACGGGGGCGGCATTAAGAGATAAATAACATGGGAAAAAATATGTTCTGCGCCTTTCATTGGTGGGAGGCAAATTTGGTGAGAAAACGAGGGACAAGATAACGGGGGTAGACTGTATTTGGCTGAAGTAGGAGGTGTGGCTTTTTCAATAGGCAGGTCATAGCATGTTTTAGAAACAGTTTAGCAATGCCGCTCAAACGAAAATGCCAGTTAAACAAGTGAATGAAGAACGGCATAAGTATGTGTTTGTAATTATATTGGGTTAATGACTAATGATGAATGAATTTTCCAGATAGACATGACGATAGCTGTACTTGTGATGCATTATATTGTTGGGGTGAGTTGGAGGTGGGTGTTTGTTAGCATCAATTGAAATTGTGCTGGAGAGAACTAGTTTTATTAAGCAAAATTATATAAAACAGACTGTTTGATAATTTATTCTGTGCTAGTTTATATTCTCAAGCTTATTTATTTCAGCCTCTGATGATGATAGAGCAGTTGTCGTGGTCCCTATTGTTATTTTAGAGTGACTTCGTTGTCACAGAGTTGCCAGATAAACCCGTTTACTTCCGAACAAAGAACTTGAATGAGAACGATGACAACTGTGTCATCACCAACTACTACCAACATGGTCCAGCCTCAATTCATGACCACCAGCTTATGGAACTTCTCTTGGTAAGCAATATCTAATGAATACCGGTAAATGTCTCTCCGATTTGCCTCCCATAGGCAGCCCTTTGCAATTTAGATGCATGTATTTTAATTGACTTGTGTGTGTGTTTTGAATATATGCCTTTCGATTTTGGCGGTAGTGTCACATGGAGGAGCCGTGTTTTGATACTTTACGCACCAATCATCAACTGGGATACGTTGTTTACTGTTCAGTGCGCCTGACGCACGGCATTGTGGGATATTCCATTACCATTGGCAGTCAGTCTACCAAGTTTGGGTAAGTTTTTGATTCTGTTGTTACATGAGGAAGTCTACAATGAATTTAGTATGTTTTAAATTAAACTGGCCTAATTTGCATTTTTAGGCATTTATGTTTGGTCATCATCTATTTTCTCAACATTTATAATTTGCTTTGAGTTTTAGGCCTTGAAGCATTTTCTTCAATAAATTAAGATGTAGCTTGTTATCTGGTGCTTTATTTGATACTTGCAAGGGCAAGTCATTCCTTGTTTTCAGAGTTGGCTTCCAATATAGTTTCTCAATAATTCTAATTATGTTATATTATGCATACATTGTGGCTGGGTTGATAAAGGTTCAACAACGTCCACTTAACATTTCATTTTACTAACAGTATGAAGAGACTTGATGGAGAAATCGAGAATTTTCTTCAGAAATTCCGCGCCAAGATAGAGAAGATGACTAGCGATCGTTTTAGACGATTAGTAAGTTAGACAGCCATTTGATTGCTTCTAGTGATTGCTAAGTCATGTGGTGTAGATAGATAGCTACTGTGAAGGCTTGTGTTGTTGATGACATTAAGAGTTCTTGTCTTGAGTGTTTTGGATATTGTCTTTGTCATTGAAGGATTGGTCCTTGTCTTTATTGTTATTGTTATTGTTCATGACAATTTATATAGCGCCGTAACATAGCAAGGGCCAAAGTTAAGGGTGCTTTA
The DNA here is from genome assembly GCA_018105865.1 of Metaphire vulgaris. Classification (NCBI taxonomy): domain Eukaryota; kingdom Metazoa; phylum Annelida; class Clitellata; order Crassiclitellata; family Megascolecidae; genus Metaphire; species Metaphire vulgaris. The sequence goes on along the minus strand of CM030847.1, from coordinate 6,216,135 downwards.
CAATAGACGTGGAAACGTGGAAACTTTGTTCTTTGTTCTTCTCTTTTGTGTTCAGTTGTTATCCTTTCCTTAACCTTGTTAGCTCAACTGTAGTAAGTAAGTACATATGTGATACTATATTTCAGATTTATTTAAATTTATTAGTTATTTATTTTTATATATTTGTTGGTGTTGTTTATTGACCTGACAATTTACCTAATGTCTGGAGCAGAGGACAGTAGAGTTTCATCAGTGTTTTGCTCAGGGATATTTCTAGGATTGTGAATTTGGGGGGTGCCGACCTCAAATTGGGGGGGAAGGGTGTCTGGAGCTAATTAGTATGCATTTTGTATACATACCATTGTCACATCACCAAATTTTGGGGGGTGTCGACTTCAAATTGGGGGAGTGTTAGGGGGTGTAAAAATATCCCTGGTTATGCTGTTCAACAAATTAATTATCAGAGCTAAAAGATTAGGGAAAAGTAAAATTTACTTAAAGGCTTATAGAAATTTGGCTTGCAAACTGTGTATGATTCTTGAAGCAAATATGCCCTTGGATATTTTCCTGAGAGATAGCAAGAAACTAGATGATTTCACATATATCAATAGATCATTTCATGTTTGTGGATCTGACTAAAAATGATCTAGAACCAAGCAAGGTCTTGCTGTGATGTATCATCATAAGATTTTTTAGCCTAGGAACCCAGATACAATTGTGTCTTTCAGGACATCAAATACAAGTACCAGTACTCTTAAAGGTTTATTATTATTATTATTATTATTATTATTATTATTGTATTGTATATTTGTGAGCTGTTTTTTCAGAAGATTCTATGTATTATTTTCAGGTGAGTTCATTAGTGAGCATGAAGCTCTGTGAAGACATGAACATGCAGGAGGAGGTCGATAGGAACTGGTATGAAATTGTTGAAGGAACCCATCTCTTCAACAGATTTAAGCTGGAGGTGAGATCAATAAGTCTTGATTGATCAAAACTGTTGATTCCTAATAAATAGGTCAATTCTTATATGATTTGTAACTGATATAGGGTATTTGCAGCCATCATCATCCAGCTCCATGATGTCAAAAATGATATGGTGGGAATGACAAGGCGTGTGTGTGTGTCTGTCCATTCTTTTTCTTTTCTACTCCTTCATGCTGTTTATTTTATCCTTGTATAGATATTCAGAAATATTTTGTGATGTTGTTTTACCGTTTGTTCACATGTATTCAAGAAACACAGACTCAGTGTTTGATTGATTGGGAGGGTGAGGTTGACACCCCCTTTGTAGGCCCTGATCCTGTAGTGAAAGGTTTGGGAAATTGTGGCTGGAATTGCCGGCATCCATACTTTTAAAAATTGACCTGATGCATCAGGTACATGGAATATACTGTATAACAGCAGAAAAGACGTGTAAGATTGATTTATACTAACATTATAATAGTAATTTGGTTTGGAATGGTTTGGTGTGATCTTTCCTGTGTGAGAGCCACTGCTCCGTGATATTTTCTTCTGATTTGTTGGGGTAGCTGATTGCTGCTGTTACTCTGTGTTTGTTCTTAGGTCGAACAGTTGAAGCAGATAAGTTTGCCTGAATTCAAGACATTTTCTTTAAGCCATCTTTCACCGGGTCCGAGACGGAGAAAACTCAGCATGCAGGTACGTTGCTGATTGAGAAAATTTGAGCCATTAAATTATAGTCTGTGGGGGTGCAGTGAGTAGTGGTATGATTGTTGCCATGCAATCCGAGGGTAGTGGGTTCAAATCTGACCCTGGCCACTGTGCAGCAACATTGGACAAGTTGTTCAGCTCTAATTGTCGGCAAGGAAGGCAACAAGAAACTACCTCACTCATCTCATCCCCTGTATCAGTGGAAATTTGCCAATTTACAGCTTAGTAGGATCAAAATTTTCATATGTGCTGACTTAACCTAATGTGCATTGTTGCCATTGTTCATCTGTTGGAATTGAGTTGTTATTATTATTTGCCAACTGCTGATGTGAATTTCAGGTTATTGGAAATCAAGATGGCGGCGAGATAAAGAAGACAACATCCGCGCCAGTAATGGCAAACAAGTCAGCTAAAAATATCCACACTGGAAGGAAGCAGCAGCAGCAGCAGCGATTTAGTGCAAATGGTCGTGTCAAAAGAAAGTCTCCAAAGAAGGCCAGGATTGATGACAATATGACCATGAATGACGACAAAGGCATTAGTTTGATTAAGAACGTCACCGCCTTCAAGGCGTCCTGCAGAAAATATCCAGTAGCTAAGATCATGTGATGAAAATTTATGTGTTCTACTCAAACTAACTCTAGGTTCTAAACAACGATTTGTACAGTAATTACTTTGGTAGCCATCTGTCTAAATGTCGGGTTTTGTAGTGTGAATTAGAACTCAGCTATTGTAGATTTTCTCGATTGGCTAGTCAGGCAGAAGATCCTTTTACAGAAAACAAGTGATTTATCATGTAACATGTAACAGCGTTTTCCAAAAAAGACCCATTCAAGAAATTAATTGTGTAATATGGCATAACTGTAACTTTAGGAAAGCAGTTAATCCACAAATAAATTTTGGAAAACGATGACTTGTTTGTTGCAATAATGGTTAACTAAATGCTCTGCTTTGCTTCCTTGAGGCCATGTCTAGTTGGTAGGATGGTTGTCACTGAAAAATACAGCCATTGCTGTGTAATTTTGTATGCTTGACTGTCTATTGTTACATCAGCCGGAGTTACCGATCAGCTGACTTCCTTTTCTTGCTTTTGGAGACATTGGCAGTGAAAGCTTGTCTGCATAGCTTTTATCAGTAGACTGCCTAAAGCAGTAGTTAAGTGTTGACCAAATTATAATTATTCTGCAAAATTTCAACTTGTCTGCAAACCTTGCTTTAAGTTTTCCAAAGTAGGCATATCCCGTTGAGCTTGTACATACATGTAGTCTATTTTTGTGATGAAATGACAGAGTTGAAGCATAACTATTCCAAGAAGTTGGATAGAAATTAACTTGAGCTCTGAATAAGAATATCTTTGTAAGAAATTCAACTGTCTATATATTGATTTTGGCCTTTTACTATTTGTCATTCACAGACAAGTATAACTGCTCAACTAAATAAGCTTCTTGAAATTTATGGCAAGGAAATTTCTAACAATGAACTAAAGTCGATGTGGACTCACTGGACTGATTCGTCTTATGGCGCCATAGAAGCCGATGTTGGTTGATTGAAGGTCATTGACTGAAGTGGGGGCCATAGGTTAAGAGGTTACCGTTACCGAGACCCGGATGTGTCGTTAAAACGGTGCGATCACTGTTTATGCTCAAACTCAATCGATTCCTCCAACAAATCGATTAAACATCGGATTTTCCAGACTAAAGGTTGTAAGAGCGATATTTTGTAATTGATGGCAAAAATTTACGGAAAAGCTGAAAAATTTGCGATAATTTACTTCGTCGATCGGTTGTAGATGTCGATTTCGCTTTTCCTGGAATTTCTATTTAATTCTATATTTTAATGCACTAAAAATGTATGTTCAGAATGAATAATAAAATAAAATGCAGGATGCGTAGAACAGTTAATGATATTATTGTAGCGCCTTTTACTTGCTAAGACCTGCATGCGGCTAAAATAGCAGAGCGGACATGATGATGATGATGATGACGGCAACGACGAAGAGAATGATATTGATAATTATGCTATTAGTATAAAACCAGTATATTTTATAGCGCCAATTGTAACAAAATGCAGCATGGAAATTTAGAAATAGCGCTACTGTCAAAAATAAGTGATGGATTGTGAGTGCTCTTATTTGAGTTTATCATTTATCTTTCATACCTGGTATTTATCAATCACTTCATTATGAATATAAATGCAGGTCATGGATCCGCAAGGAGAGAGCAGTCGTGTTGACACCACGATGACTGCGTCAAGAGTGCCATCTCCTTCGGAAGTGATGTCACCTGTCGCCGAGAATTGGTGTTACACCCAGGTGGCTTTTGCATTTTTAGATAATAATAATAATAATAATAATAATAATAATAATAATAATAATAATAATAGTGATTTAAAGTGGTTTTGGAGACTAGGTAAACCTGTGTCAACACCACTATAGTAACACTTCACATTCAACAACCTAGTTTTCCCAGATAATCTTTTGAATCCATTTACTGTTTCAACTGTCACTCCTCCTTGTCCAAACTGTTCCATTTGTTCACAATCCTTGCACTAAAAATTGTTCTTTCTTGATCTCACACTCTGCTTAAATAATTTGCATTTGTGACCTCTTGTGCTGCTATAGTGTGCAATGTAAAGAATTGATTGTATGGCACATCTACTTTCCCAGTCATTATTTTGTATGTTTCTATCAAATCCTCTTTCTCTTCTTTCTAATGTTGTAAATCCATAATGTAATGTTCATTTCTAGGTTAATGTAGTTGAGCTCAGATTGAGTGCATTATTAGCATTTGTATATTACTTGCCATTGTTTATGATAACCCGGTACAAGTGTACATATGAAGAACTAGATGGGAGAATTCAGCCAAAGCAAACCATGCTGCAAAGAGTAAAACAAAGGATACTCCATCTATTTGGACACATTCACAATGAAGGAACGATTTAGTTAATATGCTTCATTTTTATTGTCTGGGAAATTAAATGAATCATATTTATTTGGCGCATTGATGTATATTGCTGGTAGCTTTCATTTTCAGCATTTTACTTGTATTGCTAAAATATCTGAAGGTTAAAGTTGTCAAGTTCTCATACATGTGGACGATCAACAACTTCAGTTTCTGTCGAGAAGAGATGGGAGAAGTCCTCAAAAGTTCTTCCTTTTTCTGGTGCCAACGACAAATTAAAATGGTCAGAAGCGATTGTTTAAAAATGTTATTGTATGATGTAAAGTTCAATCTTCACATTTAAACATTGTGTTGATTAAATTACCATAAGTGTTGATTGGGTGTTGAATGTTTGGGCTTGGATAGTGATTACCGGTATATCCTGACAAAGCGTTAGACGTTGGTGTTTTGAACTTGTTCTTATTAGCACTCCTCTCTGCCTGCTTAATGTTATGAATATTTCTAATTTTATATCTATTAATACATGTAGATACTAAGAAGTCATTCGTGTGTGATGTTCCTATGAACAAAGGGACAAGCCATTAGTGTCTAGTGTTTCTTATCGATGTCATTGGTGGATTATACACTGAGTGTTTATAGGCAATATAAATGTAATTGACTTGAGCTTAAAATTAAGATATCGATAGATCAATAATGCATGCATGATTTTGATGGATGCATTTGTTACTCTGGAGTCAGGTCAGGTTTTGTCCTCCAGCTATTGTCTTCTCCATGGCATCTCTCCAAAGTCCTTTGCTCTGTCCTTTGCTATTTCTTCAAAAGTCATTTGGTGTCTTCTGTCAGTTTTTCCATTGAGATTCATCCCTGCCATGTGCAGATCCTCTTCCAATCTATCCACCCATCATCTTTTCGGTCTTCCTTTATATCTTCTCCTCTGGTTTGTAGTTGGAAATCTGTTTTGGGTTTCTTATTTTTTCCATTCTGAGTATGTGTCCTCAATGCCATGTCTTTTGAAAATGTTGGTATGTAGCCTGTTGAATGTAGATCCTGATATTGCTATTCTTCTTTTAATCTCCAAATCTGAACCTACCTCTCTGCTTCCAGTTCACTTCCTAAGCAAACAAAGTTCTTCATTTTTAATTTCTTGTCCATTGTGTATTACTTTGACCATTCTCCAACTTCTTTGTAATTGGCATTAATTTTGTTTTATTAGTGTTTATTTTAATCCTAATTTTACACTCTCTGTTATTAAGGCTGATGTTAATTCTACAATCCTTGAGAGGCATACTGCTAACAGACATATATCATCAACATATTATGCATCTTCTATATTTCCTGGCTTTAGAGATGTTCCCAACCCACTTGTATTTTCAATTGTCTCATGATGTAATCTAATATACTGTAATGTTGAAGAGTATTAGATATAGGATACATCCTTGTCTCAATCCTGTTTTGATTTTGAACCATTCAGTTTCTTCTCTGTCAATTCTTATGCCAGATAAAACTGTGCAATGTAAATTTTCAATTAGCCTGATTATTTTGGCATGGATGCACAAGTTGGAAAAAATTGACATTGTTATTAGTAGCTGGCATAATTATGACTGACATTCTTGTCTATAATAATTATGTCTCTTAGACTGGGTGTTTTATTATTGTTTAATATATTGTTTTAAATTTGATTATATTTTTCTTATTCTGGTGTTTTGCATTTTAAGGTGTTTATGTAGTTAATCCAAAAGGGTTAGATGAAGAAAGCAAAGATTACCTATCGTTATATTTATTACTTTTATCGTGCAACAAGTCAGAAGTTCGAGCTAAATTCAAATTCTCTATTCTAAATGCCAAACGAGAAGAAACAAAGGCTATGGGTGGGTAGGAATTAAGACAAATGTTCAAATACTTTATTGTCATGTTTTTCATTTGAGTGATATAAGATTTTAATAAGATATATAGTATATACCGGTAACATTTGTCCAGTTTGAAAAAGTGATGATGTTTACTGCTATCTGAACGAAAAAAGCTTTTGACTATTTGTTCTTCCAGAAGTTACTTTTGTCTTACTTCTTGTCTCATATTTTTTGTCTTACTCTTGTCTTGCCTGTTATGCAGTGTCTTTCTTCTGACTAATAATAATGAAAGAACATCTGCTAAATTTGACTTGTGTTTTATATGCTAATAGTATATTTTGCATTCATATATTGTCTTGTTTGCAGAGAGCCAGAGAGCATATCGATTTGTTCAAGGGAAGGACTGGGGCTTTAAAAAATTCATCCGAAGAGACTTTCTTATGGACGAGACGAACGGTCTTTTGCCTGAAGACAAACTGACGATATTCTGCGAAGTTAGTTAATAATTAACTTGCAATTGGGCTGCTGTTTGAAGTTCTGGAATTCAGCTGTGCATTACCATATGCATTGTCATAGCCACGGGCGGGGGGCTCGGGAGAACCCTGCCCCTATTTGGACTGAAACCAGTAATGGGATTTGCACAAAATTGGTTAGTAGTTTGGGGATAGGTAGTGTATGAGTCTGGAAGAAATTTGTTTGCTTGTCAGTACTTTTTATGGAAAAATTTTGATGTGCCCCCATTCTGAAATCCCGCGATGCCACTGACTATTTGGCTTTTTGTAGAGATATAAGTTTTTTTATTTCATGCCGGGTGCATATGCATGAGCAGATTCTGGTCGTCTGTGCTCAGTGTTTGTGACGATTTGCAATGAAAACAGTGCAATATTCGACTACTTGTGAATAGGTCAGTGTTGTGGGTGAGACAGTCAACGTTTCTGGCCAGTCAAACTGCACGCCCGTACGCGTTCCGGACTGTCGACTGAGCGAGGACTTAGGACTTCTCTTTGAGCGAGAGCTCTACACCGACGTCGCACTCTGTGCCGATGGCCGAGAGTTTCAGGCGCACAAAGCCATTCTCGCAGGTGCTGTCTTTGAAATGTGAATAATAAGTCTGATTTTTTAGTCTAATATTAAAGTCAAAGTCCCTTCTCAAACCCATTGGGATCATACGATGGTACTGATCTTTGTTTCTGTGGCCCTTCAGCCCGGAGTGCAATACAACGGGGCTTCTGTGGGTGTTGAACCCACGTCCTTTGGATCTCTGTGCCAATGCTATCTTTTATTGTACGTGGAAATGAAATTTTGCTCGGTGCACGTTTAATGCATTGTAGCCAAAAATGTTATTCGACATCTTATGGTATCATTCGGAGGCACCTTCATCATGACTACTGCCAGCTTGCAGGTCTGCTGATATTTCCTAAGGAGGACCATTGTACTATTTAATGTTGTGGGCATTGCAGAGGACCGAGTTGAATTCTTTTTGGTGGAATACATGGGTTATCTTCATGGAACATTGAACTGGCTTTGATATAATAGCTGACCTTACAAGGAATAATATCTTGAGCTGACAACTTGGTCCTCCTGGAGATTAGAAATTTGCTTAGTATCGAGTTGTTGCTTAATTTTTAAAGCAGAAATTAGGCAACCTTGATAGTTTTAAAGTCATGATTTACTGCACAAACAATGCTGCTTATCAGTGTCATTTTATTTTATTAGCTCGATCGCCTGTATTCAGTGCAATGTTTGAACACGAAATGGAAGAACGGAAACAAGTAAAGTGATTCATTCAAGACATCATCATATAATCAAAATAATTAACTAGTGCTGCAATTATTATATGTGATTTCTGATGTTAGTGAATTTCGTGGCATTAGTTATTCTTTTGCTATTTAAGTCATTGTGTGATTAACTGATTAACTTTTCTGGATCAGACATTGTTTCCCATTGCATTTTTGCCAACAGAATCGAGTAATTATCAGTGATGTCAACAGTGACATTTTCCTCGAGATGCTGCGATACATCTATACTGGCAGAGTGCTGAATCTAGACAAAATGGCTGACAAACTGCTATCTGCTGCAGATAAGGTAGAATTATAGACTATTCTAATAATTATAATAATCATCTTTATTCGTGACAAGCACAGCATAAAAAGTAGTACACAACCAGTAGTACACAACCAAGGAAAACACAAATCAACTGAACAAAACTAAATAATAATAATAATAAAATAATAATAAAATAAACCTAATAATAAACAAATAAACTAAGAACAAACTTAATTATAATTATCGGTTTTGATTTTTATAACAATGCATATACTTGACAGCCATTCATTTATGCAGTATACTAGAAGGGGTCTTATCAGGGATATTTTTACACCCCCTCCCTAACACCCTTCCAATACCCCCAATTTGAGGTTTATGCCCCTCCCCACCAAAAAATGGTAATGTGACAATGGTATGCATACAAAATGCATACTAATTAGCTCTGTACACCCCCAATTTGAGGTCGACACCCCAAATTCACAATCCTAGAAATATCCCTGGGTCTTATCAAGTATTGATACAGTGTATATGCAAAGCATGTAGACGTTTGTTTCAAACTGTGGACACGAATATCTGAAGAGAATTTTTGCAAACATTCGCTAATGAAGACAGATATCAAACTATGTTAAACGCGTCACATGTTTTGTTGCCATCGTGTCACAATCTTGCAAATGTTTACAAGTTCTTGTAAATGTTTACAAATTCTTGTAATTGTCCTGGAAAGGGTGCTAGGTAATAGACCTCGTTTGGTTATTTTTGTTACACGATGTAATATAATGTAGAATTTGTATGGTATGGCATGGTATGGTATCGCCCATCCTCATCGCTGAGGGTCGGAGGGCTATGCAGGTTGACGACAAGGTTCTCCGTGTAACTCTGTCTTTTGCAGTTCTGATGCAATTTGTATAACACCTCTTATATTTCTACTCATGTGTTACTTGTTCAGTATGCACTGACCAAGCAAAGGTGATGTGTGAGGAATCGCTGTGTGTTAGTCTTTCCGTGGAAAACGTCCTCCGAGATTCTTGTTCTTGATCTTCACAGTGCAGACCAACTTAAGACTCATGCCATCGACTTCATTAATAGGTAAACGGTGTGCCATGATGTTAAGATGCAAAGACATTCATTATGTAGTTTTTATGATCTGTTGTATATTTTGTGCATAATGGTTTTTAAGCTTGTGTGTAAAATGGTTACTGGAATTTCTGTGATTTGATGGTGTAGGCTTGAGTATTATATAGTAATAATGACAACTGCTTTGTGGATCAGTCATTTCCCAAATTGCATTTTGCTAATAGAATTGAGTAATTATCAGTGATGATGATGATGAAGATGATGATGATGATGATGATGATGATGATGATGATGATGATGATGATGATGATGATGATGATGATGATGATGATGATGATGATAGTTACAGTATGCGCTTTCATAGTACAGTACCAGTTTTAATACTTTGTTGCACTGTGCCATGTGCAGTTGTGCACACTTGCAGTAAAACTGATGCAGAACCAAAGAAACTACAGAAGGAAATTTACAAATCAATAGCAGAAAAAACTTATTTTGATCAGACATGGTCAAATTAAGGATGCTTTTTGATGGTATTCTAAAACCACCCACAGAAATCAGGTTACCACATGATAATTGTATAAAGCATTATTTAGGGGCTTTGTGATCGACTGCTTAGATATCTAAATTGATTGGGAACATAAGGTACTGACAGTGAGTTCAGAATAATAATTTATATATCTCTGTGTGTTTTGCAGTCACCCGACCGATGTCCTCGAAACGACCGGATGGAAGACGATGGTACGGAGTCATCCGCATCTTGTGGCCGATGCGTTCCGCGCTCTCGCCAGCCTCCAGAGTCCACCGCCAGAACGACCGAAAAAGCGCCCTAAGCTAAATTGACCCTAGAAAACACGATGCTTTTAAAATTTTTAGTCGATAAACTTTCATAATCATTTCATGGAATCTCTTTTAAATTTTGAACGTTGTACAGTACATATTGAATTAAACTGTTTTCATCTTTGAAGTTGTACGCTAGAACCACTTGTGGTGAGCTTTTTCATCCATCTGCCATAATTAATTAGCGATTGTGATGCACCATTGTGCTGTTTTTAAAGAAAACTCGAGTTTATTTAACATGTTGGCCATTGGCGATGTACATGTAATAGCACGTTGTGCTTTTGTCACTCTGAACGCACAGCGACGTGTGTGTATATATATATCAGTGTTGTATGAAGTACTCAGTTTGAGTACTCAAGTAAAAGTAAAAGTATTATGTCATTTATTTACTTAAGTAAAAGTAAAAAGTACCTATGAAAATAGTTACTCAAGTAAAAGTAAAAAGTACTCTCCCAAAAGTTACTTTTTAAGTAAAAAGTAAAAAGTACCGTGATAGACGGAATCGCCAACAGCTCCACATTATCGTGTTAAATCACATTTTTATTAGGTCTAATCTTTTAAACAACATGCAGTAGCCTCAACAGTCAACACGTACATATATCAGGGCTGAAAAATGTGGTTTTAAAACCTAGGTTTTTTAGGGTTTGAAAAAAACAACTGAAAAAGTCAAAATTTAGGCTTCTAGGGTTTTGTTCTATAAAAAGAAAAATGAAAACTCATATTTAATGTCCTTAAAGTTGTTTACTTTCTGCAGACAGAGAAACATACGTGTGGCACGAAGTTCGAGAAAGGTTTATACTTTATGGGCTTTGACATGAGAAGAGTATAGCAAATGGTTAACCTAAAAATCTAAATTTTGTCTTTATAAACCTAGGTTTTTTCCAGCCTTGACACATAGGCCCTATACACCATTAACTTCTACATTAGCAGCGTCAAAAGTAGCCAGAGCTTGTTCATTCTAACAACCTTGCTTTGGGACTAAGTAAGTACTGGAAGCTGGGAATAATTAAACACCGTGTTTGAACAGCAACACAAGTAAATGCAACGAAAGTTGGCGATGAGAAATTTTACTTGTAACGAGACGTGAAAGACATAATGTAACGAAGTAAAAGTACTAATATTTGAATAAAAACTTACTTCGTTACAAGTAAAAAAGTACTTGCAAATTGTGTACTTCGTTACAGTGCGAAGTACTCAGAATTGTACTTTAAGTATTGTAACGCGTTACTTCTACTTCGTTACTGCGCAACACTGATATATATATATATATATATATATATATATATATATATATATATATATATATATATATATATGTCACTGCGTTTATAAAATCTGAATAGTAAGTTGGCTCCACGGCAAAACTTTGCTGGCAGTCAGCGTGTTATGTGTTTATTTTCAAAGCTGAACATTTATTATGTTTAAGAGGAAAGTGATGTTGATTTAAGTATTGACTTAAATGTTGATAATATTAATATATGATTGCAGATGTATTTCTATCAGAAGAATTTAAGGCCAGAATTGAAATTTTTCTAGTTTTATAAAATAAAATCATCTTGGCAGTGAATCTAGTGATAAATTGGCTGTTTTTTATTGCAACCAATTGACAAAATCTCTTTAACATAGCTACTGAAAACCTTTAGTTCTGCAGGATTTCATTTCAACAGATTATTATGTCGGTACCAACTCGAGTCTAAACTTAACTTAGCATGATTTAAAGTGGCTTAGAAGGCATTACTGCCTGTGTGAAAGCCACTATAGGGCACTAACGGGGCTTGAACCCGCCCCGTCAGCCTGACGCTCCAGCACGTAACCCACTCTGCCATCTTCCGCCCCTAGCATAATGTTAGAGTCTGAAGAAAAGTAGAAGCTACTGAAAAGTAGGTATATATCTACAAAAATTGATTTCTGCAGCCTCGACTAAACCCCGGCAGATTCCACTGGAAAACAGGTACTGGATATCTGTCGGTTGTACTAAACGCATGCAATTTCTATTACATGCTATGATTATGGTCGCTGAAGGACTGCGGTTCCAAAATGTTTGGGAAGCCCTGCTTTAGACTGCTTAATAGTACACGTTTAGGATTTGAGTTTTTCCAACCATATGATAATATTTATAGGGACTTAAGCTCTAGCCAAAATGTTGCTTTCAAAGCTTTGTATTAGACTGGGAGGACTTGATTGCTGCAGTTTGGTAGCTGGGCAAGAAAATACCGGATACATGCATGTTAGGGTTTGCTTCAATTTTTTCATCGTAAAATAGGTAAAATACCGGACAGTCCTGTTAAAAACCTGACATCTGGCAACCCTATTTGCGGTACTCTTCATCCACACGTAAGGCGCGATAGAAGTCAACACACTTGTGTTGCTATTTTTAGACGTTACGTCAGATGTTTGAAGGAAAGCAAATCGAAGAGAGAAAGAGAGACGAGAATTTACTTTCTGATTTTCCTTCTTTTTTGGGACAAAAAGGACGCCACAACGGTCGCAGCGTACGGTGTTTGTGTGTATCGCCAGCGCAGGTAATGATCGCCGCGGAGTCAGCGCCGCGAGGGTCCTGTGGTCGTCGACCAGTTGTCCGTGCGTAAGCGTTGTTTGACTCGGACTGTTGGATGCTGATCAGCTGATCCTCATGATCGTTGTTTGACCGTTCCTGCTGCGGATGGATCTAATCCAGGAGGAGGGGGTGGCGGCGGCGACGCTCACGCAAACGGCGTCGACCGTCTTAGCCAGCACCAGACCGCGAAACCGAAGCGCCAGGTAGGCAGGACATGGCAGTCCCTATATAGTGCTTTGAACGTTTATCTCAGTTAGACAGTCCCTCCTTACATTGGCTTCCTATCAAACAGTGAATTACTTATAAAACATGTCTTTAGTCTATAAAACCCTGCTATGTGCAATGAACCCAGTTATCTTAAGAGACGGCTCATCCCTCTGCCTATTAGGCATGCCACTAGATACTTGGCAGTAAAGTAAAGTAAAAGTAAAGTAAAATCTCGTGGATTTCTATAGCGCCTTGGAAACAGCACAACAGTAGCTGCTTATTCTTAGGCGCTCAGCCTCTCTTAAAATAGCTATAGGAAAGGTGGGATCAGCCAGGCAATAGTCAATATCCAAGGGCAGTGAGGCTAGGTTGTTACAGCTATGGCGGAAATGATTTAAGAAACAGGAAGGATTTAAGCTTAGACCTGAAGACTTGAGGAGATAGTGCGGGAATTATAGGAAATGAGGAATCAGATTTCATAGTTTTAAAGTGTCCAAGTGTGCGAAGGGAAGCTGGGATCGAGTTCCAGAGTTCAGGTGCAGCATATGAGAAGGCACGGTTGCAAATTTTCAGGGATGATTGATTTAGCGGGCGTGACAGAGTGAGATGAGATGACGAACGTGTGGGTCGAGGAGGCTGAGGGGTTAATAGTGACCTAAGGTAGACAGGTTTTGATGACTGAAGTGAGCTATGTCTAAGTGTTATTATCTTATATTGGATACGTTCAGTTATTTTAAGCCAATGTAATGATTTTAGTATGGGTGAAAATATGGCAGGACTTTCTATTTATTGGTCCTCATTCTTGTAAAGTGCTTTGAACGTTTATCTCCAGTTAGACAGTCCCACAGGCCATATATGGTGCAAGTTGTTTCTAGGGAATGAATGGATTGTTTTTTCCACCATTTACTGGAATTTCATATTTTGTTTCAACGCTTGCCGATCCGAATCTGGAGCGAATATCATGGCACAGGATTAGTATGACCTTATAGTCTTTAGTTTGCAGGTAGAGTACCTGGGGTGGAAAATAAATAGGATATTCATTTCCCTGAGAACTAAAAACTAGTAAAAAGACTCATTATACCATCACACGTCCCACAGGCATAAAGTATCTTGAAAAGGTTTAAACTCTCATGTGCAACTTCAAAGTGAAAGTCAAACGAAATCTGTAAAGTTACAATTAAATCATTCAACGAAGAAATTAGAAACCAAAGCAAAGATTTCAGATTTCAAAAAGTTCAGATTCAGTAGTCACGTGACATAGATATTTTTGTGAATCTGGTTACTGCTGAACACCACAGTATCCTGACTGAGTGAATGTTCAGAGAGGTTTCAGGTCATTCCCAGTTGCTTCATGGTGTTTGGGGCTCAGGCTTTGGAATTCATTACCAGCGCCAATTCGTATAACCAGCGCATTTTCATCATTTAGATCTGGTCTTATGTCATGCCTGTTTGACTTGGCCTATTCATTTTTGCATTGCTCACCGCCAATCTGACTGACCTTTCCGGATTGACGGACTCTAATTCCTATTGGATTTCATGCACCATCACCTGATGCTCAAGCCTCAGGCATTACGAGAGTGGTTTAATGTATTCTAAAAAAACTGTGCACCATGTCTGAATAGCCTTTTTCAAATAAAACTGAATGCTAGATGCATGCTAAACCAGAATGTATAAAAGATTAACAGTATGTAGATCTATAGTAGCCATAGTGATGATCAAATTGTACCAAAATATATTAGATGATTAATTTTAAAGCATATATGCATTGTACAGTAACTTGGTAATTTTGCATTTCTTTGAGCCACTGTTAGCTTCAAATCACAAAGCAGACACTTTATGTTTCTCTGTTTTTCTGCATAAAACTGTAACTGTTTCAAGGGGTCCTTGATAATCCCCTAGGTATGCATGGCTGATTCACTGTATTTGCAGTTTGAATTGGATACAGTATGATTTTTGATTTGGCATGCCATTGGCAGATGCTTCTATGCATCATTGCATATATGGAGTGGCATCGAGAGGTTGATGATTGGATTAGATAGACTAGATTAGACAACCACTAAAAAGTGACTAACATTTGTGTTCATTTACATCATCACAAACAATTGTAGGTGGTTTGTAGCACAACAGTAGATTGAGTGCTGTGGATACTTTATTGAGGTAAAGTTGAAATCATGGTGAAATCTGAACAGTTCAAAATTGATCTGAATCAACATTGATGCTTACAGCTTCACCTTAATTGATATTGTTTTATGGCTGATGATGTTACTTGACAATGGATTTATTTATTGAAGGAAATGAGAATTGCTAATTACCTACTTATTTTTGAATTTTTGGGTTGAAAATGTATTGTATTATTAAATAGTATAAATTGCCCCAATAGTATAAATTAGATAGTATAAATTGCCATAGTAACATAACATAACAAATATTTCAGCATCATCACAACATTGCTCCATCTGCTAACCTGATTGATAAAATCTTGCCAAAGGAGCTTCTGCTGAGGTCTGTTGAAATGATTGATCCTTTTACTTTCTATTTTTTTTTCTAGGTAGCAATGTTTGCTGATTATTATTATTATTATTATTATTATTATTATTATTATTATTATTATTATTATTATTATTATTATTATTATTATTATTATTATTATTATTACTACTACTACTACTACTACTACTATTATTATTATAAAAATGCATTCAACTGTGCTATAGAGTTTTTCTTTCTATTGAAATTTCTGTAATTTTTATACAATACTTCTTGTGTATTGCTGGGAACTGTAGTTCACAGTTTTTATTCAAGTGTTATCTGGCTTGTTACATACGTCTGATGCATGTTACTTTGTCCAATAATTCAAGTAGTTTTGATTCATTTGGTTTTGTTTGAGCATATTGATGTGCTCCATAAATTGACACTCTTTATCTCCAAAATCCTAAACTTGACCTAAATTCAACAAAAAATTGTTGATGTCAGGTAAAAGTGCCATGTACATTTGGTTGAGTTTGGCAGTCATTCTTTCAAGAAAAAATGTTGGAAATTGGCTAAAAGTTTTTAAGTGGAGGTTCCTCCTTCCGTGAGTGGTTAGTTGAAATGTGAATGTGACGTGGAATAATAGTTACAGAATGACAATTTACTGCTGTGCTGCAGTAGTTTAAACTAATCCTGACATAAATAGAAAATGAAAATTTTGGGGTTTAACCACCTGACCTCCTAAAAGGTAAACAATTTTGGGACAGAAGTGGTTTTATACTTACTGCATTTTTGACAAATCTCCCTCTACCATCAGTTTCCATCTGGTGGTACTTTGTTGAAATACTTAACTGGTATTTACCATTCCATTCATTTTATACCAGTATTGATTCCAGTTATCAATAGAGTGTGTTAGCTGTAGCTTGTAAGTGGAATATTTCTTGAGGTAACAAAGACCATGGTTTGTTGACTTCTCCTTTCCTGCAGAGTGTTTTCCTACTTGGATGTTGTCAGCCTCTGTCGCTGTTCACGAGTTTCCAGGTACTGAATCAGGTGGCGCTTGACGGAAGCAACTGGCAGAGAGTTGACCTTTTCTCCTTTCAGAGATATTGAGGTCTGCTGCAGTCCACTAACTAAGGCTGTTGTAATATATTTTGAGAGACTGCATTGTCATTTTTCATCCAGCTATTTTATTCTATGTGCTGTTGACTTCCGTTGAAAATGTATTTAGTTGCATTATTGAATTCTTGATTTTAGGCTGTCCATTAATGGACCATTGCGACTTGTATTCAGAAGAAATGTGATTGGTTTTTACACAAGGAATTAATCTAAGCTCATTATTTTGTCGTGAATATATAAAGTTGGCCTTTCTGATGTATTGCCATGCTTAAAAAATATTTAAAGCCTATGCATTAGCAGTTTCAGTAATCAAGTTGATGCTTCTTATTGATCTGGGTATTTACTGTATTCATTCTAGGGTCGTGGTCGTTTAGAATCTTCAAGCGCGCTGTGGTGGATTCATGAAATCGCTGAGTTTGGCGTGAATTGCCTTTTTGTAACAGAGATGCAGCATTGAAGTGAGTAATATGTGGCGTGTGATGTTAGAAATTGCTATATGTATTCTCAATCTTATTTTCGAATTTGACTTTGAAATTCATCCAGCTTTTTATCTGTTATTTGGTTCTCTTTGTCTGAGAACAGATAGCATCTTGGATCCAGAATCTATCTGGATTGGTAATATCACTAATATGTTGTTTGGATAATCCAGTATTATTAACTTTGATTTTAGTATTTTGTTCACCATCCAATGTCTCAATGCATTTTTTACCTTTTGGTATCCATATTCTGTTTATAATTTAGTTATTTCAGTAAAATCCATTTTAATTGTCACTTTAAAAAAATTAATAATAGTTCAGCAAACTAGATTTATTTCTTGAAATTTTTAGAACATTGGCTCAGAACTGTAGAAACATTGAAAAACTGAATCTTACCGGCTGCAACAAGATAACAGATGCGTAAGTTTCGGTTTATGAAAAATTATTGGAATGTGTATCAAATCTGTTATTTCGAGTTTAGTGGTACACAGTACTGCACTCCTAGGTGTAAACTTGGAGGAAGAGTGTGGGGCCCGACCACTATACTTTCCCACTCCCAACCTAGCCTCTCAAAAAATTGTGAGGCTTACACCTATAGGTTTAATAGAAGTTTACACCTATGGGTACACATTAGTTTTTGGCTTTATTTTTTGTTTAACTGATTGACTGATTTGATTGATTATTTAGCAAATTGATTGATCTTAGAATTGACGCTTGCATGGTTCCTTGGTTATATGTTTGAAAGGGTTATTGTATGTTTATAAGGACCTGCCAGAATCTTGGTCATTACTCGGTGGTCTTTCGTGAACTGAATCTTGAGTCGTGAATCCATCAATGACAGTTCACTGATTGCTCTAAAGGTTTGGCTTTTGTTCACGAACCAGGGATATTTTTACACCACCCTAACACCCCTCAACACCCCTCAATTTGAGGTCGACACCACACCCCCAAATTTGGTATGTGACAGTGGTATGCATACAAAATGTATACTAATGAGTTCCGGATCTCCAATTTGAGGTCGACAACTTCAATTCACAATCTTAGAAATATCCCTGTCATGAACTCCTTCAGACATCAAATCATGAAGACATTTTAAATAGTTCATGTGTTTTGATTTAATTTGATTTGAATAAGGATTAATATTTTAGGAGTAATATTTAAAAGAAATAGAAACCTCTGGTTTCATTTTGTGTGATAACAAATGATTTTATGATTTTACTGTCGATCTTACACATCTACCGGTATTCGCTTGTTTTTAGCTAAGGCTGTCCTAAGATTGAGACCATTACCATATCGTGGTGCCAGAAGATAACAGATGAGGGAGTTACCTTATTCTGCTCAAAAGTGTCCCAGGTTGATCTCCTTTGTTGCCAGAGGGTGTAACAAGGTAGTGTTATTAAGGCAAAGTTAATGGCTTTCGTTATGTTGCTTCACTTGCTATTTTCACTTTCTTATTTACGCTATATTGATGTGATTTCTGCAAAGACTTGTTAAACAAGGACACTGTAGCTAATTTGGAGTGTTACTGTAGCTAATTAGGAGTGTTGCAGTACCAGTATATTATTACTTGGTAATATTATTACTTCCATTACATAGAGCATCTAATGTGTTTTCTTTCTCGATTTTCAGCTGACTGATTTGTCAGTGAAAGAGATTGGTGCTTATTGTCATTGCTCAAAGTCTCTTAACCTACAAGACTGCTCAGCAAGATATCAGCATTAGTTTTGGGCAACTGCATTTTGCAGTCTTGAGTTTTTTTCATCAGTTTTATGCACTAAATGGTAATATTTAACGATACCAATGACTTGATAAAAGCCGCTTTTAATTTTTCAAAAGTTTTGAGTGCTTAGGCCAAGGGGCTTAGAGGATGGGGCCGCAAGTGTAGCTTTTGTTTCCATAAATGCAGTGGGGAGGGGAGGTTGACTATTTCCATGGCAAATTTTCAACCATCAGTGGATGTCAGAAGTGGAAGAAGACTAAATTCAGAACTTCTTACTTCCATCGAGGTCATCCCTGTCCATTATGGGGACATTGGGGCTGACTGAGATGAAGTCTCATGGGTCACTGAATGGGCCTTTTGCTTCATGTGGTGATGATGCGTGTAGTTGAAATTATTCTAATTCTCTGTATTTGCACACATTCAGCTGTATGTAGGCAAAATTGTTAATGTTTAACTTTTGTTTTTGTGTAATTACCTAGAACCTAATTGGACGAGTGTATAAGGAGAAAGCTTCTTCCTTATAAGTGTATGCAAAAATTAGAGCTGTAAAAGAAGAGTTTAATGTGCTAATGGCACAGAGTGATAAGATTTATAGATATTAAAGAAGAAAGTAAACTATGAATGAAAGATTGTTTGAACTGTTTCAGTATGTCGATACTAGGAATATAAATTCAGGCTGTTCAAGAAGAGGGTCAAACAATGAAGCCATGTAATATAACATGTAATGTAATATCGTATGCAACGAGGTTATATTGTATTTAAATACTTATAAGTCTGAGCCTGGATTTGGACTTTATACTGTAAACAAACATTCTGCCACAAAAGTGGTCGGCAGTGCTTTATCATGACTGTGGAGCTATGCAAGGATGTTGAACTTTGTTTAGAATATCAGTATATAGATTCAGTGTGCTTGTTTTTTGCTAATTGAGAACATCACAGATGAATCAGTGATGAGAATTAGCCAGGATGCCCCTCTCTGCTGACCTCCGTCTGCTTATCCGGATGTATTCTTCTCACTGACGCTTCTTTGATTAGCCTCAAAAGGATGCAGGATACGGTAATTTGTTTTATGCCTTATTTACATTTCATATATAAGTTTATTTTTATATGGTTTTTCATATGTTATTTTATGTTTATTGTTATTTCTCCTTTTCATAACGTTTTCACTTCAATCTATTTTATTTAGTTACAAGAGGGCAGTTAACAGTTTTGTCGTGGCTGTTTGAGTAATTCGTACTCCCTTCCGATTCATTAAAGTATCAAAATATCGTGTTTTAACAAGCCACAGATATTTTATATGCCATGACCGCCATGTCACCAGAGGAGCTGACTGCTTAGTGAATAAGTAAGAATAAGAAAGGACTGGAGGATCATTGTCAGAGATCTATCGTGCCAGTTGGTGCTTGATGTCTATGGGCATTAGTATTGTGCACTTTCTTGTCTTTATGCCAGGCTGACCTGCTTCCTGCTCTGGCTGACAAAGGACTCATCGAGCTGTTGGGCCCCTTTCATCAGAATGCGTTATTATCCGCGTCCTGGGACGTGTGAGTTTCCGCCTTCGCGGAAACATGCCACTGTTAGGCCACATTTGAAACGGCCGGTCTTGATCCTTCGGATCCTGCGAAGTTACAGACCAGTCTCCAATCTGACGCGTTTCATCTGCTTCGGAGAGGGCTGTTAACAGGCAGCTCAGGGTTTCACTGCTAATGGACTCATGCCGCGTGACCAGTCAGCGTGACGTCGAGGGCACTCGACGGAATCTGCCATCCTTAAGAGATTTTCAATGATCTGGGTTGATGATGTCGAACGGGAGGCTTGCACTTCTATGCCTTCTGACCTCTCGTCGGCATTTGATTCGTTGATCATCAGGTCCCTCATTCATCGGGCTTGAGAAATCATTCGTGGGTGGCTCCTCCGGTGGATAGCTAGTTATCTCTCTGACAGATTGCAATCTGTAACGTGCGGAGGGAATCTATCTGTAGGGCGGAGTGTTGGGTGGTCCTGAAGGGTCGGTAATTGACCCATTACTTTCATTCTTTACACGCTGACCTTAGATCCATTATTTTGGCCTTTGGACTGTCGTACACAGCTATGCTGACGACACTCCAGATTTACCTGTCCTGCCTCCCAGGTGATGGAGGTGCTGCGGAACGGTTCCTGGGGTGTCTGGCAGCTGCCTCGAAGTGGGGCGGAGGAAAATCGATTGGCCTTTAATGTTGGAAAAACGGAGTTTCTGGGTCACCACCCTCGGAGAAGGACACTTCAGTGAATCGTAAACTGCCTATGATGGGTGATGCTACCATTGTCCTCAGAGTGTGTGGAGGGGCTGTTGTGGGGTCCTCTTTGATGGTACTCTGTCATTTGAGCCGTACCTAAATGATGTGATCAGGCGATGCCACTTCACCGAGAAGAATACGATCAGTCCGGCGCTATCTACCTGTATCCGTGTCGCCTACTTGGTTCAGGCCTTAGTGCTAACGAGGATTGATTACCGTAATAGTGTGTTGTGGGGTCTCCCGGTCAATAAACTGGATCGCCTGCAGCTCTATTCTAATCAGTCAGCGAGGATCGTGGTTCGGTGTCGCTGGCGCGAGCATCGACTCACTTTCTCAGGGATCAGCTCATTGGTTGCAGTCCCTGAGAGGATTGTGTTCAAGAAATGCTGGCTGACGACAGAGTGCTGCACGACCCGTACTGTCCGGAGTATCTCGCCTCTTGTAAAGACACCGCAGTGCAGTGATAGGAGATTGTCACCCCGCTCGAGTCGAGGGTCAAACCAGGTTCCTCCTCCTCCAAGACTGCCAAGTTTGGAGAGAGATCATTTACACGCTGTAACCCTATCTTGTGGAACTCTCTTCCTGATCACATCACTAATGGCTGATACTCCTGAACACTTCATCAAGAGCTTAAAAACGCATCTGTTTGGGTTGGGGTATAGTTGAGATGTTAAAGCGCTGGTTAGCCCTCAGCCTTGTTACAGCGCTATAGAAGTCGTCCAAGAATGAATGAATGAATGTCTTTGGTTCATTCTTGCCTTGCTTATTGCACTATATAAATTGTCCAGCTAATAATAATAATAATAATAATAATAATAATTATTATTATTATTATTATTATTATTATTATATTGATTCGAGAAGGTCACTTTTTAATGCTCTGCCACACTTTGTCGTTATATAGCTTTTGACCTTGTACTTAATTTTGTATCAAATACAGAAAGTATCATTGGGATGTACTGCATTTCCAATCTTAGCAGTCCTATGCTCTTCTGTCTGTTCAATATGGTATAATTTAATGCTGTTAATAGTATTAAACTATTAATGCTTCTATGGTGACAGCTACTGGATAATGAGAATTTAATGCACAATAATGCAAGCATAGTTGTTGGTCAAAAATTTGAGTGAACATAAAAATAGATGGAGATGATCAAAACAATGCATTGTGAAGACATGCAGTTTAACATTCATTTCATTGAAAACATTTAATCTTTTCTTTGCCACAATGTGTTGTGTCAGGCATCTCTCCTTTCTTTCTGTACATGATTGTTTAAAGATATTTTATAAATCTTATTTTTTTAAATATCAGAAGTTTAATGTATTTAGAGCAGATTATTATTATTATTCTATTCTATTATATTCCATAGATGATTTATTAAACGCTATAGCATAGCTAGAGCTAAAATCAAGAGCGATTTACAAATGTTCATAAGATGCGCGAAATAAGTGAGTCTTGGAGGGCAGTCACAAACGCCAAGGATGTAATAGATGTCACTGAGGTGGGAAGAGAGTTCCAGAGAAAGGGGGTTGCCGTGTCACGGATCTTTCAGCATCACCAAGTCTGGACGGAGGAGGGACATAAAGGCGAAGTCGCTTGTTTGATCACAGCTGTTTATGACAGTCTGTCGGCATCGGCCGCTGTATGAGTGCAGAACAATACTCCGGGCAGAGAGGATCGTTCAGTGCTCGGAATGTCAACGTACAGTGTTTATAAACTATACGCCTCCGAGATCTTCAGCCAGTGTAGCCTTTCCTTTAGCAATGGAGTCACATGATTCCTCTCCATCTTGGCGCTGGAAGATCAATCGGGCTGCAGCGTTCCTGAGACCAACTGGAGATGGTCTAGCTGGTAGTCCAGAAGCCCCAGAAGAATAAGTATTGCAATAATCCAACCTGGATAGCACTAGTGCCCGGACTACGTGATTATTATTATTATTATTATTATTATTATTATTATTATTATTATTATTATTATTTTACGCCTAAGTTTTTATACAGTTATGTTGGATTAATCTTCATGTGGGTTTCTTTTGATGAAGAAAAAGTTATTCAATTTGTCATCTTTGAACCTATAATTATTCTCTTCAGATTTTAATTCTGTGTTTGCAGAACATTGAAGTGGCTTTCACTGTTCACAGTTTACAGACAATGGCTTTGAGGCACTGATGAAGGTGAGCTGAGGAAAATGTTGCCACTTCTCGCTTGCGCTTACGCTTGTGAGAAGATTTTACATTAAACCTTTCATTATGAAAATGTAAAACTTGTACGATGCTTCTACGTAATATGTGATAATGAAGTTAAATTAATGCAGAAGTCAAAACTATTGAAAATGATATTTGATGATGATGATTTGTTCTTATCAGAATTCACACAATTTTGAAAGGATGGATCTGGAGGAGTGCATTCAGGTATACCATTTTTACCATTTGTAATTTGTATGTTTACTTGTGCAGCTCAACATTTGCACGTTTGCAATAATATGTACAATGCAAAATTGATTTAACTCAGGGTAAAATGAAGTTCTAATAATAATAATAATAATAATAAAAAATAGTTTAAAAATTACTGTTAATATCTCTGTTAGCTCCAGTTCTAATACACAAAGACAGAAATAAGTGTTACTTCTGATTCATATTTAAAAGGGTCCTATTTATGCCAGAGATATTGGCTAAGGTGGGAAATAGTGAGACAGCTGGTGGAAATAACCCATGAAACTGTTGTTTGTATCATATGATGTGGGTGCAGTGGCATACCCTCCCACCCTCCCTCCCATTAGGTATGCCATTGGTGGAGTATTGGGCATTATAGGTAAAAGTTGTTGGTTTACTGGGGGAATATAACAGAATTTGATACTTTGATAGTTGTGCTGAGGAATGAAATTTTAACTATTTGTCTCTGTAATTGAAATTATGTGATGTTGATTTTGTATTTGCCAAAGAAGCTAGCATCAGTTTTTAAAGCTGATAGGTTTGTTTACTGACCATAAATTAATTCTTTAAGTAGCACTTGAACAATATTTACAGTGTAACTTGCTATGCTTCATGGGATTTGTGAGTGTGATGTTAAAGTTTTTGTCTGAATTTACTGCAGATTACTGATTCGACCATTAACCACCTTGCCATGCAGTGCCCACGATTATCACAGCTGGTTTGTATACAGTTTCATTTCTTCAGGAATATTATCAACACTCTCTACTAGTTGAGTTGATGATAGTGTCAGAGCAAAGCTGTTGCTTTTCTTGTTTATTTTTCTCAGCATCGATTGAATCCATAGTTGCTTTCTGATAACATAGGCAAGTTGTGGAGTACTGGTAGGGGATTTTGACATGCAACTGGAGCATAGTGGGTTCGACCTAACTACATAGCCATCTGGTGTTGCAAACTGGGGCAAGTTTTTCACATCTGACTTGCTCCACTCTTATGATATTTCATTTTGTGAATGACTTAGGTGCGTTAAAAACATGAAATAATAATAATACACAATAATAATAATAAAATGATAATACAATATTAATAATGATAGCTATAGTAATAATAATAGAGACATCAATGAGGTCAATAGGTTTTAAAATGTTATTGTAAAAGATCATATAATACTATTTTGATGGTGTTGCAAGAGCCTTCCTACTGTGAACTGGTTACGGATTCTGCATTCATCACCTTGCATCAAGCGCTTGTGGGGCTGACACGCTGGCTGTCCTTGAACTGGACAACTGCCCTTATCTTCTGACTCTCCTCGGTCACCTTGCGGCTTGTCCTCGGCTTCTCGAAGGCTGGACCTATACGACTGCCAGCAGATTTCACGATCTGCAATTCATCAAATTCAGGTCACCAGCATATGCATGTCTTTAATTAATTTTCATTACGCAAATAATTTTGCTTCTCAGTAGCCAGTGAAGTCAATCTATAGTTATTTTGTTTTTTGTGCTGTACCTAAGTAAAAATAAAAACAGTCTTTTAGTTTAAGTGCTTGAACCTGCAGTGGCCAAACTGGTAGTCCATTGTGATTTTATCTTGTTATCAAGAAAATAGAAAATCAAATCTAAGAAATGTTCAGCCGATGTTTTTACGCGAGATAATTCAGATAATTGGTTTCTGAATTTTAAAGCAGCAAATTGACAAGAGGTGTTGTCTACATTGACACATTGTATATGACACTTGTTTCTGTGAAGGCATATTCGTGACTTTTAAGTTACAACTTTTTAATGACTCATTCTGTGATCGATTTATTTAATCACAGTCGGAGACTGTGATGCCATTAACGAGCTGTGTGTGTCTTTGAAGATTGTTAGCTTGACTGTCTTGACTATTCTACTTCAGAATTCCTTCCCAAACCTCAAAGTCCACGCCTACTTTGTTCGATTACGCCACCGACGTCAGGCGCTGGTCGTCGGCGCGCTACATTGCCGCTACAAGGCCTGCCATTTAGCCACCGGACTAATTCATGAGATTCTGGACTTTGCAGCAGGGAATGCCTGCTTGATTTAGCTGAATGGAGATTTGCGTTTAAATGCCAAAATGGAAATTGAATGACGTTGCTTTAATGATTATGGCTTTTTCAAAGGAAACAGATTCGTTAGAACATGCGGCAATCGCCAGCAGCTTTAAGTATGCATGTCGGTCAACGGCGCATCTAGGCATGAAGCCAAAATCGCTTTTTCTGAATAGATTGTTCATACTCATGACTTATTAGAAAGATTACGCTAGTTTATTGAAATCGAGGTTTATAGACTGCGCCGATAGATTGCTGGACACGTGTTTAGATTGCCGGACACACACAGTCTCCATTTCCAAGGATGGGAACCAGATTGGCAGGTCATTCTAAGGCAGAAATAATGCCCTACTGAATGAGCTATTGAGAATTTTCTACATAGAATCGAGAGATGCCAGACAAGAGGTTTTTCAAGGTGCCAGATATATCTGCTCATTGTTCATGTTATTAAGTTTATTGGTCATCAGCTAAATATGGACATGAAATGTTTTCTCAAGATCATCTTGAAGCCATCTGAAGGTCTTCCAAATAACTGTCCAAAACTGGCAAGATGCTGAATTATGTTCATTGGATTGTTT